>CM065591.1:271672589-271690066 GCA_033119425.1 Bufotes viridis
CAGCAGTACTTAACATGCTGCTCCCGCAGGATCTTGGTGACTTCTGCGAACTCCCTCCGTTTCGCCAGCGTTGCCGCAGATAAATCCGGATATACTGAAATGCCCTGGAAAGCAGGTGAGGGCGTAGGGTTAGCTCGGAGCACCCTTAAGAAGAGATCTTTTGTTTGATAGAAATGGATCCTTGCGATCACATCCCTGGGTACTGAGGCATCCAGGCCTTTGGGCTTTGGAATTCGATGTATCCAGTCAATGAAAATGTCGCGTTCCGACACAGTAGGATGGCGTCTTTCAGAAGGGCCTTGAAGAGAGGTTCTAAGGCCTCAGAATCCACCGTCTCCGGTATGCCCCTCAGCCTCACATTGTTTTGTCGGTTTCGGTCCTCCATGTCCTGCAACTTGCGCCGGACTGCTGCCACCTCTTCCTCCAGCGCCTCGTGCGCATCAATCAATGAGTTATGGGAGAGCACGAACTCCGCCATCTTAGACTCCACGTGGGAGGTGCGATCGCCTAGGCCCTGGAGTTCACGCCGAAATTCTCTCACCAGGCCCGCCATGTCATCCTTCAGGGAAGCACGTAGTGCAGTCATCATGGTCTGCATTGCTCCCTCTGTGAGCGGTAGTGAAGTATTGCCTGGGGAGTGAGGTGAATGTGCCGGCAGGGAGTCACTGGAGTGCTGCTCCGGCGAGGCTGCGGCCTGCGACTGCGAGATGGAGTCTCCAGTCTCTGGTGTCATCGCTCTGGCAAAAAACTCCGTTAAGCGCTTTGGAGCTTGCCTCTTTCGCAGCTTGCCCATGACTGCAGTGTATCCAGGCCCGAAAATGGAGTTTGTAACGAACTCAGACGTCCTCTATGAGCCGCAGTGAAAAGTCTGGTGCGGAGCTAGCAAGTTAAGCAGACAGCGCTATTCACGTCCAGGCCACGCCCCCTGACTGGGTTTTAATACCAGAACCTAACCAATGCCAGAACAGCTTTGAGTATAACCAAGCTTGGTTGTGCTTATTCACACTTCAAGTCTCTTTCAGGTGGCATCTCCGAACGGCGATCAGCATGGGAAATCCTCCCATAAACAGAAGCACCTAACTTGTGCCAGCTGTGAGATGCCGATGCCGGACTCCTATGAATATAATAGGTGTCCTTTATGCCATCCTCCCCAGACGCAACCCTCTATGGGTGACATGTTTGGTTGGATGAAGCAATTTATGGGGAATTCCATTATGGAAATCAAAAGTGCCCTTTCTTCTAAAAGGGCCAGAGTATCCTCGCTAGGTCCTGCACCAATGACGGAAGACATCATTTCTGTGGAACACTGTTCCTCTTCCTCAGATGAAGAAAATGCCACTTACCTTTTTCCTGCCAAGAAGACACAAAGACTTCTACGCTCCATCCGATCAAGGGATAACAATTTTGAGCAAGGGGAAGCTCCGTCGTCCACCTCTAGGGGGCCAAGGGCCTTTAAAGTGAACGAAAACTTAAGGAAACTAATGCTAACAGAATGGAAGCATCCTGAAAAGGGTCCGTGCTCACTAAGAGGTTTAAGCTGATGTTTCTCCTCCAGGAGTCGGAGTCAGAACAGAGTGGTGCATGATTTTAGACCTGCGTTACCTAAACCGTTTAGGCAGACCTTTAGCTCAAGACCCCCTACTCAGGAGGTTCCTCAAAGGAGCCAAAAGATTAAAACCTAGAATCCTGAGACATATCCCTGAATGGGATTTATCTGTTATTCTAATGGGGCTACCCTCTCCCCCCTTTGAACCCCTGGAGAATGTAGACCTTAGATTCTTATCTTTAAAGGTCACATTCCTATTGGCCATAACTTCAGCCAAGAGGATTGGAGAACTTCAGGCCTTGGCGGCCGCTGAGCCTTGTACCCTCTTCCTTCAGGACAGGGTACTGTTGAGGTTTCTACCGACCTTTGTCCCCAAGGTTCCATCTTTTAGGAATACTATTCAGACCATCTCCTTACCAGTTTTATGTCCCTCTCCCTCATCTTCGGAAGAGGAAGCCCTCCATTTCTTGGACATTTCAAGAAATCTCAGAATCTACCTAAACAGAACTGCGGAAGATCCGAACACCTCCTGCTGTCTTTTTCAGGGAAAAGCAAAGGTCTAAAAGCCTCTAAACCCTCTTTGAGTAGATGGGTAATAGAGACAATTCATGAAGCCTTTCTAGCTCAAGGGTTGGTTCCGCCATCCTTTGTCACTGCCCATTCTACAAGGGCAATATCTACCGTATTTCATTTGCGGAAAAAAGTTTGGTACCGCTAGAACAAATCTGTGATGCTGCTTCCTGGAGCTCCCACAGCACCTTTATCAAGCATTACCGCCTAGATTATAGATGCTCTGAGGGAGTGGTGTTTGGACATACCATTCTAAATGCCGCCCTCTCCTAGAAAAAAAAATATATATATTATGGGACCCTCCCAATTTGTCTGTTTCGTTCCTTGCTAGGTCCCCACTTGTGCTGCTGGTTAGGACAAAAGGGAAGCGTTAATTTTAACGTAAATTTGTTTTCCCTTAGTCCTAACAGCAGCACACAAATTTCCCACCCAGTTTTTGTTTGTGTACTTGTTTGGCTACATGCACACGACCGTTGCCTGCCTCCGCGTCCGCTCCTCCTTGAAATTTTGCGTCCGTCAAAAAAACGGATGACGGAACGTTTTTTTTGACGGACCGTTTTTTTTGACGGATCCATTGTAAAAATGCCTATCCTTGTCCGCAAACGTGAAAAAAATAGGACATGCACTATTTTTTTGACGGAATGAAAACACGGATCACGGATGCGGAACACAAACGGTTGACCATCCGCATTTTTTGACGGACCCATTGAAATGAATGGGGAAGCATCCAATCCGTGAAAAAAAACGGAACGGACGCGGAAACAAACAACGGTCGTGTGCATGGGGCCTTTGTGTAATAAAGCACTGGCGGAAGGGCGGGTGTCCGCCCTGGGTTAATTAATTATTTAATTAGCTTGGTAGTAAATTTTATCAATACAAATTCCACCTGTCCTACCAGGTTCACAGGGGAGAACTCCCCACTTGTGCTGCTGTTAGGACTAAGAGAAAACAAATTTACTTTAAAATTAACAATTCAGTTCAGAGGTGCAACAAATTTTCCTCTTCAAAGAGCAGAGTAGTTACTTTATCTCTGGATGCTTCATTTGTTTAGTCCGCCTAATTCTCACATGCAATTGAGACAAGAAAGGGAGGACAGCATGCCTAGTTTAGTGAGTGATGGGTGCACATCTCCAGGGCAGTGGTAAGCTTCCCCACATAGATCAGATGATAGACAAAAAGTAGAAAAAAATGGATGGAGAAAATACGTCCTCAAGTGAAGATTTAGTCCAGATGAGACTTTTCGGCCATGAGAGCCTATTTCAAGCATTCATACACCAGAAGTGCAGGGATTTAAATACCCTGATTGTGACATCATCAAAGTGTGCTGACCCACCCCCTCAGTTGACATCAATATATTCGGGCAAAGATGATAAATTCAGAAGTAATCAGGCAATAAAATTCTGGCAATATCAAAAGTCTACTATCTCATTGAAAAAAATCAAGAAAATACCACTCTAGTGGTATATACAGGTGAAACTCGAAAAATTAGAATATCGTGCAAAAGTTCCTTTATTTCAGTAATGCAACTTTAAAGGTGAAACTAATAAATTAGATACTCATTACATGCAAAGCGAGATATTTCAAGCCTTTATTTGTTATAATTTGGATGATTATGGCTTACAGCTTATGAAAACCCCAAATTTACAATTTCAGAAAATTTGAATATTACATGAAATCAATAAAAAAAGCATGTTGAATAGAAAAATGTAGGACCTCTGAAAAGTATAATCATACCTTTTGGGCACCATTATAGCCAGTGGCATAGGGATCGCCATAGCAGCCATAGCAATGGCTATGGGGCCCTACGCCACTGGGCAGCAGCCGCCAGCAGATTAGAAGTGGAGATGACCGCTTCCATTGTGGAAGCGGTCATCTCTGTATTCATCTGTATTGCCGTCCTCAGGACAGCGATGCAGATGAATGGAGCAGGGGAGAGGCATTTCCCTTGCTTGTTCCTCTGATAGGCTACAGGCCTAGTGCCTGTAGCCTATCAGAGGCCGGTGCAGGCGGCGTGATGACGTCATCGCGCCACCTGAACCATACAGCGCTGGACACAGGCCGGAAGAGGCCTGCATCGGATTCGTGACAGCAGCATAAGGTAAGTATGTGAGTTTTTTTGTTTTTATTATTTATAGTATACTGTGGCAAGAAGGGGGGGGCCCTATATACTGGCACAATATAGGGGGGGGGGTCGCCACTATGGAGAAGCACTATGGGGCCATATATACTGGCACAATATGGGGGCTGGGCGCTAAGGAGAAGAGGGGAAGCACTATGGGGCCATATATACTGGCACAATATGGGGGGCACTATGGAGAAGAGAGGGGAAGCACTATGGGGCCCTATATACTGGCACAATACGGGGCACTATGGAGAAGAGGGGAAGCACTATGGGGCCCTATATACTGGCACAATACGGGGGCACTATGGAGAAGAGGGGAAGCACTATGGGGGCCCTATATACTGGCACAATACAAGGGCACTATGGAGAAGAGGGGAAGCACTATGGGGGCCCTATATACTGGGCACATTATGGGGGGCACTATGGAGAAGAGGGGAAGGAGCACTATGGGAGCATCTACTGGGGGCCCTATATACTGGCACGCATTATAGGGGGGCACTATGAAAAAGTGGGGGACAAGAGCACTATGAGGGCATTATATAGGGGCATTTAATACTGGCACCTATTTTGGTGCCACTATGGGGAAGAGAGGAAAGGAGCATTATGGGGGCATCTATGTGGGGCAGTCTATAGGGGCATTTTATAGTGCCACATTATGGAGGGCACTATGGAGACGGGGAAGGAGCACTATGAGGGCATCTTCTGAGGGCACTATATAGAAGTATTTTATACTGGCACAAATTATAAGGTCACTATGGGCACCTAAGCTCAACTGGTGTCCCTAAGTGTTTTTTGTAGTGGCACACAGTACGGGTCATTGGAACAGATGAGGGCACTCTGGGGACATTGGCTCTACTGGGGGCACTAAGAGGAGGTATTTCTTTTTTTACTGCCACACAACGGGGCATTTTTTGTACTGGTGCACATTATAAGGGGGGGGGGTCTACTGTCACACATTATAAATAGAATTATTATCAGGGCATTATGATGGGCTTTATTACAACTGGGGGACTATGGGAGCATTATTACTTGTGGGACACAATTACTGTTGGGGGCACTGTAGGTGCACTATTACTACTAAATGCACTCTGGCAAATAAATAATTACTGGGAGCACCATTACTTTGGGGGCACCCTGGCATAGCATCAGCTTAGCACAGTTCTTTTTGCAGTATAGTTTTGGAGAACACAGCTTCTCAATATTGGGGGTGCATGATGGGATGTTAATTAGAGGATGGTGGAAAAGTAGGAAACTAAGATGTCTGTCAAACTCTGCAGAGACGTGACATGGCTGAAAGAAATTATCACGGTGGTCTGGTCTGAATGGAGAAGATGAAGAAAGAGAACATCTACTGTACATCAAAGGAGATGTCACTGGATATAAGAGGTATGTGGCGCTGTATGAGGCTATTTTCACATCTGCGTTAGTGATCCTGGCAGGCTGTTCCAGCAGAGAATTCATTGGATCCGGCACTGCTGGATGCAGACAGAATGCCCGCCAGCCCCATTAACTATAATGGGGTACGGCAGAGATCCGGCCACAATCTGGCAAAAATGCAGAGAATCAGCGGGACATAAACCCCTGTATGCTGTGGTTTGTGTCCAGTCAATTCCTTGCATTTTCTGCCGGATTAGGTGGCCGGAGCGTACTGCCACAGGTGTGAAAATAGCCTTACCCTGTATGTTTTGTATTGCTGTATGTAATGTTAGAATAGAATAGGTTAGGTTGAGAATTTGGCATGGGGGTGGGGATCCAGGAAAGTTTTTTGCACAGGGGCCCTCTGCTGTTTGCGTCCGCACCTGGCACTATAGATGACTACAGTATACAGTATAATCCCTGCACCATATGGTACAATATACAGAATAATCCATACACCAAGCCATACAATATACATTATAATCCATATACCATGCCGTACAATATACAGTATAACACCTACACTGTGGGGGTTATTGTGTATATTGTACTGCATGGTGTATGGATTTTATAATGCATTCTGTACTGCATGGTGTAGGGGTAAGGGTCTGTGTCGGACTGGGGTACCTAGGGTCCACCAGTAAAATTTATTTTGGAGGCCCACTGTATGGATACATTGAAATATAATAAATAATCTAACAAGTTTTTTTTAAATAAACATAGGCTGGTTGAGGTGCTGTACATTAAATATATGTATGTAGTGCAGTAAGTCTAATGTGTCATGTGCCACTTATGCAGGGAGTAGAAGACTAGGGGCCCACCGGGGGATTCCCCTGTACCCCTGTGGGCCAGTCCGAGCCTGGTAAGGGTCCATTCACACGTCCGCAATTCTGTTCTGCATTTTGCAGAATGGAATTGCGGACCCATTCATGTCTATAGGGGACACACTATGTCCTGCCCGCATCCGCAATTACAGATCCGCACTTCCGGGTCCGCAATTGCGTTCCTGAAAAAATAGAACATGTTCTATTTTGTCCGCAATTGCGGACAAGAAAAGGCATTTTCTATATAGTGTCGGCGATGTGCGGTCGTGTTTTGTGGATCCGCGGATCTGCAAAGCACACGTAGGAGATCCGGGGGGGAGGGGCCCATAAAATTTTTTTGCTATGGGGCCCAGTCATTTCTAGCTACGCCCCTGATTATAGCTATACATTTTATGAGATCACAGCCTGAAATCAGCCATGATCTCCTTTGTGCTGCCAGTGCCCCTGATTCCATTATTGCCCCCCATATGCCACATTGTCCATATGATGCCCCCCATAGTCCCCCATCTCCCACAGCCAGCTGACACTCTGCTACAACGGCCAAACACGGTGCTGGCACTGATCTCGGCTGTTTAACCGCATAGATGCCAGGGTCATTAGATGCCCGCAGCATCCATGGGGTTGAGAGGGAGGGAGCCTCTCTATTTCATCGGGCCGCTGCTGTTGAGGGTCTTATAAGCCTTAGTATAAGTGTAGCACTGATAATACAGTCCATTGCAATCATGGACTATTGCAATGCACTGTGAAGCCATCAGGCCCACTGGATCTTCAAGATCCAAATGGGTTTTTATTAAAAAAAAAAAAAAGTTAAAAAAGTATAAAAAAAGGTGAAAAAAATAAATAAAAATTTATATAAAAATAAAATAAAAATTGTCTGTCTTGTCATATCCGTTTATTTATGTCATAAAAAAATAAAAAATAGAAAACACATAATTAGTATTGCCACGTCCGTAATGACCTGATCTATAAAAGTATCATGTTACTAAACTCGCACAGTGAACGCTGTAAAAAAATAATGTAAAAAAACAATGACAGAATTGCTGTTTTTGTTACCTCACCTCCACAAAAAAACAACAAGTGATCAAAAAGTCGTATGTACCCCAAAATGATACCAATAACAACCACAGCCAGTCCCGCAAAAGACAAGCCCTCACACGGCTACATTGGTGACAAAATAAAAATGTTACGGACTTTAGTATATGGCAATGCAAAATTTAATTTATTATTAACACAAAAGGGATTTTATGCTGAAAAAGTAGTAAAACATAAAAAAACAATTTAAATTTTGTATCACCATAACCGTTTCAACCTACAGAATAAAATAATCATATAATATTTACCACAATTGGAACCCCATAATTTTTTTTAAAAAAGACAGAATTGCTATTTTTGCCCACTTTACCTCCACAAAAAATTGTTTAAAAAGTGATCAAAAAGACATATGTCCCCAAAAATTATACCAATAAAATTCAGCCAGATAATTCAACTGAAAAATCAAGACCTCTTGATGCTCCTGTAGGGTGCAGAAGTGCGTCAGGAGGACCAATGGGCTCTTTAGGTTACACGATGTATAAAAATTGGAGTAGGATAAAACAGTTAAGAAAGGTTGAAGGAACTACGGAATATACTCCTATATGGAGTGCCCATCCCGCAAAAAAAACAAGCCCCCATACAGCTACATTGGTGAAAAAATAAAAATGTTATGGACTTTATTTTTTTAAATCAGATCCTTTTTATTGACATCGCCAAATACCGTAATAACACAGTCTTACAACAGAATATAGCAATGAAAGGCTTTTCCATCAACACATACAATCTTGGTCTGTACTCAAAACCTTAGCATATATTATGATACAATTTTTAACCCAGTGTTATACACGTGGTGTATTTGGAGATATTTATAAAATTGGCCTCTAGATATGTCATACACTTCCTGCAATTTAGTAAATGATGCAAAGGCTTCACCCTCTAGTAAAGGATTGGAGACGGAAAGGGATTCTTAGGAGACAAATTCAGGCAACGCTGGGTTACTCCATATAGGAGTATATTCCGTAGTTCCTTCAACCTTTCTTAACTGTTTTATCCTACTCCAATTTTTATACATCGCGTAACCTAAAGAGCCCATTGGTCCTCCCTGACGCACTTCTGCACCCTACAGGAGCATCAAGAGGTCTTGATTTTTCAGTTGAATTATCTGGCTGGTCATGTCTCTAGATTCGAAGTCCAACCATCCCTTGAAATGTTGACTCTGAGCAGCCAGATAATATATCCAGGGATTCGGCACCGCCAGTCCCCCCTCCGATTTTGAGTATTGCAACGTTTCCAATTTAATTCTAGGTTGGCCCTTGCGCCATATAAGCTCACGAAAAATAGAGTTAATCTTGTCAAATTTATCTTTTAAAAGCCAGACTGGGGAGTTTTGCAGAATATATAACAGTTGAGGCATTAGTACCTTCTTAAGAAGATTCGTCCTTCCTGCCACTGATAAATATAGTTTGCACCATGCCTTAATTTTGTTCTGAAATTTAAGCAGCAGAGGTTAAAAAATTGAGTCGCTTAAAATCCTTAACTTTGGGAGACATATATATTCCTAAGTATTTAAAAGTTTCCACGCAGGGGATGTTCCTGTCTGTTATCACGCTCGACTTTGGCTGCCGTTCAATGAGCATTAGCGCAGATTTATGCCAGTTTATAGTCAAGCCAGACATTCTGCCATACTGGACAATGAGAGACATAACTGTAACCAGAGAGGATTCAGTGTCTCCCAAAAATAGCAGAGTGTCATCCGCGTACATCGCCACTTTGTTATGTCCCTCCCCATACCTAAAACCCTGAATATTAGGGGATATTTGCCACTGAAAATAACAGGGGCGACAGTGGGCACCCCTGGCGTGTGCCTCTCCTCAAATGGAATTTCGTGGACATACCTCCATTCACCCTAATACTCGTTCTCGGATTGGAGTATAAAAATGTTATGGACTTTAGTATATGGCAATGCAAAATATCATTTATTTTTAACACAAAAGGGATTTTATGCTGAAAAACTAGTAAAACATAAAAAAACTATATAAATTTGGCATCGCCATAACCGTTACAACTCACAGAATAAAATAATCATATAATATTTACCACAAGAGGAACCCCATAAAAAATAAAAAAAAACACATTGCCATTCTTGCCCACTTCACCTCCACAAAAAAATTGTATTAAAAGTGATCAAAAAGGCATATGTATCCCAGAATGATACAAATAGAAACTACAGCTAGTCCTGCAAAAAAACAAGCTCTCACACAGCTACATTGGAGAAAAAATAAAAATGTTATGGGCCCTAAACTAATTTCAGCAAATTACATGTTAGAAAATCCTGATAACGCTCCTTCCCTTCTGAATGCTGCCGTGACCCCAAATAGCAGTTTATTACCACGTATGAGGTGTTGCCGTATTCAGAAATAAAAGCATAACAAATTGTCGGGTGCATTTTCTCCTGTTAGGCCTTGTGAAAATAAAAATTTGGGGCTAAAGCAACTTTATATAGGAAATAAAAGTTAATTTTTCATTTTTACAGCCATGTGTTTCTAAATTCTATGAAAAGCTTGTTGGGTCAAAGCATTCACTTCACCACTAGATTTATTCCTTGGGAGGGTAGTTTCTAAAATGGTCACTTTTTGGGGTTTTCTTTCTAGGGGTACCTCTGGGTCTCATCAAATGTGACATGGCACCTGAAAACCATTCCAGCAAAATCTGCCCTCCGTTAACAATATGGCTTTCCTTTCCTTCTGTGTCCTGCCGTGTGCCCATACAGCAGTTTACCACCACATATGGGGTGTTTCTGTAAACTGCAGAATCAGTGTAATAAATATTGAGGTTTATTTGGCTGTTAACCCTTGCTGTGTTACAGAAAAATTGGATCTAATCGGAAAATCTGAACAAAAAATTAAAATGGCATTTACAAAATCATGCCAACATAAAGTAGACATATGGGAAATGTAAAGTACTAACTATCTTATGAAGTATCACTCTCAGTCTTAAAAGCAGAGAAATTTTAATTTTGAATATAGCTAATTTTTCTACATTTTCTGCCAATTTTGGATTTTTCTATGCATAAAGGTAAAACGTATAAACTCAGTACATGAAGTACTATGTATCACGAGAAAACAATCTCTGAATGGCTTGGATAAGTAAAAGCGTTGCAAAGTTATTGCCAGATAAACTGACACATGTAAGATTTAAAAAAAAAGGGTTCCGGCCATTGGTTCAAACTGGCTGTCGCTTGAAGGGGTTAAAGTATTTTTCCCTTACGTCCTACAGCAGCACAAGTGGGGATTTCTCCCCTGTGAACAAATAGGACAGAGGAAATTTTGCTGAGCAAAACATTTCCCTAACAAGTAATAATTAATTAATTATTCAAAAACCCACCCCTATAAAGGGCAACCCGCCCAAGAAACAGTGCTTTTTTTTATCTGTCCCTGTGGACAGTGGGACAGTAGGAGGACGATTTTTGTCCTTCCTTTGTATGTGTTTCTATTTTTCTTTTTTTGCTGAACTTCCTTGACAGGCAGTCTTTCTGTTGCGGGCGGTATTATTTACCTCCCTCCTCTCCTTTTCAAGCGATATAGCTTGTTATTTTTATCTTTTATCGTATTACAATTTCCTGCAGTTCTGCAGGTCTGCGATTTTTTCCGTGGACTTGCTTAGTCCGGATTTTACAGTGCGCCTCCCTCCGCTCTGTGCTCCTGCAACTCTGTATGCTGCCTGTATGGCACTTTCCAGCACATTACCTCCAGCTCCTCCTCCCTTTTACTGCTAATAACTTCCCTTCTGGGAAGAAGCTTATTTTTAATCTATTTTTTGGGTCCTTGTGGCAGGCTCATTCTATAAGCCTGAGGATAATGCATTATTATAAATTAATAAATAGATAAATAATGCAGTAATGAGGTGGGTGGGAGCACAGCCCTCTTGGAAGGCGGGGCTCCACCTATTTAAACCCCCTCCGCACAGTCACAAGGCCTCCTTGTCTTCAGAGAGCTGCAAGTGTCGCGTGTGGTCCTAGACCTTGCTGGACATTACTGATTTTTCTTTTCATTTTTAGATGGCGTCCCCTAATGGTGAACGTGGGAAGTCTGCCCACAAACAGAGGCACCTTGTGTACGCTTCCTGTGAGATGCCTATGCCGGACTCTTACGAGTATAATCGCTGCCCGTTATGCCGTCCGGCCCAAGCCCAGCCTACTATAGCAGATATGTTCGGCTGGATGAAGGAGTTTATGGGTAACTCCATTTCAGAAATTAAGACGGCCTTATCCTCTGCGAAAAGACCAAGATCACCCAGCCCTGGACCGGTACCAATGCTGGAGGTAGTGATTTCCTTGGACGATCAATCCTCATCTTCATCAGCGGAGGAAGATTCCTTATTCTTGTTTCCCGCTGAAAAGACGCAACGCCTTTTACGCTCCGTCCGGGCAAGGGACCGTGATGTTGAGCCGGGGAAACTCCACCGTCCACCTCCAGGGGGCAAAGAGCCTTCAAAATGGACGAGAACCTAAATAAGTTGATGTTAATGGAGTGGAAGCACCCGGAGAAGTCCTCAACAAAAGATTTAAACTCATGTTTCCGATCCAGGATTCGGAGTCTGATCTCTGGTTTTCACCACATGGCGATCGCCAAAATGTCTAAGAGGACTTTGGTTCCGTCAGATGACGGGAGTAATTTGCAGGACCCCCTCGATCACAAGGCTGAATGCACCCTAAGGAGGTGCTATATGTCCGCAGCTGCCTCCGCTTCCGTGTCTGTCGCTTCTTCTGAAGTGTCCGAATTTGTGCGATCTCAGATTTTACGGATTCAGTCTGACCTGGAATCCGGAGTCGCCAGGTCCGACATCCCAGACCAATTTAAATCCCTACATCTAGGGTCCGAGTTCCTCTGCGATGCCTCCACTCAGAATCTAAAACTTGCTGCAAAAGGGATGGCTCTCTCCTCTACTAGCCGTCGCCCCTTATGGCTCCGTCCTTGGGTAGCAGACAACGCCTCAAAATTTACTTTGTGTGGTCTTCCCTATGAGCCTTGGAGGCTCTTCGGCACTGAGCTAGATAAAATCATGGAGTGCTTAGCCGACAAAAAAGGGAAAAATCTCCCTCAGCAGTCGTTTCGCGGCCGTTCCCGTGCCAGAAATTACAGAACATCGTGTCGTTCCAGATCGCAGAGGCGCCAGGAATCCTCCAGGCGTGGATGAGGTTGCAGTCGTGGGAAGGATCGCAAAGCGGACCTATGACTCTCCCGCTTACCCTCTCCCTTCCCCTCCAGGTCCGTCGTGCGACGCACAAAGTATGATTTTTCCTCCGGTCGGAGGTCGTCTTCGTTTTTTTCACCGGACCTGGCTTCAGGAAATTCCAGACCAGTGGGTCCTCAATATAATTTTATCCGGCTACAAAATAGACTTTTTGCCCCCTCGGGAGAAATTTGTGTTGACCCGTCTCCTCGCCCAACCCAAGCAGAGGATCCTGGAGGATGCGGTTCTCCTGTATCTGCAGAAACAGGCTCTGGAAGAAGTCCCCTCTCACGAACGAGGGTGCGGCGTCTACTCCCCCATTTTTCTAGTCCTAAAGCCTTCTGGCGATTGGCGCATGATAATACTGTAGATCTGCGTTACCTAAATCGCTTCATAAGAAAGAAGCATTTTCGTATGGAGACCATCCATTCTCTACTCAACATCTGCCAGGAGACCTGATGGTCACCATAGATTTAAAGGACGCTTATCTTCACGTCCCTATTCATCCAGCTCATCGAAAGTTCTTAAGAGTTGCGGTCTCCATAGAGGGTGTAGTAAAGCACTATCAGTTTGCTGTTCTTCCCTTTGGCATCTCTTCCGCTCCCCACACCTTCACCAAGCTCAGGCTTCAAGGACTAGAAATCGTGCCATACCTAGACGACTGGATCTTAAAAGCCGCTTCTCTAGACGTTCTTCAGTCCCATCTTAAGCTGGCTCTTCTTACACTCCAGCAGCTAGGCTGGTTAGTAAACTGGGAAAAGTCCCAAATCCTGCCCTCTACTACCAGGGCATTTTTGGGCTTCATAGTCAACTCTCAGGAAACGACACTCTCTCTCTCTCCAGAGAGGAAGGACAAAGTCACAAAAGCCGCTCAGTTCCTCATGGCACCCCATCGAGTGTCCATCAGAACTCTCATGAAGATGTTGGGGCACATGTCAGCGTCCGCGGAGGCAGTTCCCTGGGCCCTTTGGTACCTTCGTCCACTTCAGGAGGAAGTGTTGACAGTCTGGATCGCAACCCCAAGGGGTTAGACAAGACGCAATCCCTGTCTGTTCAAGTCCGGTCCTCCCTCAGATGGTGGAGGAACCTATCAGATGGGAGGTCCTTGATTCAACCTCGTTGGATCACGTTGACCACCGACGCCTCCCTTCTAGGTTGGGGAGCCCATCTGGAAGACAGTCCAGTACAGGGTACCTGGACTCCACAGGAGAGGCTTCTCTCATCCAATATGAGAGAAATGAGAGCAGTTCGTCTAGCTCTCCATCATTTCACTCCTCTCATCCGCGGAAAGGCGTTGAGAGTCCGCTCGGACAACACGACAGTGGTCACCTACATAAACAGACAGGGAGGGACGCGATCTCAACCTCTTCTTCAGGAAGTAGGCCAAATTCTCGCTTGGGCAGAGCCCTGTCTATCCCACCTTTCCGCAGTTCACATCAGAGGGGATCTCAACGTTGCTGCGGATCGACTCAGTCGGGGTCTGCCAGTTCCAGGCGAATGGTTGTTGAACAAGGATATCTTCACCCAGATCACTCTCCGTTGGGGCATGCCGGAGATCGACCTGATGGCAACCCACTTGAACGCGAAGGTGGACAAGTTCTGCTCCCTTTACAAAGAGGACAACCCTGTGGCGATAGACGCTCTGTCCATAACTTGGAGGTTCAGGCTGGCTTACATCTTCCCTCCACTTTCCATGATAGAACGGGTATTGACGAAGATCAAACAAGACCAGACCCCGGTCATAGCAATAATACCATTCTGGCCAAAGAGGTCTTGGTTTACCCAGCTCATGAAGATGAGTCAGGGCAATTACTGGAAGCTTCCACCAGTGCAGGACCTAGTGTATTAGGACACAGGCCCATCTCTAGATCTGAGGAGACTCAGTCTGACAGCCTGGAGACTGACAGGTCCCTACTAGAAGCTAGTGGGCTCTCTGCGGCGGTCTTGAGAACCATCTCACACTCCCGAGCGGAGTCTACAAAGAAGGCCTACTCAAGAATTCAGAAGATATTTCTTCAGTGGTGTGCTGGCAAAGAGATAGTTCCCCTCAGATCCTTCTCCTTCAGCTATTTTACAGTTTCTGCAGGACGGCCTAGACAAGGGTCTAAGCCCGTCAACACTCAGAGTCCATACCAGTGCTCTTTCTGCCTTTTTAGGCAGACCTCTGTCTCAAGATCCTCTACTTAAAGGAGCCGAAAGACTGAAACCTAGAATCCTGAGACCAATCCCAGAGTGGGATCTATCTATTGTCCTTAAGGGTCTATCCTCTCCCCCCTTTGAACCCTTGGAATCTGTGCACCTTAGGTTCCTATCCTTAAAAGTCACTTTTCTGCTAGCCATAACATCGGCTAAAGGGATTGGAGAGTTACAGGCCTTAGCGGCCGCCAAACCCTATGCCCTCTTCCTCCAGGACTGTGTCCTGTTAAGACTTTTGCCGACCTTCACTCCAAAAGTACCAACATTTGCTAACCGGAATCAGACCATCACCTTGCCGGTCCTGTGTCCCTCTCCATCAACTCCTGAAGAGGAGACTCTTCACTTCCTGGACATTGCCAGATGCCTCAAGATTTATCTTGACAGAACTGCGGACTTCAGAAGGTCTGAACACCTATTGTTATCCTTCTCAGGACGGAATAAGGGACTAAAGGCTTCCAAACCCTCTCTGAGTAGATGGGTAAATGAAGCCTTTCTTGCTCAGAGGGTATCACCTCCATCCTTTATCACCGTCCATTCTACGAGGGCAGTATCTACCTCCTTTGCTGAAAGGAGTTTGGTTCTGCTAGACCAAACTTGTGCGGCAGCATTATGGAGCTCCCACAACACTTTTATTAGACACGATCGCCTAGATTTTAGGCGCTCTAATCAGGCGGTGTTCGGGCATACGGTGTTGTCCGCCGCCCTCCTGTAAAAAAATAAATAAAAATTATATATATATATATATATATATATATATGTATAGTAATAATGGTAGATAGGCCACTCTAAGATATTACCAAACGAAATGCGTTTGGTAATATCTCCCCTTGTGAATTCATGTCCACGATTGCCGGACCATCAATTACCAGGAGGCTTGCAGCTCAACAGTCGGAATAACCCCAAAACTCACAGGAACTGACGCTGGCATAATCGGGAACCTCCATCCATGTGACCCGCACGTGCAGCGCTGAGGTGAGGTACGGGGAGGCAGCTCTTGAGACCGGACAGCAATCTGCATCCACAGAGAAATACCATGTCGAGGGCACATCACTACAAACCCGGTAAGGTCCATCCAGTGGACACCACTAAGGTGGTAAGGAAGCGATCGCTAACTGTACTGCACATGCACATTTAACTCAGCTGGACGCCGCGAGTATACTCTGGGCAGCGGGACGCCGCTCTCATTAGTAGCAGAGGAACGATCTTGATTTAAGATACGGAGACTCTATGAGTATACGGTGGACGTTGTACAATTAACCCTACGTGTAGTTTGGACTTGCTTTAATATATCTGGGACATTAAGAAATATCCAAATACTATCCCAATTGCTTGGTTGGTGGAGCTGGAAATAGATCCGATTTGACATATATGTGTTACGTATGCACTTTATTCAGAAGGCCCTTGATTTCTGATTGAATTATATGGTATTTATGTTCTTATCATTGATTTTATTTTAAATTAATAAACCACACAAGGATTTTATAATATTTGATCTATTATTACCCCTGCGGTACCCAAATGTTAGAGTGCCCTATCTACCATTATTACCCTTTTTTATCTGCTGTGTAGAATTTGTGAATCTACAGTTAGGAGCACCTACTTTCGGGTGTTATATCACTCTAGTGCGACATACCGCTTTCTTATAATATATATATATATATATATATATATATATACATATATATTTTGACGTAAATTTGTTTTCCCTTAGTCCTATCAGCAGCACACAAATTTCCCCCCCTGTTTATGTTAAGTTCTTGTAAATAAGCACTGTTTCTTGGGCGGGTTGCCCTTTATAGGGGTGGGTTTTTGAATAATTAATTCCCTTATGTCCTACCAGCAGCACAGATGGGGTTAACCACCCCCCGTGGACTGGCTGGACCGGCGGAATGTTTAATGAGCCCAAGACTAATAACTCAATTTAACAATTAAGTATCTCCTTAAAAGGAGGAAGTCAACCCCCAGCCCACTGTGTTTTTTTCTGTCCTCCTGGACAGGTGGACTAGGCGGTTTGTTCCCCCCTTTCTTATGGAAAGTGCGGGGAGCCTTCTTTTCGTTTGGGTAACGGCGTTGCCTTTTTTCCTAGGTACCTTGTCAGTTTGGTCGGCAGCTTATTTGCTGCCGGCCCCGCGCAGTTGCGCCTGGCTGGGGTATTTTGGCGGCGTCCTTGGTCCAGGATTCCCGGTCCCTGTGCGCCGCCATCTTCCGGAGGTGACGCGGGGACTCTCCTTTTGCATCACCTCCGGGTAATCCGGCCGGGATTTTTTCACGAGCACGATTTTTTTTTTTCATAGATGCGATTTTTTTGTGCATCTTCCTGTGGAGGATTTACTGGGGGTAGGGTGGATTGGCTATCCCTCCCCTTCCCCTATTTTGGGAGGCTGTGTGCTCCAGTTCAGTCTCTGGCTACATATGCTTTTTCAGCTAGCTCCCAGAGTCCTAAAATTGGTGTTGTTCCACTTGTGGTGTTTTTTTCCTCAGCTGCCTCCGGTCTGTTTTTCTTCCTTTTCTGCGTAGATAGGTGGTTTACAAATGTTTT
>CM065591.1:272290566-272833066 GCA_033119425.1 Bufotes viridis
CATTTTAATGTGGTTTGATTTCTCTTCAATTGTCTCAAATATGGAATAATTGTGTGGCTATTCATTATAGTGAAAGACAGTGTAGACTTTATGAATTTTGTCTCAGATTCCAGAGTGATCTGATGTATCTTGCTTTGCAGAAAACTTCCGCTGCCTCTGCACACACGAGAAAGGCTTTGGCTTTAAGGGGAGCAGCTTTCACAGAGTTATACCACAGTTTATGTGTCAGGGAGGTGACTTCACCAATCATAACGGCACAGGAGGAAAATCCATCTATGGGCGGAAATTTGATGATGAGAACTTCATTCTGAAGCACACTGGTCCAGGTGGGTAAGCATGCACAGAAGATGTGTTTTCATTTATTTTTTTTACTTTGCCACATTATTAAATAACAGACTAAAGTTGACTTGGTTTCTTGGTGTTGACTTGTAATTTGACATTTTTGTATAAAGTATGTCATATTTACATTAAAGGGATTGTCCGAGATTAGCAAAATTAGAGGCACAGACGGTGGATGGTTTAAAATAACAAAATAAGAATTGCTTACCCATTGAATTGCCTGCCACTCAAAAACCATTTCCTTCCTTCCTACCAGTTGGTGTTTACAGGACTGCAGCACTGATGTCACGTCATCAACACATTGACCACTGCAGCCAAATATGTGTCCAGTGATTGGCTGCATAACCTCTTTTCTTGGATTACAGATTAAATATTTACTACACTGCAGCCAACTGAGGACCTGCGAACACAAAATGCAGTGCAGTCTGCAGACAGCATGTTATACAGCAGGAGGAGCTGAGCAGATTGATATATAGTATAGTGGAAACAATTAAGTAACACATGTAATTTATATCTCTCCTCTTTCTGAGTTCAGTTATACACGGGGAAGGTGGAATCAGGTATTCATAGCATTCTTTGTGTAAGTGTGTATATACTGTATAGATAGCTGTCAGTCACTGATAGTTGTACACGGGGAGGTGTTATCAGTGATTGATAGCATTCTCTGTGTAAGTGTGTATACATAGATAGCTGTCAGTCACTGATAGCTGTACACAGGGAGGTATTATCAGTGATAGCATTCTCTGTGTAAGTGTATATACATAGATAGCTGTCAGTCACTGATAGTTGTACACAGGGGAGGTGTTATCAGTGATTGATAGCATTCTCTGTGTAAGTGTGTATACATAGATAGCAGTCAGTCACTGATAGTTGTACACAGGGAGGTGTTATCAGTGATTGATAGCATTCTCTGTGTAAGTGTGTATACATAGATAGCTGTCAGTCACTGATAGTTGTATACAGGGGAGGTGTTATCAGTGATTGATAGTATTCTCTGTGTAAGTGTGTATATATAGATAGCTGTCAGTCACTGATAGTTGTACACAGGGGAGGTGTTATCAGTGATTGATAGTATTCTCTGTGTAAGTGTGTATATATAGATAGCTGTCAGTCACTGATAGTTGAACACGGGAGGTGTTATCAGTGATTGATAGCATTCTCTGTGTAAGTGTGTATACATAGATAGTTGTCAGTCACTGATAGTTGTACATGGGGGAGGTGTTATCAGTGATTGATAGTATTCTCTGTGTAAGTGTGTATATATAGATAGCTGTCAGTCACTGATAGTTGAACACGGGAGGTGTTATCAGTGATTGATAGTATTCTCTGTGTAAGTGTGTATACATAGATAGCTGTCAGTCACTGGTAGTTGTACACATAGAGGTTTTATCAGTGATTGATAGTATTCTCTGTGTAAGTGTGTATACATAGATATCTGTCAGTCACTGATAGTTGTACACAGGGGAGGTATTATCAGTGATCGATAGCATTCTCTGTGTAAGTGTGTATACATAGATAGCTGTCAGTCACTGGTAGGTGTACACAGGGGAGGTGTTATCAGTGATTGATAGTATTCTCTGTGTAAGTGTGTATATATAGATAGCTGTCAGTCACTGATAGTTGTACACAGGGGAGGTGCTATCAGTGATTGATAGCATTCCCTGTGTAAGTGTGTATACATAGATAGCTGTCAGTCACTGATAGCTGTACACAGGGGAGGTGTTATCAGTGATTGATAGCATTCTCTGTGTAAGTGTGTATACATAGATAGCTGTCAGTCACTGATAGTTGTACACAGGGGAGGTATTATCAGTGATTGATAGCATTCTCTGTGTAAAGATGTATTTACACAACCTAAATATCGAGACGATTATCTGGAACGAACATTCCTATTAGCGTTTGTTCCCAATAATTGGCTAAAGGTGTTGTAGATCACGAAAGAATGCTCATTCATAGGGTGACGTGATTGTAGGTGCGCACACCACAATCGCCATTCCCGGGCAGCAGGTTGACCTTTCTAAACAGCGATCTGCTGCCCAGCAGCAATGATTATGTATGAGGACGAGCAATAGCAGCATCGATCGCTCATTCTCATACTGTGGAGGTGATCACTGCATGTGAATGCAGCGGTCACCTCCACTTAACTAGCCGTCAACTTCGGGAAGGAACGCTTCTTTCCCGACAATCTGCTGCTTGTATTAAAGTCTAAACGCATCTTAAGTGTGTGTATAAAGAGATGGCTAGCTGTCAGTGATAGGGCAGTCATAAGTATAGAAACAGGTCTAAATATATAAATTAGTTTTACTGTATCTCTTCCTGTAGAACTATACGCAATCTGCTCAGCTCTTTCTGCTGCCTGCATTTTCAGGTGCCAGGTCCTAATTAAACGTATCTGTCATCAGGGCAGATCTCTGCATTTTGCATACCAAACGGTTGTGGATAACGGCCACAATTTACATAGGACATTCTTGTTGTGCCATGAACAGATATTGAGAGGTCTCAGCAGGGGGTTGAGCGAACTTGTGTTTTAAGTTCTGCGTCCAAAGTTCGGGTTCGGGTTATCGAAGAATCCCATTATGGATTCCGGTACCACGGACCATAATGGAATCGGGAATTGGGATTCTTCGAAAAACCTGAACCTTGGATGCTGAACTTAAAGGGCTTCTGTCACCCCCCAAAAGCCTTTTTTTTTTTTTTTTAACTCACTAAAAAGCTTATAGGGCGATTATTCTAAACATATTCTTGTTAACCGTTTTTGTAGGTTAATTTTGCTATAAAACGTTATTTTATAATATGTGTAATTACTTGCTACCAGCAAGTAGGGCGCTCATGCTGTAAGCCGCTGCATCCGCTTGTAAAAACGCCTCCTGTGGTTGATTGACAGGCCACGAGCTTCTTCTCCAGCTGGCCCTGTCTCCGCTTAAAATCTCAGTCGGCGCAGGCGCACTGGGAGTACTCTCGCCAGCCGCTCCTTCCTCCCGGAAGAGAAGATGCAGGTGCACTGAGGAAGGAGCGGCCGAGCGAGAGTACTCCTTCAGTGCGCCTGCGCCGACTGAAGAACGGCTATGGCGCAGGCGCGAGATTTTAAACGGAGACAGGGCCAGCTGGAGAAGGAGAGCGCCGCTGGCCTGTCAATCAACCCACAGGAGGGGCGCTTACAAGCGGATGCAGCGGCTACCAGCAAGTAAACGCCCTACTTGCTGGTAGCAAGGTAATTTGCATATTATAAAATAACGTTTTATAGCAAAATTAACCTACAAAAACGGTTAACAAGAATATGTTTAGAATAATCGCCCTATAAGCTTTTTAGTGAGGCAAAAAAAAAAAAAAAGGCTTTTGGGGGGTGACAGAAGCCCTTTAAAGTTCGCTCAACACTGGTCTCGGCTAGTTTTCTTGGGGCATCATTTATTTGGGTCGGATCTTGCAACTGGTTAAATTGAAAGCTAACTTATTGGTTAAAAGAAGTGCTCTACTATGGTTGTAGAAGTTTGGAATAGAATTTTTAGTTTTCAACCCTAGCAATTCTGTCTTTGTACAGGTTTACTGTCTATGGCAAATTCTGGTCCAAATACAAATGGATCACAGTTTTACATCACATGTGACAAAACAGACTGGCTTGATGGAAAACATGTTGTGTTTGGCGAGGTGATGGAGGGAATGGATGTTGTACGTCAAATGGAGGTCAGTATTCACATATCGCCCTCACAAATGTTCTTTTTTTGTATTTAAAGGGAAGGTGTTGCCTATTTTTTTTTTTATTTGCTTTGCAGCAGCCACCACCGGTCAGGCAATAGACTGGAGGGCACTCACTGGCAGAGATTTCATTTCTTACAGTGCTCTTTAAATATAAAAGATTTGCGCTGTTATTGGTTGGTTTAATCAACAAATACAGCTTTTCTTCTAGGCATTTTTAATGAATTTGCCCCTTTTACTTTTATGGCAGAGTATATGGCACACTGTATGACTTCTGCAGAGGTTACTGTACAGGAGGGGGGAGTAAATAAGCTGTGACTATCTCCTATTATTAATGATGGATCATGTATATACAAAGGTGTTATCTGTCATTATAATCCTGCATGTGTTGATAATGAAATGACTACTGAAGTGGTGGCCACTTGTTAGGCTTGGTAGCCACTGTTAAAACTGCAGTATATTCTATTCTGTTAAATCTAGATAGACATAAAAAATGTAATAGTAAATCACCAAAAATAAAAATTAACATAACTTACCGTAATTTAGACAGTAATTCTCTGTCTAATAGATAACTAATCCATTTTTTGATAAACTTCGAAAATAAAGCTCAATTTTGTCTGCCCCTATGCGGAAGAATATTCTCCTTGCTGAAAGAAAAACTAAAATATAAAAAAGAGAAAAAATCCGAGGAGGTATGCATAAATGAAAATCCAAGCAATCCCATCTTTTTTTCCCCCCATGAACTCTGTCCACAAGTTCCAAACCAAAGGAAATTTTGATTTTGTTTTCTATTTATATGTTTTTTGTTTTTTAAATCCCAATCTTTCATACAGGTGAATTTATTGTGGTGTCTGATATATATATTTTTTTCTTTTTATTGAAAAGGCTCAAGGGAGTAAGGATGGAAAGTCCAAACAGAAAATAATCATCTCAGACTGTGGTGAATATGTATGACGTTACCTCTTCCGCACTGAAAATGCGATGACCAGCAAACGTTACAAGTGGACTTAACGTTCTCCAGAAACTTTCTGTAAATTATTAATTTGTTAAAAATAAATATTTTGTTTTCTAGCCTTGGTGTGTCCATCGATGGGTCTCTAGTAAAATAGTTAGAAATTATTTTATTTGGACCCTCGACAATCAGCTATTTGAGAATGCAATGGCGCTCACAGTAGCACCACGTCCTTCTCGCAGTTTAGTCTAGGCCATGTGACGTCACATTCTTCAGTCACTTGGCATAGGGGCAGCTCAGCCCCATTGAAGTGAGAGGTGAACTGCGATACCAAGCACAGCCGCTATACAATATACAGCGCTGTGCTTGTTAAGCTGAGAGAAAGCCGTGGTGCTACTGCTAGCATCGGTGCCTCCTCAAACAGCTGATCAGTGGTGGTCCCAGACCAGTCAGATACTGATGACCTATCCAAAGGATACTTTTTTTTTTTTTTGAAAACCCCTTTAACCATGCACAGGATCCCAGATAGCAATAAGCTTGTTTCATTACTCCCTGATTAATGGTATTGTCAGCTGGACCCTATTCTTATACAACAGAGAGATGTTGGGTTTACACGTTATGGCTGCGGTGTGGTTTTTGCCACGGATTCCAAAATCGCAGACTAATACTCCTTGTTATGCAATGGTTGCGGAAAAATGTAGCACAGTCCTATCTACCATTTGTTTAAAGTGCTGTGTGTGATCACAGCTTAAAGGGATTGTCCAGGATTTTCATATTAATTGTGGTCAGACACACCCCATCCCCGCTGATCAGTTATTTAGTTGCACTGGAACTACACAGCTCCATCTATTGTGTAGTGGACTGAGCTGGTAACTGCACCACTGCTTCCCTTGTACCGTATTTTATCCCTATAAGATGCAACTGCCCATAAGACGCACCTAGGTTTTAGAGGAGGAAAATGAGAAAATAAATATTTTTAATCAGACCTCAGAACAGACCCTCAATGTTATTCAGAGCACAGCTCAGACCCCCAGTGTTAATCAGACTCTCATGCAGACCTCATATCAGACAATAAAAATTAACTCACCTCTCCTATTCTGGACGCCGATGCCACTCCTGAGATCCAGCACCTGGTCACAGCACAGTATGCTGGCTGCGCTTGCGGCAAAAGACCAGGAAACGGTGAGTATAGAGCGGTATTCACCTCTGCTCGGTCCTGCTGTACTAATGAGCACTGCTGAAGGATTTGCTTAATTTATAGACTACTCCAGCCCCCTGACTTACTCCTCTTTTATGCCTATTTTCAGTTCTGGCCTCTGACACTCCCAAGTGGCAAGAACGGCATAAAAACAACTGTTGGACAAAATATTGTCGAACAGGTGTTTTAAAAAGTTGCAAAAAGGGGTCTTGCGAATATTTTACATCAAAAACTGGTGTAAAAATGTTGGTAAAAGACCTCCAGTGTCTCAGTGGAGTCTGCACGCCTGTCCTAATCACAGGCAACTTTTAGTATGGTAGTGCAGTCTACTGTGAAGACTGAAATGACAAGGGGACAGTGAAAATAGATACAGTAGTGATCTCCTTTAAAATGATAATTCTAAAATCTTCTCTCGCCTTCCTAGGGCCTCATTATGGGTGCATTTTAGCATTTGTATTAAGCCTTATTCACACGTCAGTGATTTGGTCAGTAGTTTCTATCAGTGATTGTGTGCCCAAACCAGTATTGGCATAATAAGGGAAAGATCTGCACCTGTTCTGCGTTTAGAGCTACGCCTGGTTTTTGCTCAAAATCACTGATTAAAACCCTGACGTGTGAATGAGGCTTTACAGCTGCAAATCCTGACTCGGCTACAGATCTAATGACTCAAAGTAACAGCATCATAAAGAGCTATAATTCTGTAAGTTCAGCTCACTAGAGGCACGACTGGGTTGAGATTTGCAGCTGGAATATGAACGCTAAAATGCACCCATATGGCGGTCTGAATGAGGCCTTACAATCGGCTCTCTTTATTGGTGAAGCTGGAGGAAAGAAATATCGATGCTGCAGGTTCTCCACAGCGGAGAATAGCAGTGAAGTGGATGAGATTTTTTTAAAGCTCTCATTCACACGCTGCAGAGAGTTTCCACAATCAGCACATTACCTCAAATGCGGTGCATATCTTAAAGGCCCCTTTACACTGCCAGATAAGGCTTACAATCGCCTGCTCGTCGGTATAGGACACCGATGCAGTTACATGCAGTGATGATCTCCACAGTATGGAGTGGAGCAATCACTAATGCCATCACACATCCCCATACAGAATCATTGTTTGCTGGCAGCAGAATGCTGTTGAGATGGCACGATCTGCTGCCCACAAATGATTTAGGTGACCACACCAATGATCTATTAACCAATGAACAACAGTTATTGGGTAATCTGTGACACCTTTAAACCGACCATTAACGATTTCTCCTACAAAACGCTTATTAGGGATAATCTGGCTGAATATCGAGCAGTGTAAAGGGGCCTTAAATCTTCTGAATGTCAATTATTGCGAAAAATCTGCTGTAGATTTCCCTCTTTGCAGTGCAGAGGGTGAAATCTATGGCAAATCCAGTGTCTCCACTATTTTGTGCAGGTCTTGCAGCTGCAGATTTCAGTGATATCCATTGTAGAAGGTCCACAGTGGAACTACTACGTGTAGAAGTATCCTTACTTACATGAGCCATTCTAATATTTGAGCCCACTGACCCATGACCGTTTTCCATGACTACACTGCATTTCACAGAAATCAAAATATGCAATATTTCAGGTCAATTTCCGATCAATTAGCTGAGAGGACACATTGAAGCATTTTGAGTTCAAGGTGGGAGCCAGATGTTCAGAGCAGTGTGATACTATGGTGGTGATAATCTCATGGTTTTAGGCCTCTCTGACTTTTTTGCTTAGTTGGAACACCCCTTTAAGTCTCACCCCCGATCTGCCGGAGAATGCTTATTTTCAGGTACGTTGGCATAAGCTAATCAAGGAGATATGGTTTTATATGTATGGGTGAAGGCTTGCAATGGGTTCCTTCTTCTCTAGTCTTATATTATTGGTGCAGATGGAAGAATACATTATACCACTGGTATCTTGGGTGCAGTAGGCAGAGTTTATTAACTTGATCGGGTGATGAGGGAGGGAAACATGATATCTGTAAAGATAACCTAGTTCATCAGTATTTTCCCTTTTAAGTAGGTTACTGGTGATTTAAGGAAACATGCATAAAACCGATTATTTAGGCTGTGCTCACTTGTTGATGTCCTTACTGTGGAATTAAGTCTGGCTATGAAATTATTTGTAGGGTCCATAGTGCAAGATTTATATTACCACAGTTTTGTAAGAGTTTCCTCGATTCCCTGTGCACAGCAATTCTTTTAATTCCATTTCTATAGCCAACTTAATAAACAATTCTCCTTCGCTACTTGCTGGCTCAAGAAGAAACATAACCAAATGAGCGCACACACTAATGAATTGCTGACCACGTGCCAAGAGCAAATCCAAACCAGCAGCAGACACGGAGCTGACGCCTGCTGAGCCGTGCCCACCTAGCCCAATATGTGGGACAGCAATCCCCTTCTTGGATGACCATTTGGAAGGGTATTTCGGAGGTGCAATATCTGAGGTAATCAGAAAACCTATGGACCCCATAGACTGTAATGGGGTCCGTTAGGTTTCCGCTCAGAGGAAGACTTTTGAAGCGGAGACAAAAGTCCTGCATGCACGAGCAGAAACCTAACAGACCCCATTATAGTCTATGGGGTCCTTAGGTTCCTGTTCGGCTCAGTTATGTGCCGAATCTATCCTTTCCGTTCTCCTGCTCCAAGGCTGAACGGGTGATGTGATTGAAGCCTAACTCCAGGCAATCAGAATACTCCCTGGATCAATGACCCTTCCCCAAAATTCTAGTAACTATAACCTGTAAATATTACTTTCGTCTGTAAATTTTCTATAAAACAGGGAATTAAACATGCAACGTCACTTGCAAATTCAAAACATTCTTAATTTTCCCAATAAAAATAAGGTTGGTACAGTCAGAGCAGTGGCTGATCACTGAGGGGGAGGAAGAAGTTTTTTAATAAAGTTTGTCGGCATTTGATGGCAGCCATTTCTCATCACTTTTAGAACTAATCAGGGCTGAATAGTATTTTCACGTTAGAACTTGATGACTTTTAAGGTGAGCCTAGCTTTTACCTCATATTGTTTTTATATCTTTATAATGGTCGGAGGTTGTTTTGCTGCAAATAGACATAGATTTAAAAGAAATTCTGGCTGCCTACAACCATCACAAGGAACCATGTAAACGTATTGCATACTATGGCCCACATTTACTAATGTGAGTGCACCTAGATTCTGGTACAAATTGTGCCAAAATGTGGAGCAATGTTGTGCATATTGCTTTAGAGAGATTATCTGCGCCCAGTCCAAATAGAGGGTGCCGTCTAAGGCAAGTTTACCACTTGCAGTTTGTAACTGATTTCTTGTTGCCCTGCTCAGAATTGATTCGCATCTGTAAACTTCTTGCGGTGGTGGTGTCGCAACGAGTAAGCGCATAGCACCTCGTTGTGGCTCAACCTGATTGCCCTGTTTGTTGTTGTTACAAGTTTTAGTGGTTCACTCAAAACCTTCTGAGATTGTACTTATGGGATGTTTATTGTCGCATGTAATTGCATTGTCAATCTCTTAATAGGACAAATACCACTGCGTGCAAGTTGGGTGGGTTGCGACCAGGTCTTCGCCGGTTCTCATTGTAGTGAATGGGGCCAGCAGGTGTCGGGCAGCATCGGGTAGTGCCGGATCCAGACCTCTTCGGCAGGCTGCTCCCCTACAGGAGATGTAAACTTAAGTGTGAAACCTTCCCACGATGCAATGTTTTGAGGTACAAATGGGCCATTTAGTAAGCCAACCAATATTTGGTATGACAATTATACAAAAGTTTCTAGCCATGCATCCAACTTATCATCCATCATAAGCCACTGTTATAAGTCTAAAACATCTTTACAGCCTGTCTGTACAGCCTTCCTGATAAGCAGAGCAAAGTGGAGGATGAGGCAGCTCTTTAGCTCAGTGTTCTGAAGTAACTTGTCCTCTTGTGTAATTAGGACAGGTTTTGTGTGTACTAATAGGATGGCGGCCATTTTATTTCTTCTAATGACAAAACGAGTCATTATAAATATTGAAAGGAATTTTGGAATATATATATAATAAAGTAATGTTTAACTATTTTCATTTTCTTAATTCCAGGAGAACCCCTTTAATATATTTGCCACCTTCGGGACTGTCTAATAGTCAAAAAATATACAGCTGCTATGAGCAGATTAGATTTGCATCAGCATTTGTAGCATTTTCAGGCTTAAAGGGCTCTTTGACAGGACCAGGCAGTATAAACATTATCATGTCTGGCTCTGTCAATCAAAGTAATGAGGGTGTGGCAGTTGCATAGTGTGCAGAGCCTCATTTGCATCTATTAAAACTTCATTTTTCTCCGCAATGTGGGCACATATGAACATGTGACCAACACATGGGATGCAACAGGTCAGCCAATTTTGTAGGTACAAATATGCTGACAGATATGCTTTAATAAATTTAACTGACGGTATAGTACCGCATGTACTATTGAGACAACCACTTTTCTCATCACTTTTGAGGTTTGATGACTGCTGAGAAAAGTTGTAAATATTGGAGCTAATTTGTCATACATTATCATTTGTGACTTGTACAGTTTATGCCTGGAATGAACTGATTAGTAAATGTGAGCTGTCATGTCCTATGCTATGTATGCAATGGATTTGGATCAGAAAATAAAGGCACAGACAGAAAAGGCATATTAAGAAATAATTAAGCACAAAATTTAGGGTGGACAACCTCATTTTTAGACCAAATGCTCTTCAAAAGTTCTTATTCGCACATATCAAGCACATGTTGGGCATTTACAGTGTTCTATGCGGTACCTGTATTATATTTCAGTTTGTTGTGGTAACTGTGGATGCATGTGATTTTGTACACAGTAAATTTGTATTCATGCTGCCTTGCGTCTTTTTATTCCCATTTTGCTAACAAGCTGTGTTCTGTATCGATTTCACCTCATGCTTCATGTCATGTTTACCCAGCGCCTGCATGAATGGTTGTTCTCAGTGACTGAACAGGGCGACCTGCTGAACCAAGTGCTTCTAAATGAAAGCATACAGGAACAGGTAAGAAAAAAAAAATAAAAAAAGCGTTTGAATTTCCACTTGGCAGGGCTTTAAGGATTGGTCTTATTATTTTAGCCCACTTACACTGCAAACCTTTATGGATTCAGATCACAAACTGACAGAAACACTGGCACAGGTCCTCGGGATGCAAAATGGGCTGATTGCTGAGGAGCAAAGACCTGATGACAATCTCTTCACATTGTAAATATACACACAAATATTAAGTGAGTTGCTCAATTCCTGCCATTCCAAACAATAGCAGTAGAGACGGCCCTGTCTACAGGCTGAGAGTACATTTGGTTTGTGCACAGTAAAGATGTATGGACAAGTGCTATGATATAGTGTCAGACATATACAGACACCATAAATGTGTACTATACAAGTATCATTATTTGCAATATTATAAATGGATCATTCTTTGCATATATTATCATTATTAGTAATGGGCATATACAATACCGTAAAAAGTATTCATACCCTTTGAACTTTTCCACATTTTTTCACGTTACACCCACAAACATAAATGTATTCTATTTGGGGTTTGTGTGATAGACCAACACAAAGTTGCAAGTATGTGTGAAGTGAAAAGAAAATGATACATGGTTTTCAAAAATGTTTTATAAATAAAATCTGGAAAGTGTGGAGTGCATTTGTATTCAGCCCCCCTGAGTCAATACTTTGTAGGATCAGCTTTCGCTGCAATTACAGCTACAAGTCTTTTGAGGTATGTCTCTACCAGGTTTGCACATCTAGAGACTGACATTTCTGCCCATTCTTGTTTGAAAAATAGCTCAAGCTCAGTCAGATTGGATGGAGAGCGTCAGTGAACAGCAATTTTCAAGTCTTGCCACAGGTTCTCAATGAGATTTAGGTTTGGACTTTGACCGGGCCATTCTAATTCATTAATATGCTTTGATCTAAATCATTCCATTGTAGCTCTCGCTGTATGTTTAGGGTTGTTGTCTTGCCGGAACCTCCCCCCCCCAGTCTCAAGTTTTAAAGCCTCTATCAGGTTTTCCTCCAGGATTGCCCTGTATTTAGCTCCATCCATCTTCTGATCAACTCTGACCTGCTACCCTGTCCCTGCTGAAGAAAAGCATTCCCACAACATGATGCTGCCACCATCATGTTTCACGGTGGGGATGGTGTGTTCAGAGTGACCTGCAGTGCGCGATGCGCGGGATTTCGGACAGGAGGAAGGAGGTTAGCACTGAGACTAAGGGTGGGCAGAGGCGGTGGAGGGGGAGTGGCTTCGTATGAAAATCACCCAGGGGCCTGGGCACCGGCCGTTGTAACGCCGCTCCTGGGCACCTTCACAGCCTAATTTGAATGCCAAATAAAAGTGATTTTCTCAACAACTATGATACGGAGGAGCAAATGGTAAGAACCATTTTTATATGGGGGCTGCCATGGACATAACAGTGTTAATAGTTTAATATGCTCAATCAGCGTGAAAGACTCCCTCTGGCCTCATGCACACGAACATATTTTCTTTCCGTGTCCGTTCCGGTTTTTTTTTTGCGGACCATATGCGGAACCATTCATTTCAATGGGTCCGCAAAAAAAAAGGAAGGTACTCCGTGTGCATTCCATTTCCGTATGTCCGTTTTTCCGTTCCGCAAAAAAATAGAGCATGTCGTATTTTTTTATAGTTTGCGGACAAGGATAGGCATTATTACAATAGATCCGCAAAAAAACGGATGCCATACGGGATGTCATCTGTTTTCTTTGCGGATCGCAAAACACATACGGTCGTGTGCATGAGGCCTTTAAGTGGTGTTTCAGGAGTCAGATGGGGATTTTCAGCGGACCAGTACCTTGTATTCTGGGCAATTTGTGGTCTGATAAATGAAGCCAAGCCTTGTCTGGTCATGAAGTACAGCAATGGGTCCAAATGTCTGTCAGTAATCATAGTCCGCAACAAAGTCCAGTAATTTTCGTGTTTAGCTTTGTCAGACTCTTCAGTTCCTGTACACATGTTGGAACTATATCACTATCTAACCTAACACTATCTCCCTACTAACTATCTGTATTATATATATGAGCTAACTAACTATCTAATGTAATTAAATAAGGATCCAGATGACTCAGCAAAGCACAGAGCACAGCAATGTCACTGCTATCTCTGTCAGAACTGCAAAAAACAGCAGAAAATGGCTGCTGGGGAGTTTCCTATATAGTAAAGGGGTAGGCAACTTTCCTATTGGTTGCTAGGGATGTTGCTAAGCTCAAACAAAGACAATGCAGCCTTCTCATTGGCCCACAAGCAAGAAGTATCAGTAGTACTGATAAAGAAAAAAAAAAAGAATATTCGCGATTACGAATATATAGCACTCTAATCTAGATTTTTGTAAATTCTCGAAGTGACGATATTCGAGATAGAATTTTACGATTAGAATATTCACGATCAACACTAGTGGACAGTCATTTTCAGAGTTGTCCCTAAGCCACTCCTGTGTTGTCTTGGCTATGTGCTTAAGATCATCGTTTTGTTGGAAGATGAAACCTTGGCCCAGTCTAAGGCCCATAGCACTCTTCATTAAGTTTTCATGAATAATGTACTTATGTACATGTAATTATGTACATTACTCCATTTTACTTTCCTCAACCATGACTAGTCTCCTTGTCCCAGATACTGAAAAATACTCCCACAGCATGATGGCTGTCACCAACATGTTTCACTGTAGGGATAGTATGAGTAGTGCCTGATTTCCTACAGATATGATGCTTGGAACTGTGGCCAAAAAGTTAAAATCTTGGGTTTATCAGACCAGAGAATCTTGTTTCTCACAGCCTAAGAGTCCTTTAGGTGTTTTTTTTGCAAACGCCAGGTGGGCTTTCATGTGTCTTTTACTGAGAACAGGCCTCTTTCTGGTCACTCTGCCATAAAGCCCAGATTAGTGTAGTGCTGCAGTGATGCTTAACCTTCTGGAAGTTTCTCCCATCTGCACACAGGATCTTTGGAGCTCAGCTAGAGTGACCATTGGGTTTTTGGCCACCTCTTTTACCAAGGCCTTTTTCCCTGGTTACTTAGTTTGGTGGGACAGCCAGCTCTAAGAAGAGTCCTGGTTGTTCCAGACTTCTTCCATTTAAGAATTATGGAAACCACTGTGCTCCTAGGAACTTTCAGTGCAGTAGAAATTGTTTGTACCTTTCTCCAGATCTATGCCTCCACACAATCCTGTCTCTGATCTCTACAGGCAGTTCTTTCCTCTTCATACAACAGAATTATAAACAGGGACTCTGCATCGGAATCAAGCAGGAGCGTTTAAAATGTCAATTTATTAAAAAGACAATAATAAGATCAAGATAAATGGTAAAGGATAGTAATATAGATCACGATTAGGGATCGTTCACATCACCGTTTGTCTTTTCCGTTCTCCGGCTCCGTTAAGGAGCAGGAGAACAGAAAGGACGGATGCTGTACATAACTGACACCTAACTGACACCAACGGAGCCTAAAGACCCCATAGACTTTATTGGGGTCCGTTTGGTGTCCGCTCAAAACATGATTTTTGAGCGGAGACGAAAAGTACCATGTCCGCTCAAAAATCATGTTCTGAGCGGACACCAAACGGACCCCATTAAAGTCTATGGGGTCTTTAGGCTCCGTTGGTGTCAGTTATGTACAGCATCCGTCCTTTCTGTTCTCCTGCTCCTTAACAGAGCCGGAGAACGGAAAAGACAAAAGGTGATGTGAACGAGCCCTTAGGATGTTCTCAGATAAATACCAGGGAGGGACTCCCTAGAGACATGTGGTTGCCATACTGGAAAATTTGTATACGCTTAGGCCACTTTCACACGGGCGAGTTTTCCACGCGGGTGCAATGCGTGAGGTGGACGCATTGCACCGGCACTAAATCCGGACCCATTCATTTCTATGGGGCTGTGCACATGAGCGGTGATTTTCACGCATCACTTCTACGTTGTGTGAAAATCGCAGCATGCTCTATATTGTGCGTTTTTCACACAACGCAGGCCGCATAGAAGTGAATGGGGCTGCGCGAAATTCGCAAGCATCCGCAAGCAAGTGCGGATGCAGTGCGATTTTCCCGCATGGTTGCTTAGCAACGGGACCAGATCTTTATTATTTTCTCTTATAACATGGTTATAAGGGAAAATATTAGCATTCTTAATAAAGAATGCTTAGTAAAATGAAGATGAAGGGGTTAAAAATAATAAAAGTTAACTTACCTTAGCCACTTGATCGCGTAGTTGCGATCTGTCTTCTCTTTTCCAGCTTCAGCTAACAACTGAAGGACCTGTGATGACGTCACATCACATGGTCCAAGATGGACCATGTGATTGGACCATGTGATGTGACATCATCACAGGTCCTTTAGTTGTTAGCTGAAGCTGGAAAAGAGAAGACAGATCGCAACTACGCGATCAAGTGGCTAAGGTAAGTTAACTTTTATTATTTTTAACCCCTTCATCTTCATTTTACTAAGCATTCTTTATTAACCATGTTATAAGGGAAAATAATTAAGTCTCCAGAATACTCTACCTGAAACCGGACTTCAGTGATGAAGTCCGGCTTCGGGTCTGGGTACCAAACATGGCGATTTTTCACACGCGCGTGCAAAACGCATTCCAAATGTTTGCACCCGCGCGGAAAAATCGCGCATATTCCCGTAACGCACCCGCCTCTTATACGGGCGTCAAACATGACGCCCGTGTGAAAGAGGCCTTAGGGAATTAAAAAACACACATAAATTACAATACAAGTGGTATAAATAAGAAGTCCAAGTGGATGAAGAAGGTTCGATAGAATCAGTTGCCACAAATAATCTTTGCAGTGTAGACTAGGATGGTGAGTATGTTAGTGACAATAAATTTATGCTGCAAAAATGATCCAATCAGTACCTTTGGTATACCAATTCTTATGAAAGAATATTATTAGAAGGTGTTATTCAAAATAACACAGCCTGAGAGGTTGTTAGATGTACAGTCTGATAAGTTGTTAGATACAGTTTGGTACAGTTAGATACATTCATATAATGACCATTGGCCGCGAACATACAGCGAGGACTACAGGACAGATACCCAGCAACCAGTGACTCTGTGTGCGGTGGGACTCCACTGTACACAGTCTAAACACGCTGGTCTGCTCTTACAGTATACATGCTGTAATTAAGTTACTGCGGTGTTCCTACTATTACACCCAGCGCTTTGCCATCTATAGCGCTGTTTTTTTTGCAGTGCGTGTGGACGCTCAAATATTAGTATTAAGTGTGTATAATAGAAAGTAAATGTGCTGATTGGATTACACAATTTGGATCCATACTGCACAATAAAAGCGGACTGCACGAGTGATATTCACATATTTGTACCTGGAACTAAATATCTATATGAAGAGAATCTATGTATACCAATGCACTGTCTCAATAACGATATTTATATGAATGAAGATATTTTGTCACCAAACTGTATCTAACAACTTCTCAGACTGTACATCTAACAACCTCTCAGGCTGTGTTATTTTGAATAACACCTTCTAAGGGTACTTTCACACTAGCATTAGTGTGATCCGGCAGGCAGTTCCGTTGTCGGAGCTGCCTGCCGGATCCGCCCTTCAGTGTGACAACTGACAGCATTTGTAGACGGATCCGGGTGCGGATCCGTCTACAAATGCATTGCAAGAACGGATCCGTCCCTCCGCTTGCCATGCGGATGGACGGATCCGTCCTTCAGTTGTTTCTCAATGCCGGATCCGGCACTAATACAAGTCAATGTAAATTAATGCCGGATCCGGCTTTCCGGCGACTGATCAGGCATTTTGGACGGACATAATACCGCAGCATGCTGCGGTATTATGTCCGGCCAAAACGCCTGACAGTGACTGAATGGAAGGCATACTGATGCAAACTGAACGGATTTCTATCCATTCAGAATGCATTGGGATATGCCTGATCAGTTCTTTTCCGGCATAGAGCCCTTTTGACGGAACTCTATGCTGGAAAAGAATAACGCAAGTGTGAAAGTACCCTAATAATCTTTCATAAGAATTGGTATACCAAAGGTACTGATTGGATCATTTTTGCAGCATAACTTTATTGTCACTAACATACTCACCATCCTAGTCTACACTGCAAAGATTATTTGTGGCAACTGATTCTATCGAACTTTCTTCATCCACTTGGACTTCTTATTTTATACCACTTGTATTGTAATTTATGTGTTTTTTAATTTCCTAAGCGTATACAAATTTTCCAGTATGGCAACCACATGTCTCTAGGGAGTCCCTCCCTGGTATTTATCTGGGAACATCCTAATCTTGATCTATATTACTATCTTTCACCATTTATCTTGATCTTATTATTGTCTTTTTAATAAATTGACCTTTTAAACGCTCCTGCTTGATTCCGATGCAGAGTCCCTGTTTATAATTCTGTTGTATAATATTATTCTTTATACTGACTGGGTGAGTGTGCCATAAACAAGAGCACCTACCACATATTGGGAAACAGGTGAGCCAACACAGCCTGCGATACTACTTATTATTATTTCCTCTTCATGGCTTGGTTTTTGCTCCGATATGCATTGTCAGCTGTAACACCTTATTTAGACTGAAATTGCCACACGGAACCATCTCAAAGATGATCAAGAGAAAAGGAAGACCCCCAGAGCTAAATTTCAAGTTTCATAGCAAAGGGTCTAAATACCTATGTCCATGCAAAATATTAGTTTTTCCTTTGTAATAAACTTTCAAAAATGTTTAAATATCTGTTTTCACTTTCTCATTATGGGGTATTTTTTTATTATTATTATTTCAGCACAAGACCCGAGCATAAGAAAAAGTGAAAGGGTCTGAAGACTTTCTGAAAGCATTGTATATGGACTTTTTTTTTTTTTCATTTTAAGATGTGTAATGGATGGCTAAACATGGTGTATAAGTTATATAATTCTGAACATCAGGTATTTTATGGTACAAAATATTAACATTATAGGTTATCAACTTCATTTGACCACCCAACCATGCTCTCCAGCCAGTTTTACCTCTGATGGTTCAGCTCTGGTTTATGTCTTAAATTTAATGCACAGTGGGCTTAGGTATCTTCTCAGCAGTTCCTAGTAGGATATTCTAGAATGTTTAACCCTTTCATTACTGGGCCAAAAAAAAGACCTGATTGTCCAGGCTACTTTTTGTGATTTTGTGCACGTGGCGGTTTAGTGACTGTAGCTTTTTTATTTGTTTGACTACCAAAATAAGTTTTGCGATAACATTTTTTTAAACTAATTATTAAAAATTTCATTTTAGCTTTTTATTTCTTAAACATTAAAACTGACACAAAAATTAATTATTGCAATGGGTTCCCTATTTTGTGATGATTGTTTTCATACGTAACATGTATGGGTTTGAGTGAACGGAGCGACTATGGTGACGGTTTCTGTTAGCGACTGCATTTGAAAAAAAAAATTTTAACTTTTTTTATTTGTATTTTTTAGTATGATTTTTTTTAACCTATATTTTACATTTTTTTTGGCGCATAATATGTCCCCCAAGAGGTCAATAAAAGACCTCTTGGCTCGTACAGCGCTCTCCTAATGGCACAGGAGAAGACAGAAGCGGTAATAAACCGCTCCTGTCTTCTCCTCAGGGTCCCTGCTGTGTCCCCCTTTTAACCAGGCAGGGGCTGGGGAGAGTCCAAAAATACTGTACATTTTTTGGAGCTTTTATCATCATAAATATGAAGTTCAGATGCTGCGTCTTAGGGCTTTTGCACATGAACGACGGCTGTTTTATGGTCCGAAAATTGTGGACAAAAACACAGATACCGATCGTGTGCATTCCACATTTTACGGAATGGCTGGCCCCTAGAACAGTCCTATCTTTGTCTGTAATGCTGATAATAATAGGATATGCTCTATTTTTTTTTGCAGAATGGCCATGCAAACATACAGACGCAGAATAAACACAGAGTAATTTTTTTGCAGCTCCTTTGAAGTAAATAGTTTCGCATATGGGCAGCAAAAAGCCCGTACGTCCTGTGTATTTCCGATCACCGCCTGCCGTGAAATCATTCAGTAGGCACCCTGTGACAATGCCGAAGGGGGTCCTGTGACCCCCCCCCCCCATGTCAGCAAACCGCAGGTCAATTCAGATCTGCAGTTTTCTGTGTTTCCGGGTTATTCGGGTCTCTGGTGACCCGATAACCCGGAATAGGATGGTGATCACTTCAAGGCCAAATTTTTAGAGGCCTATGTACCTGGAAGGGAGGTCGCGGTTGATGAGTCTCTCATTACTTTCAAGGGGAGACTCATTTTCTGCCAGTATGTTCCCTCTAAACGGGCGAGGTATGGCGTAAAGCTGTACAAACTTTGTGAGAGTACCTCAGGGTACACTTACAAGTTTCGTGTGTACGAGGGGCGAGATTCCCGTATTGAACCCCCAGAATGTCCCCCGACTCTGGGTGTTAGCGGGGAAACTCGTGTGGGACCTTGTGCACCCACTGCTGGATAAGGGTTACCACCTGTACGTGGATAGCTTTTATACTAGTATCCCCTTGTTCCGGTCCCTCACTGCCAGATCCATGTCCGCTTGTGGGACCGTGCAGAAAAATCAACGCGGCCTCCCTACCTACCCCCTCCAGGTACCTATCCCCAGGGGTGAGACCCGTGCCCTTACCAGTGGAAACCTGTTGCTGGTCAGATATAAGGACAAGAGGGATGTCCTTGTACTGTCCACAATTCATGGTAACGGCATCCCGTAGTTTCCAAAATGGGGTCACTTTTATGGAGTTTCTACTCTAGGGGTACATCAGGGGGGTTTCAAAAGGGACATGGTGTAAATAAACCAGTCCAGCAAAATCTGCCATCCAAAAACCACATGGCGCTCCTCTCCTTCTGCACCCTGCCGTGTTCCCGTACAGTAGTTTACGACCACATATGGGGCGTTCCTATAAACTACAGAATCGGGGCAATAAATATTGAGTTTTGTTTAGCTGTTAACCCTTGCTTTGTTACTTGAAAAAAATGGATTAAAATAGAAAATTTGCCAAAAAAAAATTGAAATTCTGAAATGTCATCTCCATTTGCCATTAACTCTTGTGGAATACCTAAAGGGTTAACAAAGTTTGTAAAATCAGTTTTGAATACCTTGAGGGGTGTAGTTTCTTAGATGGGGTCAATTTTATGGAGTTTTTACTCTAGGGGTGCATCAGGGGGGCTTTGTGTAAATAAACCAGTGCAGCAAAATCTGCCTTCCAAAAACCACATGGCGCTCCTTTCCTTCTTCGCCTTACCGTGTGCCCGTACAGTAGTTTACGACCACATATGGGTTGTTTCTATAAAGTACAGAATCAGGGCAATAAATATTGAGTTTTGTTTGGCTCTTAACCCTTGCTTTGTTACTTGAAAAAATGGATTAAAATGGAAAATTTGCCACAAAAATCGAAATTCTAAAATTTTCTCTCGATTTGCCATTAACTCTTGTGGAACACCTAAAGGGTTAACAAAGTTTGTGAAATCAGTTTTGAATACCTTGAGGGGTGTAGTTTCTAGAATGGGGTCGTTTTTTGGTGGTTTTTATTATGTAAGCCTCACACAGTGACTTCAGATCTGAACTGGTCCTTAAAAAGTGGGTTTTTGAAAATTTCTGAAAAATTTCAATATTTGCTTCTAAACTTCTAAGCCTTGTAACGTTCCCCGCCCCCCCCCCCAAACAAAAAAAATGGCATTCCGAAAATGATCCAAAAATGAAGAAAACATATGGGGAATGTAAAATAATAACTATTTTTGGAGGTATTACTATGTATTGGTAAATTAGGTATTTTTTTTTTAAATAAAAATTTAATTTTTTTTACTCCATTTTACCAGTGTTATAAAGTACAATATGTGACGAAAAAATCAGAATGGCCTGGATAAGTAATAGCGTTTTAAAGTTATTCACACCGGGTCACCTACCTGTCCAACCACTAATCCAATGCCTCCGCCCTATGCCAGTCATTGCACTGGTTGGTCATACAGTATAAAATCCAATTTAAACTGCTCGTTCTCACCCACAAAGCTCTCTACAGTGCTACCCCCCCCCACACACACACACACATCTCAACCCTCATCTCTATCTACCACCCATCCCATGCTCTTTGCTCTGTCAATCATTTATGACTGACATCTGCCATAATCTGAACTCCAGGCTCCAAGACTTCTCCCGAGCTGCACCAGTTCTCTGGAATGCACTACCCCAGAAATTAGGTTAAATCACAATATACACAGTTTTAGGCGCTCCCTAAAAACACATCTTTTTAGTTGGCCTATTACATCCTCTGATCTAACTCCTCTCCATATATAGCCCATTTTTCATTTCCTGAACCTGATCATCCACCAAACTCTCCACCGCACTCATGCACCCAAAAGCATTACAGATATCGGTTGGTGACTGGCTCATGCAGCTTTAAATCTACTCCCCTATTTTCCCAAGATGGCCGGACCATTGTACAAAACAAGCTCTTTTACCTTTTGTCTCACCCCTATCTCCTCATAGATTGTAAGCTCTTGCGAGCAAGGCCCTCATTCCTCTTGTAATTATTGACTTGTCTGTTGCTGTAATTTATGACTGTTTGTTCATGAACCCCTGAACTGTAAAGCGCTGCAGAATATGTTGGCGCTCGATAAATAAAGATTATGATTATTATTATCTGTTATCCCATTTTTCTAGAACGGGAGAAGAATCAGAGCGTGGCATAAGGGAGTGAAGAACATTATATAATATTGCCTTATCATGCCGCAGTCTCATTCTCGTTTTGATCTTAACGCTGGGTTCAGACCTGAGCGTTTCTGAGATGCGCGTTTTTGTCGCGCGTTTTTGTGCGTGTTTTTGGCAATAGTAAACAAGCGTTTTATGCGCGTTTGTGTGGTTGACTGCAGTGTTGTCCAATGACCAAATATCCCTGTCTATATGAAGTTTGGCCAATCAGAGCTGGGGTTTGGCCTTTCCAGCATGTTGCAAATTCATAAACGCGCGTTCGAACGCGCGTTTTCAGTGTCAAAAATGCGCAAAATACAAGCGTTGCGCGTTCCCATTGAAGTCTATGGGCCCAAACGCGCGACAAACGCCCCAAAAAAAGCTCAAGTACTTGTTTATGCGTCGGGCGTTTTTCAGCGCGTTCGAACGCGCTGTAAAACGCGAAAATGTGAACCAGTCCCATAGGGAAGCATTGGTTTGCATCGGTTATGCGTTTTACAGCGCGCTCGAACGTGCTGTAAAACGCGCAAGTGTGAACGGAGGGTAAAAGACAAGTCAACAGATCTCTTGATTGTGATGTGAACCTAGCATTATACACAGCTTGCAGTGTTGCAGCAAATGGGCTAAACACTGGATATACTCACAAGTGATATGTCAGAAACACTGCTAATCAGGCATCATTGTCTGAATGTCTTATGTGTAGCACCCCCTCCTCCAATGAATTAGTATAACAATCACTTATCATTTAGCCTATTGTAGGTTATTATATTTAAAATGGCATTTATTTTCTTGAATGATTAATTTAATGCAACATTTAACAAGTAACATAAATATATTCAGCAAATGTGTCAGTGCAGCTCCACATATCCTTCATCTTGTTCAGTGGCATCCACAAGACTTGACCACCATGTTCCTGTGCTTCTTTAGTATTACATTGTTATTGTTGTCATAGTAAAGTACTGATGTTGCTGAGAGTTTAGTGGGGGCGCAGCATGCTTTGGGAACACTTTCTGGCTTCATAAGGTGAACCTGGAGGAGAGTACAATAGTGACTAATAAATACTGTAGAAATTTACCATATTTTTAAGAATAATATTTTCAGTGACTAACATATTTATGATCTATCCATCAAATGTGAGATCAGTGAGAGACTGATACCTAGCACCCCAACTGAGCAGCTGTTAGCTGCAGGTTCCAGAAGTAGACAGTCTGCGGAGCCTGAACACCATAGCTCCTTAAGCTACATAGGGGCCATTTGGGCACTGCAGCTCAGCTCCCATTCATTTGAATAGAAATATCAGATGCGATATTCAAAAACAGCCACTACACAGTGTGTGGAGCTGTGGTGTTCTGTTACTTCCAGAACCTGGCTGCCACTAACGGCTGGTCAGTAGGGGTCCCTACTAGGTTGGACTCTCACTGATCTCATATTCATGACCTACTCAATGTATAGGCCCTAAAAAAAAAAAACATTTAAGTGAGACAAAGCATAAATAACACGGCAAGCTAGCAAAGAACACACACCCAGAGGGTCTGTAAGAAATATACAACTCATAAAAAGGCCATTCTCCTCAGTGATAAAGGTACGATTCAGGAGTTAGATTATTTTCAGTTGATTTTTGACTGTTTTCCTTGGCAGAATGATTGCTAGTTTACATTGGATTCCCTTTTACTGCTTATTTCAAAGCTTGCCTTGAGCACCGCTCAGTAATATACGGTACGAGGATTCATGCTGGTGTACCAATGTCAAGCACACATGCTGGTTGTCTCTTGTGTTGTTACTTTGTAGTGGCATTATTAGGCTCACGCTTGTCCTTGCGGCAAAATTAGATCAGACTTAGTAATATGTCTTAGTAATAGACATCCTTTAGGATACTTACAGATTTAGTCATTTTCGTCAGTTCATTTGCTTTCCCCATATTGAATAAAAATAGCAAAAATAAACCCTTGCACACTGCTCTTACTGTTTCCCCCTCTTCTATTCATGTTTTATTTTGCTTAGTCTGGACAGAAGCTGACTAGGGTAACACCACCCCCTAAATGAGGCACATCCTGAACGTAACCTTGTATTTGTATGGAGGAGAAAAACAGCACACTTTCTGATCTTAAACTGAATAGGAAGTTCTTCTGACCAAGGGGATTAGTCAACCCATGACCACAGTAGCAGTAATAATATTGCAATGGGAAAAGGGTTTGGGAGGCCTCCTTTGATAAGTTTTAACCCTCATTTCACAGTTTTTCTATGGAAACCTGAGACATTTCCTGCAGTGACAAATGTCTTCATGTTTCACACAATTTTAACCTTGTAAAACTCATTCAATAAAGTTGCTACATTCCTAGAAAAGAACTGCTTTATAACATATTATTCTGTAGACCATTTTAATGTATAATGCACAAAATAATAAAGCATATCTAAAAATGTAACAGTAATATGAGCTGGCACATCAATATAAAAGCGTAATATAACTATAAAATAATAGCATTGATTAAATGTATATTGAAATTTGGCCTCTCATAGTAATTCTGGTGTGCATGAAAAGCACATGTTCCAGTATACCATATTAACAACAACTTTATTTATTTAAAAGTTTTTTTCTGAACCTTTAAAAAACATAAAGGTATGTACCTATATGTGTGTTATAGTTTCTTTTTGTTAACTTGTTCAGCTCTCTGTGCTGCACCCAGGGGCGGATTGGCCATAGACCTTAGAGGGAAATTTCCCGGTGGGCCGATGCTCAGAGGGCCGCCCAATCCCTCCTCTCTGCCGCTGGCCGGGTACATAATGAGCTCTCAGTGGTAATTTACACTGTGTGAATCAAGTACTCATGTACCCAGCCAGTGATCGCACATGTTCTTCTGAATTCAACTATGCCCGCATCTCACCTCCTAAGCCCCCTGCTCCATATCTTAATCTGAGACAACTGGAGGAGAAGGAGAACAGAACCTGGCAGCTAGTGATGGCCAACACTTAGGCCTTATTCACACATCCGCAAGTGTCATGCGGATCCACGGAGCCGCGGATCCGCAAAACACGGACACACCGGCAATGTGCATTCCGCATTTTTGCGGACCGCACATTGCCCGAACTCCATAGAAAACGCCTCTTCTTGTCCGCAATTGCGGACAAGAATAGGACATGCTCTATTTTTTTGCGGAGCCGCGGACCGCAAGATCGGCGGCGCGCTCCGTAAAATCGGATGCGGAGAGCACAGTGTGTGCTCTCCGCATCGTTCCCGGCCCCATTCACAGTCAATGGGTCCGCATGTATTCCGCAAAATTGCGGAATACATGCGGACTACATTGCGGATGTGTGAATAGGGCCTTAGTGAAAGCTTTTGGGGCAATATATTGTGCTGTACTGTCGTATATGGTATTTTGTGCGGTTTGTGCTATGGTATTGCTGACCCCTCTTACTTATGTTGCCCCACCTCCTGTCAATTTAGACAATCCTACAACACAGGGCCACTTTTAGTTTTTTAGTTTTTTTTTCAGGGCCATGTTAAGTTCCCAATCCGCCCCTGGCTGCACCATTGGTTTGATGCTGCCAGGGCTTATTGTGGGGAGGATTACCATGTGAAAAAAAAAAACTACAGTGGAACTACAGTTCCAATAATTCCTCTCCCACCCCACAAAGTGCTCTTAACAGCTGCTTGCATGTCCCTCTATTACTTTTTGTAAGGTAGCACTGCAATTACTGTTCTGTTGTTCACTAGACATTGCACTGTCTGCTGCCCAGGACTTCCACTTCAGTGACAGAGAGGGATGGGGAGTAGTGGAGGTAAGAGGTAGAGGATGTTACATACAACAGGGAAGAGATGAGAGGAGATAACCAAGTACTGCCAAACAGATGCTTTCCTGCAACAGGCTGTACATTAGTAAGTGATACAACAAATTGTACTTAAAGTATTTGCACAACATTTTTGAAGTTGGAAATCCCATTTAAATAAGGCCACAAATGTCTGATTGCTGGGCATCTAACTAACTAGACTGCAACCAATCCAATGACTTGGGGTGTCTGGTCCCACTTTCTTGGCGCATAGTTGCTCACCTGGTTTAATATCTCTTATAGAGTTCAGAGGGAATGATGGTGCAAAGATGGTTTACTGTGCTCTAAGAAGTAACTCCCCCATTCAGTCTGCGCAGTTGAGTCCACACCAGTCACTTTTAAGGCCTCATCTAATTGTGTTCTTAAATGGATAACTGTCTGCAAAACAGCTAGCAGGAATATGTGGAACCAAAAGCTTTATCCCACAGAATGTCTATAATGAAGGCACATTGCAATGCGTGAACTGCTCTTGTCACTTTTCATTTTATTAAACAGCATATTCATTTTGGAATGTAAATGTCCTTTAACCTCACCCATTCTGTGAAACAGTAGTATCATGGTTTGGGCCTGTTTTGCTGCTTCTGGGACAGGGCGGCTTGTCATCATTGATGGAACAATTAATTATGCTAAAGGAAAATGTCAGGATATCTGTCCTTGAGATGAATCTCAAGAGAATGTGGGCCAAGTAGCAAAACAACAAACCTAAGCAAACAAGTCATTCTACCAAAGAATGGTTAAAGAAGAATAAAGTTAAAGTTTTAGAATGGCCAAGTCAAAGTCCAATAGAAATGTAATGGAAGGACCTGACATGGAATTACCTGCAGGCAGAGTTGAAGCTGTTTTTAATGGAGCAATGGGCTAAAATTCCCAGAAGCCAGTAGATGGTAATCAACAATTATCGGAAATGTTTAGTTGCACTTATTGCTGCACAAGGGGGTCACACCAGATACTACAAGCAAAGGTTCACATACTTTTGTCACTCACAGACATGTGATATTGGATCATTTTCCTCAATAAATAAATGACTGGTCTAATATTTTTGACTCATTGGTTTGATTTTGTTATCTTTATCTACTATCAGTACTTGGGTGAAAATCTGATATAGTTTAGGCTCAAATTTATGCAGAAATATAGAAAATTCTGAAGGGTACAAACACCTTCAAGCACCACTGTATATTCAAATGATTGCTGGAAGAGGTGAAAAAGAAGCCTGTGAATATAATAATGTAGGATCGTTCTGAATGGAATGATTCTAGCACAAAATGTTAAACTGTTTATCACTGATACCAGGTATCAGTTATTCGTGACTATCTCAGTGTAGATTTTCATGGGAGTCTAGACAACATTTTGAGGTATCAGTAACATATGTATCTCAGCTTTGTGATTTGATATAAAAGATCCATTCAGTACTTTTCAAACAAGATATTTAGTCTGAATCATGTCAATTTTTTTTTAGAATCTGTCTCTGAATTTCTTATCAGGAAGAAACCTGGCAGGACAATCAAGCAGTTAAAATGTGTCACCATGTATCAGGATACTTCTAGATTCAAAAGCCTTGCAGCTAAATCAACCTGAAAAGACATTAAATGTTCTACGGACTAGGCAAACATTAAATTGTTAACGTTATGTTTTGGGGTTTTTTCATTTAATGAAAGAGGTTGTTTCCCAAAAGCCCTTTTCTCTTCTAGAACATACGAATGTTCTACAAAAGGCAACCACCAATAGCTAATGCAGAGGGCTTGGGAGTTCCCAGCAAAGAGGTACCAGTTTGAATTACTGACATCTAATGCTACATTTGTACTACAGCTGAAGAAGAGGAAATGTATGGTCAGCCACAAGTTCTCCACAAAGATTGCTAGCCTAATTTCAACAAAGGGTTGTCATGATGGGACAACCCCTCGTGGATCACGAGTTATCTAAAAATGATTTAACATAGCAATGGAAATATGACTAAATTATTCATCCAATACTTGTACAAGCAAATCATCTCATCATGTTTTCTAAGATCAAATTCGACAAAACATAAAACACATAAAGTAGAGGATTCAAGTCTAAAGTGTTGTATGTATTACATACATACATCAATATTAGATCAATAGGGGTCCAGCTCTTGGCACCTCCGCTGTTCAGCTGTTTGAAAGGGCCGCAGCGCTTGTATTAGTGCTGCAGCCGCCTCATGGCATACCAAGTACAGTGCTATACTTTGTACAGTTCATTCTGAAGGTCTTCAGACCCTTTAACGTTTTTCACATTTATTTATGTTGCAGCCTTGGGCTATTATTCTGCACTCAATACCCCATAGGGAGAAACTGAAAACAGAATGTTCAAAATCTTTGCTAATTTATTAAAAAGAAAAAACTAAAATCTTGCATTGACTTAATAATTTACTCGGTACTTAGTTAAAGCACCTTTAGCAGTGATTACTGCCTCCAGTCTTCTTGGATATGATGCCACAAGGTTTGCAGACCTGAATTTGTGGATTTTTTTGCCAATCTTCTCTCCAGATACTCTCAAGCTGTCAGGTTGGATGGGAACCATCGGTGGACGGCAATTTTCAGGTCTATCTAGAGATGTTCAGTTAGGTTCCAGTCAGGGCTCTGGCTGGGCCACTGAAGGACATTCACACAGTTGTCCCAAAACTACTCCTCTATTGTATTGGCCATGCGCTTAAGGTCGTTGTCTTGTTGGATGGTAAGACTTTGGCTCTGAGGTCCAGAGCACTCTAGATCAGGTTTTCATTAAGAATACCTCTGTACTTTGCTCCACTCTGCTTTTCCTTAACCCTGACCAGTCACCTTATTCCAACTACTGAAAAATACCCCCACAACATGATGCTATCACCACAATGCCTCACTGTAGGGATGCAATTGGGCAGGTGATCAGCAGTGCCTGGTTTCCTTCAATTCATGATGCTTAGAACTGAAAAATTCAGTCTTGGTTTCATCAGACCAGAGAATCATGTTTCACACAGTCTGAGAGTCCTTTAGGTGCTTTTTTTTTTTTTTTTAAAAATCAAGGATTTTATGTGTGTCTTACTGAAGATAGGCCAATATAAAATTGCCCATATTGCCTCCTTTGCTGGCTTGATTCATTTTTTCAAGCAAGTTTTACACTGCTCGTTTCCATGGTTACAACCACCCTAATCTAACAGTTTTGGTCATGCTTGCATGCTATAGTAAAAAAGCCTCTCTGGTGGCTGGGACCATGGGAGCACATGTAGGCTGGTGCTTTTTCCTATAGTGTGCAAGCATGGCCACTGCTGCTGGATTGCAGGGTGGTCATAACCATGGAAAGGACCTGTGTATAATGTGATGGGAAAAATAAATCAATCCAGCAAAGGAGGCAATATGGATAACAACAATACATTAATAAGTGCCTGGTATTAACTTTCTCTACATTTGCTGTAAGACAGCCCCTTTAAGATTAATCAGGCATAGGCATTCTATACAATACCTTCATTTCACACATTGCAGTTCAAACTTACTCTAGAAATAGCTCCACTCATGTCTACGGGCTGTGACTAGAATGGTAGAATCTGACACTAATAATATCTGCTTCGTACAACTGAATAGCCAAAATCTCTCTAAAATGTGAGCAGCAAAGTGAATTTTAACCTGACAGTAGATTTTGACTCTGTACCTGGAAAGTTTCTATGGACACCTACAACTGAATCAAGATGTATATGACCTTTATATTCCGCTGTCTCTGTTACCCAAATCATAAACTTCATGCTTAAAGTGATTACCTCATTAGAACAACCATTTCTATATGCACAATAAAAGCAAATAAGATGTAATAGAGGAGGGGCTCCAGTAAGGGCCCCTTCTATTATCCTTTGACAGACACATCTCATCCGGTTGGGACCTTACTCAATTATCCTCTGACAGACCCATCTCATCCCTGTACTACATGGTAAGCCACTACTCTGCATTGACTCCTTTTGGCTTATTTGCACTAGGATTAGAAATTGATCTTGCTACTGTCCTTAAAGAAGTTGTCACATTTCAGCAGATGGCATTTATCATGTAGGGAAAGATAATATAAGGCACTTACTAATGTATTGTGATTGTCCATATTGCCTCCTGTGTTGGCTTCATTAATTTTTCCATCACATTTTACACTGCGCGTTTCCAGCAGCATATTTTTTTTCTTTGCTCGTTTCCAGGAGTTACGACCATCACTGCAGCACAGATACAAGGTGGCCGGGACGGAAGATGCTGTGCATTCATGCCTACGGTCTGGCCACCAGAGAAACACTTTTTCACTGCTTGTTTCCATGGTTATGAGACCATCCTGCAATCCATCAGTGGTGGTCGTGCTTGCACAATAGTGTGCAAGCATGACCACCACTGCTGGATCGCAGGGTGGTCTCATAACCATGGAAACAAGCAGTGTATAAGGTGATGGAAAAATGACTCCAACCAGCAAAGAAGGCAATATGGATAATAACAATACATTAGTAAGTGGCTTGTATTAACTTTCTCTACATGATAAATGCCATTTGTTGAAGTGACACAACCCCTTTAACCGCTTCCCGACCGCTGTACGCACCGATGCGTCCAGGAGGCGGCTGGTTTACTCCTTGTGGACGCATCGGCGTGTCATCTCGCGAGACACGAGACTTCCTGTGAACGCGCGCGCTCACAGTGTCGCGCGTCTCAGGAGTTTAACTACAGCCTGCCAGCGATGATCAATCGCTGGCAGGCTGTAGATGCGAATTAAATCGCATCAAAGAGGTATATCAGACTTTGTTAACAGCGTCTGATATACCTGCTACCTGGTCCTCTGGTGGTCCCATTTACTGGGATCGACCACCAGAGGACCAGGTAGCTATGTAAAGTTGCACCAAACACTACACTAACCCCCCCCCCCCTCACTTATTAACCCCTTGTTAACCCCTTGATCACCCCATCTAGATTCCCTGATCACCCCCCTGTCATTGATCACACCCCTTGTAAGGCTCCATTCAGACGTCCATATGTGTTTTGCGGATCCGTGGATCCTCAAAACACGGACACCGGCAATGTGCTTTCCGCATTTTGCAGATCCACACATTGCCAGAACTATATAGAGAATGCTTTTTCTTGTCCGCAATTGCGGACAAGAATAGGACATGTTCTATATTTTGCGGAACAGAAGTGCAGACCCGTAAGCGCGGATCCGTAATTCCGGATCCGAGTGGGACAAAGTCTGTCCCCATATAAATGAATGGGTCCTCAATTCCGTTCCGCAAACAGAATTGCGGACGTGTGAATGGGGCATAAGGGTCCCTTATTACTTGTTAGGTAGCTAGCGCCCAGCCCACCGCACCGCAGTCACTGATTTTGGCAGAGATTTTTTCATCCACATTGATCGATGCGAATGAAAAAAATCTGTGCCGTTCATTTTTATTTTTTTTTCAGCCCAGAGGCTGAACGGAAAAAAAAAAATCTCATTACCCGTATGCTCAATATAAGGAGAATAGCAGAAACTCCTAATGCTGGCCATACATGTAATGATTGCGGAGACCCTCAAATGCCAGGGCAGTTCAAACACCTCACATGTAACCCCATTTTAGAAAGAAGACACCCCAAGGTATTCCGTGAGGGGTATGGTGAGTTCATGTAAAATTTTATTAGTTAGTGGAATATGAGACTTTGTAAAAAAAAATATATATATATATATCAATTTCTGCTAACTTGTGCCCAAAAATTTTTTTCCTGTGAACTCGCCATGCCCCTCACGGAATACATTGGGGTGTCTTCTTTCCAAAATGGGGTCACTTGTGGGGTATTTATACTGCCCTGGCATTTTAGGGGTCCTAAAGCGTGAGAATCCAAATGCGTAAAAATGCCCTGTGAAATCCTAAAGCAGCCCCTTGGGCCCCTTTGCACATCTTGGCTGCAAAAAAGTGTCACTCATGTGGTATCGCCGTACTCAGGAGAAGTAGGGCAATGTGTTTTGGGGTGTATTTTTACATATACCCATGCTGGGTGAGAGAAATATCTCTGTAAATTGACAAATTTGTATAAAAAAAATGTAAAAAGTTGTCGTTTACAGCGATATGTCTCACACACACAGTATGGGATTTTGTAAAAATACCCCCCAAAACACATTGCCCTACTTCTGATGCGGCGCATGAGTGACACTTTTGCAGCCAAGATAGCAAAGGCCTAAAACTCAATGAGTGCCTTTAGGATTTCACAGGGCATTTTACGCATTGATTCTCACGCTAGAACCCCTAAAATGCCAGGGCAGTATAAATACCCACATGTGACCCCATTTTGGAAAGAAGACACCCCAAGGTATTCCGTGATTTTACATGAACTCACCATACCCTCACGGAATACCTTAGGGTGTCTTCTTTCTAAAATGGGGTCACATGTGGGTATTTACTACTGTCCTGGCATTTAGGAGCCCCTAAACTGTGAGAAGAAGTCTGGAATCCAAATGCGTAAAAATGCCCTGTGAAATCCTAAAGGTACTCATTGGAATTAGGACCCTTTGCGCACCCCAGGCTGCAAAAAAGTGTCACACATGTGGTATCGCCGTACTCAGGAGAAGTAGGGCAATGTGTTTTAGGGTGTATTTTATATATACCCATGCTCTGTATACGACAACTTTTTAATTTTTTTATACAAAGTTGACAATTTACAGAGATATTTCTCTCACCCAGCATGGGTATATGTAAAATACACCCCAAAACACATTGCCCTACTTCTCCTGAGTAGAGATGACGAACATTTAAAAAAGTCCGTTGTTCGGGGTTGGGTGGTGGTTAATGCGCATCCCGTTATGGATTCCACAATAGCGCATATGGAATCCATAAGGGCGGCTGCCTGAAGCCCGAACTGTAGAACAGCTGAGGACCTGGCGTGACGTCACTGTCATGTGATCAGTGCAGGGGCGTGGCTCAGCACGGGATCAAATCCAGTGCTGAGCCACGCCCCTGCACTGATCACATGACAGTGACGTCACGCCAGGTCCTTCAGCTGTTCTACAGTTCGAGTTGGTGGCAGCCGCCCCTATGGATTCCATATGCGCTATTGTGGAATCCATAACGGGATGCGCAATTAACCACCACCCGAACCCCGAACAACGGACTTTTTTTAAATGTTCGCTCATCTCTACTCCTGAGTACGGCGATACCACATGAGTAAGGCTGGGTTCACACGAGCGTGTCCGGATTAGGTCCGGATGCGTTGCGGATGCGTTCAGTGAAAACTGTGCGTTTTCACAGGCAAAGCCATTCTGTTTTGCCTGCGAGTGCGTTCAGTTGTTCAGTTTTTTCCGCGCGGGTGCAATGCGTTTTGATGCGTTTTTCACGCGCGTGATAAAAAACTGAAGGTTTACAAACAACATCTCCTAGCAACCATCAGTGAAAAACGCAACGCACCCGCACTTGCTTGCGGATGCAATGCGTTTTTCACGCAGCCCCATTCACTTCTATAGGGCTGCGGATGCGTTTATAACGCATAAGATAGAGCATGCTGCGATTTACACGCGTTGCAGAAGTGATGCGTGAAAAAAAACGCTCATGTACACAGCCTCATAGAAATGAATGGGTCAGGATTTAGTGCGGGTACAATGCGTTCACATCACGCATTGCACCCGCGCGGAAATCACGCTCGTGTGAATGCAGCCTTAACACTTTTTTGCAGCCTGGGTGCGCAAAGGGGCCCAAATTCCAACGAGTACCTTTAGGTTTTAAAGGGATGCTCACAATTTAGCCCCGCCCAAAATGCCAGAACAGTAAACACACCCCACAAATGACCCCATTTCGGATAGTAGACACCCCAAGGTATTCACTGAGGGGCATAGTGAGTCTGTGGGAGATTTTTTTTTTTTTGCCAGAAACTTTATTATTTTTTTCCTCAGAAAGTGTCATTTTCCGCTAACTTGTGAAAAAAAATGAAATGATACATGAACTCACCATGCCCCTCCGCGAATACTTTGGGGTGTCTTCTTTCTAAAATGGTGTCATTTGGGGGGTATTTATACTTTCCTGACATTCTAGCACCTGAAGAAACATGACAGGTGCTCAGAAAGTCAGAGCTGCTTCAAAATGCCGAAATTCACTTTTTTGGACCATAGTTTGTAAACGCTATAACTTTTACTCAAACCAATAAATATACACTTATTGGATTTTTTTTTTATCAAAGACACGTAGAACAATAAATTTTGCGGAAAATTTATATAGAAATGTAGTTTTAAAAAAAAAAAATTTACAACAGAAAGTGAAAAATTTAATTTTTTTGCAAAAATGTCGTAAAATTTTTATTAATAGCAAAAAAAGTAAAAATGTCAGCAACAATGAAATACCACCAAATAAAAGCTCTATTTGTGAGAAGAAAAGGAGGTAAAATTCATTTGGGTGGTAAGTTGCATGACGGAGCAATAAACGGTGAAAGTAGTGTAGTGCAGAATTGTAAAAAGTGGCCTGGTCATTAAGGGTGTTTAAGCTAGTGGGGCTGAAGTGGTTAATCTGGTCAACCATGTTCATGATATTGTCCCTCGGCATACACAAGTAGAGTCATTGGAAACATTTTCTCTGCTTATGTAACTGATCTGTGTCCACTTAGTTTTCCTTTTGTGTATTCAGTCCAGCAATCCACCTTCTGGGTAGAACATATTGTGCTTCCTTTTTATATTTGAGGACCATTTCTGGATGATTCAGAAAAAGGTCATTTCTTTCCTTCCTAGAAACTCATTTTTCCTAATCATCATTATATTCGGATACGCTGGACTCAGAGGGCTTTGCTTTTCAAAGGCTAAATTAAAACAGATGTATGAAGAAAATAAAGAGCACTCAAAATAATATTGAAGCAACACTTACTAGTGATTGTAAGATGGCATGGTTGGTGGCATTCATACAGGAATCAAGTGGAAATGAACATTCTCCCTCACAGTAAAATGCTGAGTACCCCTGTGGAGCTATTACCCAGTCCTAAAGAAGTAAAGACATAAATGGATCAAAGATCCAGATCATTTACACAATGGATAGTTAACATTTGTGCATTACATAGTCATGAGAGAAGCTCAGAAATATGGAGCCAATGATATGAGCCATACAGTTCACACAAAACTGTTGTTTTATAATTTATACTACAGAGTCTGAACTTTTGATTCAAAATATTGAAATTATTTCGCTGATGTTGGGATGCCTTTTTTACATTGACTATAGGATTCCACTTTATTATGTCTATATGGGAATATTTTGTTTGCGTTTTAGCAATTTTTCTTCTAAGAGTACCGTTATTACATTTACTGACAGTCTGTGTATATCGCCATTATTATGGTATACTTATGAGTAGTCCATGGATTGATCTGTACTAGGGATGTTCTACAGTGGCACTCTGCTTTTTCTGTGTTCACTCCATTTTTTATATGTTTTTAGTATGTGTTCAGGTGACTCAATAAAGACTATTGGGGTCATTTATCAAATTGGTGTAAAGTAGAACTGGCTTAGTTGTCCATAGCAACCAATCAGATTTCACCTTTCATCTGTCACAGCTCCTTTGGAAAATGGATGGTGGAATCTGATTGGTTGCTATGGGCCAGTTCTACATTATACTAGTTTGATAAATGACCCCCTATTTGTTTACACTACATTTGGAGTCTTGAGTATTTGTTTTTGGAGGATACATGTAAATCCATAGTGTGTCCTCATATAAATGCTGTATCTAGTTTTTAGTGTCATAGGTTGAGCAATACTAATGTACAGTGTTCATTTTAGGACATGGTCAGATATAGTCAAGTATCAGAATAATGCCAGTGTGACACCTGACCTGACACCTGATGAACACTGTAAAGGAGGTGTATTATGGTAGAGTCTCTACCACAGCTTGTGTGTGAGATTCATGCCGCAATGGCTGGGAGGAAGTAGGCATTATACTGCAGTCCTTCTCAGCTGTGAGAGAGGAGAAAGGGCTGCAAGGGAGGAGGCATCTGCTTGATCAGATTATACAGAACAGTCTAAGGTTTCATGCACATGTCCATAACGGAGCATATTCTATAATGTGCAGAACGGTCACACAGATCTGCAAACAAATATGGATGTGTGCATGGTCCATGTGTGCAAAAAATGCAGATAGCACACAGATGAAAATATGCATGTGCATAAGACCTTAATGAAAAAATATGAATTTACAATAATGATGCAGAAGACAGGAAAAGTACCAAGAGTTGGCAAGTAAGACACATTTCTAGTGGCACTAGAACACCTACTACTGAAGGGATTAAGATATGGATGATTTAATTTTTACTAAAGTGCTATACAACAATAGACAAACAGTATTGGGAAGGGACATCAGATCTGTTGGACAAAAAGACCATGAAGAGATAAGACCATAGACAGTAATGGATACTTACCAGCCAACCTAAATCTCGAAAGCTGACATACAACTCATGCCTTTTGCACACCTGTCTGCCATCAGGAACATGTATATGATCTAAAATGATATATGAAATTACTGATATATAATCATCTGAGAAGACACACATACATTTATTACATGCCCATGCCGCATATAATTAGATATATATCGATGTAGACAGAGGGTACACAGTATCACTGTGTCTAAATAAATAGACATACACACCATAGCATTGGCGGATCCAGGGGGGGGGAGGGCAACGGGGCAATTGCCCCCCCCCACCCCCCCGAGAATGTGGGCAGCAGTGGTGGCGGTGGCAGAGCACAGGGAGATGAGCGCTTCCACTGTGGAAGCGTTCATCTCCATAGCTATCTGTATCGCGTCTCCCTTCCCTATTCCTCTGATAGGCTGCGGGCCTTGTGAGCAGTGTGTCACTTATTACTGGCACATGAGTGGGGGGAGACAGGCACATGATGGGGAAGAGAGGAGAGAGACACTTGTTACTGGCACATGATGGGGGGATAGGAGACTGGCACATGAGGGAGGGGGAGGGGAGAGTGGCACTTGTTACTGGCACATGATGGGGGGAAAGGGGGGAGGCACTTTTCACTAGCACATGATGATGGAGAAGTAGTAAACTGAGTTTTTTTTTGTTGTCAAACTGCAGAGACGAAAACTGGTGGTCTGGTCTGCAGGTCTGAAAGGAGAAGAGGAGGACAGAGAACATCTACATCAAAGGATACGTCACTGGATGTAAGGGTACTTTCACACTTGCGTTGGAGCGGATCCGTCTGTTTATTTGCACAGATTGATCCGTACCTATAATGCAAATGTTTGTATCCGTTCAGAACGGATCCATTTGCATTAGTTAAAAGAAAAATGACAAAGTCCAAAACGGATCCGTTTTGAATTACATTGAAAGTCAATGGGGAACGGATCCGTTTTCAAATGCACCATATTGTGTCATTGAAAACGGATTCGTCCCCATTGACTTACATTGTAATTAAAAACGGATCCGTTAGGCTCGGCCTCTTCAGACGGACACCAAAATGCTGCATGCTGCGTTTTGGTGTCCGCCTCCAAAACATAATAGAAGCGGAACGGAGCCTAACTGATGCATTCTGAACGGATCCCTATCCATTCAGAAGGCATTGGGGCTTAACTGATCCGTTTTGGACCGTTTGTGAGAGCCCTGAAACCGATCTCACAAACGGAATCCAAAACGCTAGTGTGAAAGTACCCTAAGAGGTAGATGGGGCTGTGTTTCTGTAGTGATCGGAACAGGGGCGTATCGATTGCCGGAAGTGCCTCTCCCGAGACCAGGCTCTGGATCCGCAACTGCACCATAGATGCCTATGACTTTGCCTGAGTTTCCAATTGTAATTGGAATAAATAAATTAGAAACTTCTAGCAGTTTCCACGTTGAATGACAATAACCCGCATAAAAACCTTTACCAGAAGTAGCATAAAAATACAACTATACAGCAAATAAACAAAACAACAACGCTGAAGAGATCAATGGGTATTATGCTGAAGGGCTCTTCATAAATACAATTTATATACTGAAAAATATTTACAGAGCCACACACATCCAGGACTGAATGTAAAGACTTCTGTTTTTGATGGAAGGATTTTTGTATATTTATCTTGCCTTTGCTAGAGTTTTCCATGCACAACATTTATGCTGCTGGGGTTACAAAAACATACACTGCTTTTACTCAAACTATCTGAAAACCTTTTCCTACAACAGAAATGTTTACAGAAAATAACAATATAGAGGTTGAGTCAGGAGGGATTTCATCCTGATCACAAGCAGGAAATTATCTCACGGACGCTGATGGCTGGCAAGGCATCTTTTGTACCACAGTCCTTTAAGAACAGTCCTTTAAGCATTACTGCCCGGCACATATATAGATCATAGGGAGAGATTTATCATCTTCCTTTTGTGTGAAAAATGGTGTTAAAAAGTGATCATCATGTATATCGTGTCTCTTAACTCATGGCACAAGTGCGACCTTTTTTCAATCCCATCTACTTTCAAAATGATGGTGAAGTAAGGGAATTATTAACAGAGTTCTCCACCTAACAGCTAGAAATGCTTTGATTGTGATGATGGTGGGCCCCTATGTAGCTGATCATACAGTATGTCTAAATGGCCTAATCATAGCACATAAAGGAAGAAAGAAGTATCAAAGAGATGTTACAATGTGGTGTATATCTGTACTCCCTGGTTAGCATATATAGACAGAAAAAATCTAACCATGTCAGGTTATAAAGACACCATAAAGGGGTTTTGCACAATGAAGCATTTCTTTGTTTCTTAGATAGTATAAGTGAATATTTGAAGTATACAATACACATTTTATACTTTAATTATATCTATGTTAACTTTAAAGGGGTTGTCTTATCTCAGACATTGGTAGCATATAGCTAGACTATGCCACCAATATCAGATAGGTGGGGTCACACCTATCTCCAGAATGGGCATCCCAAAGTAAAGAAGAGCGCGCTGCGTAAGCTCAGCCACTCTCCATTTACCCCTGTGGGAGTTCTGAAAATAGCAGAGAGCCAGTTCAGCTATTTCTGCCAGTCCCATAGCAGTGAATGGAGCTGTGCATGTGTGGTGCACTCTTCATTCACTGCTATGGGACTGCTGGAAATAGACGAGCATACTTGCTCATGTTTACTGTGCTCTCCTTCACTTTTGGGAGACCCTATTCTGAAGATAGAAGTGTATCCCAGAGGTGGGACCTGCACCTGACATTGGTGGAATATCCTAGCTACATGCTATCAATGTCTGAGTTGGGTATAACCGTTTAAAAACATAGCTTTGAGCGGAATGTATCACCTACGGTATATTTTTTTACTAATTAAAATCATATATATAATATATATATATATATATTTCTTTTTTCTAGTGTGTTTTTTTAATTTGTAATTATTTAAATTTCAGATAATTAGATTGTTTTACTTTTTTTCTGTACATCATTATGGGGGCATCCATCTTGCCTGAACTGCTGTTAACAGCATTTAGAGATATGCATTTCAGCAGTCACATGGACCATATACACAATGGACCGGAGATGACTCTTTGCCTTCTATGGTAGATTTTTTCCAGACATGCCCTGTGACAAGGTCATTGTACAGGAGCGGAGTAGATAAGCTGTGACCATCACCTACAGCATTATGTATTGTGAACCCTGTGGAGTTTTCTGTCATTGTAATCCTGCCTGTGATGATAATTAGATAACTGCTGAAAAGTGATCTGTACACAACAGGTTAGATTACATTTTTTTAAGTACAAATAGACACATGGAAAATCATAGGTACAAAATAGGTACTGTTCTGATGAACCCAGAACCTCCTGCAGGCAGCCCGCCGGTTTCACCATATCCAGCATAGCCGGATAGGGCCATGCATTGGTTGACCCCTTTGATTACAATGAGACAGATGGTTTCTGACATGAATGGCAGGTTTCGGCTGGACAAAAACTGGTGCATGCAGGAAACCAGCTGGATTCCTGTCAGATCCCATTATAGTCAATGAGGTCCACTGGTGCATGGCCCTATCTGGCCATGCTGGATATGGTGAACTACGGCAGGGTGTTCCTCTTCCGCAACAGCCTGCACGATACTTTACCGCAGATGCGTAACTAACCTAATGAGCTCAGAATGAGTAGATATTTTAATGAATAAATTTCAGGTTATGCTGAATCTTTTTCCACAAAACTATATATCAATCTGCTCTATGTATTTTCGTGGTGTCAGATTTCCATTTAAGCACAACAAAAATATAAGACAAAATAATTTCTTCCATTCAAGTCTTACCAAATACACCGGGTAGTTTGTTGGGGTGTGGAAGATCACTGTGTTTCTTCTGTTGCCTTTTTTTTAGTTGTTTAATTGCCCTTGTAGATCGGATTTGATTTTTACTTGCTCTAAAAAATGTAACCATGAATGGCTGTTTGGAACGAGGTGCCCGTCTTCCTAAGATGCCTGCCAAGCTTGGATCAATGCTCTGTCCTGTTACATTAACACACATATTATTATAGAAGGTTATATGTCATGTGTTCTAAAATTTAGTGGATTTGTTAAAATGTTTTTGCTATTTAAAAAAATGGGTTGCTAGCCATTTTGAGACCAAAAAGTTTGTAACAATCTGTATGAGAGAAAATGGTTACTTGATACTAATAAAGAGCTCTCAGTCAACAGCTTGTAATAAACTTTGGGCTATAGGAGCTATATTAATTCTGGTAAAATAGAGGATATTTATATCAACTGTGCCAAATGAAAAGCCAAAATGACATCAACCCATCTCTACATGTATAATGAAAGGCAGCATGCAATTTCCACTTGAGTCATTCTTAGTGTGTAACCTCACCGTCATCATTCTCCACATAGAGGCGCAGCCCTGAATTATATTTTGAGTTAAGCAACCAGTGGTTACTAGCTGCTGTCACATCAAACACCAACCACCCTTCATCCCCAGCCTGTATGCTCTCGTGGTCCAGCAAAGTTAACTCAGGTTGTCTATAAAAGAGAGAGAGAGATGGTATTACATGCATGTACTTTATACCATCAGCTAGACTTCAGACCAAGGGCTTATGTACATGAACATATTTTTTTTTCTGTGTCTCTTCTGGTTTTCATGGGGTCCGTATGCGGAAGCATTCATTTCAATGGGTCAGCAAAAAAACTAAATGACTCCGTGTGCATGCAGTTTCCCTATGTCCACATGGCCGTTCCGCAAAAAAGATAAAACATGTCCTATTCTTGTCCATTTTGCAGACAAGGATAGGCATTGTTACAATGGATCCACACAAAATGGATGCAATACGGATATCATCTGTATTTTTTGCGGATCCGTATTTTGCGAACCTCCAAATACATATGGTCGTGTGCATGAGCCCTAATACTAAGTTCCAGCTAGCCACCTACCGGTTTGCATGCTCCCGTAGGATCTCGTAAATGCTGATGTGAAGGGTCCTGTTTAACTGCCGTGAAAAACTGCGAGTTTTGAAAAGTCGAAACTCAGCTACTGTTACAGATTCTCCAGTCGGATTCTGAGTCATGTCAAATTTAAACTCTTTCCAGTATGGCTTCTGATGGAAGATATCTCTGTCATTTTCCACTGTAAACATAGAAAGTATACATTTTCTTATTCAGTTGCTATCCTGATGTGATACAATCTATGAGATACAATGAAATTTACCAATAGTCTTGGAAGTTTCACAAATTTGCAAATGGGGAGCAAATTTAAAAATGGTGCAAATGGAATAATGCATTTGGCACAACTCACTTTGTATGTTAAGCACATAGGGGACATTTAATAAGACTGGCGTATTACATGCCAGTCTTAACCTGTCCCCCATTGGCAACAGATGCACCACAATTATTCAGATACATACCCCTCTTAATAATTGTGGTACTTAGGCCTCATGCACACGGCCGTTGTTGTGGTCCACGTCCGAGCCGCATATTTTGCGGCTCGGGAGTGGACCCATTCACTTCAATGGGGCCGAAAAAAAAATAGAGCATGTCCTATTCTTGTCCGCTTTGCGGACAAGAATAGGCATTTCTACAATGGGCCGCGTTCCGTTCCGCAAATTGCGGAACGGAACGCAGAGCAGCCTCTGTGTTTTGCGGATCCGCGGTTTGCGGACCGCAGAACACCAACGGTCATGTGCATGAGGCCTAATGTGTAGGTCTGTGCGTTAAAACCAAAATCTAAAGCAAGGGAGCTAGTCTAGATTTCCACAATAATATGCTTTATGCCAGTTTCCTGTGTAGATTATAACTTACATGATCGGTAGGCTGCCCCAGTCCTGCATTGCCCACCCCATCCCCCTCCACCTACTTTTTGTAAAAGTGGCAATCAGGGCTCCAAACCTCCAACAAGTTGCTGAATTTTGTGCAAATATGGCATGCACCATTCTTTGCAACTTTTTGGTGCCAGTTTTCTGTCTTACAGGGCATGATAAATGCCCTCGTTAACTCTTACAGTATATTACAGCATGCCTGCTGCACATGTACACCAATATTTTGACCAAAAATAAAGCATGTTTGTAATTTAGCCCTTAGCTAAGCTTTATTTTAAAGACATTTGTCTAGACACTGTTGCATTTGGTACAAACTGTATAAAACCCTGACCCCAGTATTTCTTCATTATTATTTGAATTCCTTAGTACAATGCATTAAACTAAATGACCCTTTAGATGTTGCAGCCAAAGCCTTATATCACCCCATATGTAGCATGAGCCTACAAGAAATGTAAAAATATAAAATTAAACTACATATAATTGGAATCACCACAACAGCAAAGACCTGTTCTCAATGGCGGATTATAGTATGGGTGGTTTAGGGCGGCTGCCCAGGGCCTGAGACTCCTGGGGAGCCCATAACCACCCAAACTGACCACCATGTTAATAGCATACATATCAGCCACCAGTCCTGTGCAGAAGTGAAGCAGATCATGATCATCGCCATTGCCTCAGTTCTGTAGGCTTACCAGGCAGTAAGGGATGGTCTCACAGCAATAAAAAAAAAGCAACCCTCAACCGTTTATGGTATGTTGATGGCAAAATTAAAAAGTTATGGTTTTCAGACTTTAATGTTTGGTAAAAGGTCAAATGTCAGAGGTCAGCACACTTGATCTCTTCGTTGCATGTGTTGCTACCTATCCTTCTTCAGACGTGTGAGCAGTGTGTATTGCTTATACACCAATGGCACATACCCCTGTTGCATTTTGTAGGCTAATATTACTGTCAGTCCAGTAGTGGATCGCAGTGCAATGTGGAAGAAGGTAGGGTACAACTGGCCTTAGGCAGTAGCTCTTCTATAAAAATATATTATAAAACTAAGCACATAAGTTTGAACTAAAAAGGGAATGCTGGACATTATAAGAATAAAGCATCAATATCTAGAACCTGGATACCCCTATAAAGGGGGTTTCCAGGCTTTTCTGTAAATCCTAGCGCCTTCAGACCTTGTGGAGGAAAGATCGTTTCCTCTGTACTTACCCATCCATCTCACCCCCAAAGCTGCCGTCTATGCTGCATCACCTCCGCTCAGGTCCTGACCAGATGTATTCCTAAGTCTTCCTTTTCAGCTGCATTTACATTATGCAGCTAAACAGAAACACTTGGGAACACATCCAGGATTTTCAGAAAAAGCAGTTTACATTTGTTTGAGCTCTGAGAGGAGTGTGAGGCCCATTCTAACTGTGCTTTCCGGTCCTATAATTTCTGTGTACATCTCTGGCCTGTGGATTTTTTCAAATATTGAATTCATTTTAGGACATGCTGCAGAAATCAGGAAGAATGGAGTAAAAGTGTAGGTCTTAGATGGCATACAATTTAAATTTTTCAGTGATTGACAGCATAATTGTTCTTCCTTCCAGAAAGAGAAACACTGCACAATGTATTAATTGTTCATTTTTATCATTCATCGATCTGACCTCTTTATTGGAAACACTGGACATACAGGAATGCCAGGAAGTACATATAGTAGCTGTTCCTGAAGTACTGCTCTTAAATATCACACAGCGACTTGATCATGAATATAAGGTGCACATATGGCATTTATTAAACTCTGGTACTTTCCATAGAAGAAAAGAGAATTGAGGAAATGAATCGTCAAGGTAATGGTATATGGCAATCAGAAGCAAAGTATTAGTGATTCTAAAGGTGTTTGTAGGTTACACACATTTTATATGGTTTCCTCAGCCATGTGAGTAGAAAGCCTCAAAAGCCTAAGCCCACCAATGTAATAATGTTTGTGAAAGTAATCTCCCATCCATTCATAGCTGAAGAATCTGGAGCCCCTCATTCAAACCCTGGGTGGTTATGAAGACACAAGGCTGGACCTCAGCAACCATCCCCCAGCACTGTTTACTAGGCTACAAGGATACTCCACACAAGAATTTCAGATAGAAATTATAAGATTAAATTAAACTCTATAGAGGCTCATTTTTACGGGAAATTTGAGGTGTTGATCAGATTACAGTAGGCAGTATAAAAAGCAGATCTTTCTATTTGCTATATAAAATCTGATTTGTTTTGTAAAGACCCCAACATATTGGCCTACTGTGCAGAAAATTATAGGGAATTAACCATACATTCTTGATAATTGACTGAACGTTATTGGCAGTGAGTGCTGCATTTTCATGCAGCAATCACTTCCTCTGTATGGGGACGAGGGATCGCTACGGTGATCTTTTGTCTCCATAGGGAATCAGTGTTTCTGGGAAGCAAATCGCTGTTTAAATAGAATGATCTCATTCCCAGAATTATGATTTTGGTGTCTGCATCAATGATGCTTTCAAAAGTTGAAGTCCCAGAGTGGGACAAAAAAATAAACTTAAAAAAATGTAAAAAAAAATAAAGTTTTACAAAAAAATTAAAAGTTTCAAGTAAAAAAAAAAATCGTCCCTCTCCCTAAATAAAGTTCCTAAAAATTGTAAAAAATAGGGAAAAAGAGAAAAGTACACATATTAGGTATCTCCGCATCTGTATTGACCGTCTCTATAAAAGTATAAACGTCACCTCATCCCGCAAAAAATGAGCCCCCATAACCCATAAACCAATCCATCAAAATCTGGGCTGCAAAAGCCATTGGGATTCCGTTCTGAGTCCTGCCATGTGCCCCTATAGCAGTTTATGTGGCTGTCATGGCCCATAACAGGTAGGATTTAGCGTTAGGACCATTCATAGAGGCGGCCTTGGCGCGTCGAGTGGCTTATTACTTTTTGATCAAAATGTACACTGACGCCTCTGAAACTCTAGCATAGAGGCAGGGCAGAGTGCTGGTTGCAGAGTGCTGTTGCATTTCTGTGTTTGTATATAGCAGTTTACCCCCACATATGGGGTGCTGCCGTATTCAGGAGAAAATGGGTAACATATTATGGTTCTCCTGTTACCCCTGGAGAAAATGAAAATTTGGGGCTAAAGCAACATTTTATTGTTAGAAAAGAAACGTTTCATTTTCACAGCCAAGTGTTTCCAAATTCTGTAAAACCCTTAGGGGATCAAAGTGGTCAGTACCACCCTTAATATATTCTTTAAGGGGTGTAGTTTCCAAAATGGGGTCACTTTTTGAGGGTTTCCACTGTAGGGGTACGTCAGGGTCTCTTCAAACACAAAATGGTGCCTAAAAAACATTCTAGCAAAATCTACCTCCAAAATCCATATGGTGCTCCTTTCCTTCTGTAACCACTGCCACGTGCCCATAGAGCAGTTTACTACCACATATGGGATATTTCTGTAAACTGCAGAATCAGAGTAATGGATATTGAGGTTTATTTTGCTGTTAACTGGGTTGATGTTCCTGGAGGGATACACCAAATGAAAAAGGATTTAGGAAAACTAGAGGAATGGTCAAAAATCTGGCAACTAAAATTTAATGTCGATAAGTGCAAGATAATGCACCTGGGGCGTAAAAACCCAAGAGCAGAATATAAAATCAGTGATACAGTACTAACCTCAGTATCTGAGGAAAGGGATTTAGGGGTCATTATATCAGACGACCTAAAGGTGGGCAGACAATGTCATAGAGCAGCAGGTAATGCCAGCAGAATGCTTGGGTGTATAGGGAGAGGCATTAACAGTAGAAAGAGGGAGGTGCTCATGCCGCTCTACAGAGCACTAGTGAGACCTCATTTGGAGTATTGTGTGCAGTACTGGAGACCATATCTGCAGAAGGATATTGAAACTTTGGAGAGAGTTCAGAGAAGAGCTACTAAACTAGTACATGGATTGCAGGACAAAACTTACCAGGAAAGGTTAAAGGACCTTAACATGTATAGCTTGGAAGTAAGAAGAGACAGAGGGGATATGATAGAAACTTTTAAATACATAAAGGGAATCATCACGGTAAAAGAGAAGAGAATATTTAAAAGAAGAAAAACTGCTACAAGAGGACATAGTTTTAAATTAGAGGGGCAAAGGTTTAAAAGTAATATCAGGAAGAATTACTTTACTGAGAGAGTAGTGGACGCATGGAATAGCCTTCCTGCAGAAATGGTAACTGCAAATACAGTGAAAGAGTTTAAGCATGCATGGGATAGGCATAAGGCCATCCTTCATATAAGATAGGGCCTGGGGCTATCCATAGTATTCAGCATATTGGGCAGACTAGATGGGCCAAATGGTTCTTATCTGCCGACACATTCTATGTTTATCTCTTGCTGTGTTGCAAGAAAAAATTGATTGACATAAAAAATCTACCAAAAAAGTGAAATTTTCATTTAATTCTTGTGGAACACCGCAAGGGTTAACAAAGTTTGTAACATCAGTTTTGAATAATTTGAGGGGTGTAGTTTCAAAAATGGGGTCATTTATGGGTGGTTTCCATTACGTAAGCCCCTCAAAATCCCTTTATCACTGAATTGGTGCTCAAAAAAATGGTATGGGAATTTCTGTTGAAAATTTGAAAAACTGCTTCTAAACTTCTAACGTACTAAAAAAATAAAATTACATTTACAAAATGATGGCAACATAAAGAAGACATATGGGAAATATTTCATGAGATATTACTTTCTGTTTTAAAAGCAGAGAAATTGAAATTTAGAAAATTGCAAATTTTTTTAAATGTTTAAATTTTTTTATTTTTTCATAAATAACGGTGAAATATATTGACTCACATTTATGAAGCACAATGTGTCACTAGAAAACAATCTCAGAATGGACTGGATAAGTAAAAGCGTTCAAAAGTTATTACGACATAAAGTGACACGTCAGATTTGTAAAAATCGGACTGGGATTTAAGGTGAAAAGTGGCTTGGTACTGAAGTGTTTAAAGGTGTTTTTAAGGTGTCACCAAATGTCGCAAAAATATGCACCAAATGTCACATGCGGGCATTATGCGACATTTTTACGCCACACAACTGGCATAGCAGACTTGATAAAAGTCCCCTTATAAGTATAAACAGTGTAATGTCATCATCTTTGTGAAGGGGATCTTAAAATAATTTTTTGCATAGAGAAGCTGCTGCGGATGTGGAGAAGTCTTGTGGCTCTCTGCTGGTATTGTGAAATGGACAACTGTATGGTGTCAGCATGGAAATGCTTATGTCTTCTGATCATGCTTTTCAATCTTCTGTGACAAAACATTCAATCTCACCATTGACTTCTTTCTAAATAGCAGTGGCTCATTTGTGACATGTGCTGTATTTTCTCTACATTTCTACCGTTTTATACCACAATGTATAAATATTTGCTTTAAAGGCAATGTATAAGAGTGGTTCTGTGATCTCGGGTTATGAAATGTGAATAGAAGTAATCTAGGACAAATTATGGTAATTGGTAGAATCTAAACAGAAGTACCCAATGTTCAATCGCCCTGAGGCTATTTCCTCCCACGTGAATAAAGTAATGAGTTTACTTTTCAAGATCTCTTAATGTGGTTTTAAGACATAAATCGTTGCCAAATGTTGACATATAGAGGAGCTAACTGTATATATGAGGAAGATGAAAAGAGTGAATGCACAATCTAAATAATGCTATTTAATTGAAGAGCTGTGAATATACCATGCACTAAAGTTTACCGAACTCTTGGGTTTTTGGTTATTTCTACTAAATAGATAGCAAACTGGTGGATTCACTCAAGGCTCAGCATACTTTTCTCATCATAGACTATAAAGTAATGCAATAAAATGAAAAGATGACACCTTCTTTGGCTCCCATATCACAATGCACCACTATTGCATGAAAAAAAAATGAATATGCAAGTGCATATGAGGGTACGTTTCTAAGGAGGAAACCATTCTAGAAAAGTTTTCTTAAACTGTTTCCACTGAAAATGGATGCGCAGTACTTAGAGGGATTGTCCCATTAAGACTACTTATGTATAGGGAATAAGTATCCGATTAGTGTGGGTCCTGACCACTGGGGCCCTCACTTATAAGGAGTGCAGGGGCCCGTATCCCCAATTTGAATGCAGCAGCAGCAGCACACATGTAAGACCCACCAATGCTCCATTCAAACACGAGTACCAGCAATGAGACCCCGTGGATAGGGGAAAAGGGGATAGGGAAAAAGTTGTCTTAATTGGACAACCCCTTTATGTACTAGTCCGTGTGGATTTCAATATTCTTTTTTCCTTCTATTGAAATCAATTGAAATAAATTCCAGAAAAGACATCTAGAGCTTGAGGTCATTTCGCAAGTTGTAAACTCTCATTTATACATGGCTGCTGCACTTAAATGGACAAACGGAGCAAAAACACGTGATCCCCGTATGGACCCATAATAACATCTAAATATATATTAACCGTGTGTCTGTCCACTACACAATGGACAAAGCTGTAGTTTTAGCACTGACACACCAATGTTATTGCATAATAGCTGATTGGTTGGGGTGCGGAGTGTTGTATGATAGGTTATCAAAAAAAAGTAGTAGAAAAAACGCTTTGGTTTTATAATATATTTTATTATTGAAAAGTGTACACTTTTATTAGAAAACTGCCAATAAATTTTCCCTTTAGCAACCCTCTTACTTGGGGCTCCAAAGGAGAATCCATCTACATTGTCTATAAACAGCCTGTAAAATGCAGATGCAGGCTTCTCAGCCTGCCTCTGTTATAACAACCCCAGCCCCTGCCTCCTTAGCTGTGTCTAAGACATATTTTAATAAAATAAACAATATCTCAGCATTTTACCAAGTTTCCTGCCTACCTGGCTTCCTGCAAATGCTAGCACCTGCCAGAAAAAGGAGAGTGAAGCTGCTGCAAACAGCACAGTAAGTGTACACTGTTCATGTCAGAACTGATCACTGCAGTGCTGTTCTCCTTTTTACACCAGTGTAAAAAAATATACAGTACCTATTGTCTCCAAGTAGGTTTTCAGATCACCAGATTTCTGGGTTGCCAACTGTATTTAAATTTTTGGACAATCTGCACAAATAGGAGGCTTTTTTCCAATGTTTATAAAAAATGAGGTATCTATGATTTTTTAAGCTGAATGAACGTGTGCATATTATTGTGATTGCAATAATGATCATTTTTCAGTTCAAAGTGAAAGCTATTAATGTGTTCAAAGCAGTACTGTATATAATTTATCATCTTAATGATTATGGTGATTTTTTGGTAAATTGTCCAGTGAAAACTTGGTTGACAGTTCTGTTCAAATAGTGCCCAGGGCACAGTCACCTTACCAGGCCTGTATTTGCAAATCTGACATGTGTCACTTTATGTGATAATAACTTTGGAACGCTTTTACTTAACCAAGTGATTCTGGGAATTTTATTTGTGACACGTTGTACTTCATGTTAGTGGTAAATTTGGATTGATATGTTTTACCTTTGTTTAGTAAAAAATCCCAAATTTACAGAAAACCTGGAAACATTTGTCTACTTTCACACTGGCATTTTGGTTTCCGCTTGTGAGATCTGTTCAGAATGCATCAGTTTGCATAAGTTCAGTCTCCATTCTGCTTTGGAGGCGGACACCAAAACGCTGCTCGCAGCATTTTAGGTGGCCATCTGACGAAACTGAGCCAAATGGATCCGTCCTGACACACAATGTAAGTCAATGGGAATGGATCTGTTTTCACTGACACAATAGAAAACAGATCTGTCCCCCATTGACTTTCAATGGTATTCAAGGCGGATCGGTTTGGGCTATGTTAAAGATAATATAAACGGATCCGTCATGAACAGATGCATGCGGATGTATTATCTGAACGGATGCGTTTGTGCAGATCCATGATGGATCTGCACCAAACGCGAGTGTGAACGTAGCCTTAGCAATTTTCTAAATTTGAATTTCTCTGCTTTTAAGGCATATAGTGATACTTCATAGTTCACTTCATATAGTTCACTTCATAGTTACTTCATATAGTGATACTTCATAGTTATTAACATTCTCTTCCATTCACTTCCCACAGCGCCATACTTGTGTTGGGAAGGGCTTAACTCCTCTGCTCACTAGCCGCAAAGGCTAAGCGGTAATATTATATATTGACAACTATCTCTCCTGATCCTCCCATACATACGCATGCTTGGCTTGGTCAAAGTAGTGAATGGGGAGATGGGAGACAGCTGCTGCCAGACTTCTCTGCAAGGCTGCCAGACTCCCAATCCTTTTTACATTAAGAAAAGAATCAAGTAATTGAATCCTTGACCTTATTTTTGCTAACATGAGCCATCAAAGGAGAGTCAGGGGGACCACTATATACATTAGGTGGCCAGCCAACCCTCTCGTAATACTGTTGTGGTCTTATCACTGGATTTAGGAGCTAGTGGCTATTCTCCCAGTGCTGCCACAGTGGAAAGATCTCCTCATCTTCCCATTGAGGGTCAATAGCCCTTTAAATAATCTCTGCAAATTCCATCTGCCCAGATTTAATATTTTAACACCTGCGGGAAGGAACAGGTTTTTAGTCCTACCATGAACTGATCCTGAATCACCCGATCAGGGTCTAGGGTGGCAGTGCAACTATCTGGATCCTTATGGAAAAGCATTTTCCATAGGCTCTGTAGGCCTATTCAAAACTGTTGTACTGTATAGTCCCTGAATCGCAATGGCCCAGAGTATAACATTTCTTGTGGAGTTCAATGCTAAAATAACATCTCTATACAGAGACTCTAGTCTTCGGAAAATATTGAAGTATTGTAACATACAAACAAGAACAGATAGATACACATAAGCAGCATACTCAAGTGAAGGGGAGAAAAGAGAGGTGCACAACAATTTAACAAACCAGTTCTAATTATAAGGAGCAGTACTTTTTGAAAAGTATGCTACACCTCCTTACAAGTATATGCTGTAGTGAAGGGGGGGTTAGAACCCCACTATCTAACTATATAGTGCAAGGGAAGGGGTTTGGGGCCCCACTATTCGATTGTATGTGATGAGAGAGGGAGATCTGAGCCCTACTGGCTGACTTTGTGCTGTGGGTTTGGGTTGGCATGAGTTAAGGCCCTGCTGGCTGTATATATAGTGAGGGAGGAAGGGATATTAGGGCCCCGCTGGCTGAATGTATGCTGTGGGGGCAGTCTGGTGCAAAAGGGCCCAATTGACTTTTGTTATGCCACTACCCATTGCTTTAAATGAAGGTTAACAATGCAGGCATTTCCTTCAAAACCATGGACCAGGACCCAAGCCTTGTAGGGGGTACAAGATTCTCATGTCATAAAAGTTAATTATGGGAAAACCCCTTTAAGCAGTTTTGGAATCCTTGCTATAAAATACATCTGTCAAAAACCACAAGAACATCAACATCACAGAAGGCTATGATTAAGCAAAAAGTGGTGATGTTTTGTCCTAAGTAGTCATATTTAACAAAGGAAGTATAAAGTAAAACCAAGAGCATCCCTCAAAAAAGAATTTTTCTCTTTTAAAAACAGATGTGAGACTTCTTCCTAGTGTATTTGCATCCTGTTTAAAGTTATAACAAGTATTGTTCACTAAGACCAAACTGGTGTTATGGCTAATGAGTCTACCAGACTTCATATTAGAAGGCTCTATGGAAATATTCAAGTACATTCATCAGTATCAGGCCATAGATACATCCTTTCATTGGATGCCTCTAAAGCCTTTTTGACAGTATTAAATGAAAGTTTTGGGAAGTAAAAGGTTTTTGTCCAAATTTTATGAAATGGATTAATCAGTTGTATGCCAGGTTTAATTGATTCTCATCAGAATTCTTTCAGCTTCAAAGTAAGACAAGAGAGGGCTGCATCTATCTCCCCTCCTATTTTCATTGGAGACCAAGCCCTTTACTCACTATGTCAGGAAGGATTCACTAATGAGAGGATTTCTACATAAGTGGGAAGGAAGAGAAAATTAGTTTATATGTGGATGATACCCTTTTATTTCTGAATGATTTCTTTCTCTCTCCCTTGACTGAGTGACTAAACTTTTATTGTATTATCGGGAAATGTCAGGAGTCAAAATATACTGGAATAAATCCATGATACTGCCTTTAGACTTCCCAATAAAATGGTCTGGACTTCCTTTGATCTAGAAAGCAGTTTTAAATATCTAGGTGTACATGTACCCCAGAATCGATTAAAATATGAGACACTGGCAATACCTTGGTCAAATCACAGCTAATGGTGGAAGAATTTACTCTTTCCAATTATATTCTGTTCTGATAGATTCAGTTGCGACCTGCTCATCTTAGGCTACTTTCATACCTGCTGAATGTAGATCCGCCGCCTTATCTGGCATAGAATGACGGGAATCGGCCAGACACAAACCACAGCATGCAGCATTTTCTGGCCGGCTGATTCTCTGCATTTTTGCCGGAATGCAGACAGATCAGTTGTATATCATCTTCAAGCTTATATTAACGGCTAGGGTTGCTAAATATTGTCTGAGTAGACAAGATATTTGCCCCAAATGGTACATTTTACAACCTGATATCACAATGTCCATACATTCAGGGCTACTGGCCTCAGGTCATTAAGCTTTTGAATGATCTTATGGGAGTTCCTCCAACTCCGTGGACCTGCATCCTCGGGCTTGTAAATCTATTGCTGATATCTACATCTCACTCCCAGGTTCTGCAAGAGATGCTTTTTCAGGCTAGGAAGTTCATAGCCAGACATTGGATGAATGATGTTATACCAACCTGCACTCGTGGCTTCAAGCCATTAGTAGTTCTCTTATAAACAACTAGTGTATTTACATTCGGGAATCCCCCATAGGTTTCATGCTATATGGAACTTTTGAATATTACCTCTATATTGTTCACTTTTCATATGCTTCTGTTGTGAGATGGCCAAAATAGGTTATTACTGTATCATTTTTTGCTTGGTTAACAATGGTGTTGGTTCGTCTAGATGCTGATGTTTGTCCTTCCAGTACTCCCAGGTGAACGGTCAGTGTTGAGATTACTCTGTTTTTTGAACTGTTCTTTTGTATAGTTTGGGTTTCTATGCTGGCTCTCACATTGACCCACCATGTCATGTTGCTACACATGATGATTGCTATCTAAAATATTTGGGATGTATCCATCGTTTTTAAACCCATTTTATTGAACAATAAACAGGCAGGGTACAGCAGTAGAATACCATCCAATATTATTTGGCATATACTGGGTACAGTATGCATCAAGTATGTATATGGAACAGATATAATCAGCGATGCAAACGGAGTATGGCATTACGGAAAGCATCTGAATGAGGACAGTAAAAGGCAAAGTACACCACACTCTCTACACCTTCTAGAACTTCTGCAGTCATCTTCTGTTTTTATATACAACATGCTCAAAAAGATAATTTGATTCCACTGAGTAAGTGTAGGCGTACTATCCCCCATCTATCGTAAAGCTATGGCTTTCTGGGACAGATACAGAGTTCCCCATAGGAGAACTCTTGTATGATGAGGACAGTGTTCCTCTGGCAGGAGGCCCAATAGACAAATATTGGGACTGATAGAGACTGATCTAGACACCACCACTGTCAATAAGAACAATCCCACATCATATGCCGGGAGTTGGCATTGAGCTCCAAGCATCTGTGACACGTGGAATGGGACAGGCACCCCATGCTATATAATCTAGTGGGCGACAAGTAGCATCAGTGTAATATTAACAACTGACTTAGTTTATTATCAGCTGTAGAAGTGAGAACGCATTACCCCAAATTTTTTCTGCAATTCTGTAACTGAGAGCAATACCCCCCCATCACTATAGACATCTTTCAGAGAACAGATCCAATGTTCTCTCCAGAGCTCCACTCCCTCTAAGATTTGTATGTGGAGAAACATAAGATTGGACAACATCTGAAAGATCACCATACTATCTGAGATTCACTGCCTTCCATACTTGAGTAGCTAGACGATGCATAGTGAGTGTGCGTTTTGAGAATACATGCATACACTCCAGAACTGATCAAAAGCTAAAGGTTTGTAGGTATTGTCCCAGGTAATATTCAGAGCTAGGCAGTGAGATGGCTGTCACCCAGAAGGAGAGTAATGACAACTGACCACTCCCCTGTGATTTTTAGGACGTTGTAGTACTGATAGAGGAAGAGTCTTCCAGGTTTTTAACTTATCAAAAAAATAAGATTCAAGAGGGAGGATATTCTAGTAGAGAGATAAACTTAGTGATGAATATGCCTAGATATTTAAAATACTCTACCAGGGGAAGATTATGAAACATCATAGGCCAAGAAGCATCCCATAAGGGCATTAATGCTGATTTAGCCCAATTTATGTGCAGGCCAGAGAAATGTCTAAACTGTCTATCAGATCTTTTGCTTTCGTCAGAGAAAAATGTACATTAGCCTCCTTTCACACTAGCGTTAATATATTCCGGTATTGAGATTCGTCATAGGGTCTCAATACCGTAAAAAAACGGCTCCTGTTTTGTCCCCATTCATTGTCAATGGGGACAAAATGTAACTGAACAGAACGGAGTGCTCCAAAATGCATTCTGTTCTGTTTGGTTGCGCTCTCATACCAGAGAGAAAACCGCAGCATGCTGCAGTTTTCTTTCCGTCATGGGATGCGGAGCAAGAAGGATTCGTCATGACCCACAATGCAAGTCAATAGGGACGGATCAGTTTTCTCTGACACAATCTGACACAATAGAAAACGGATCCGTCCCCTATTGACTTTCAGTGGAGTTCATGACCGATCCATCTTGGCTATGTTAAAGATAATACAACCAGGTCCCTTCATAAAGGATGCAGATGGTTGTATTATCAGTAACAATCAGTAGACCTGTCAAATCCAGAAAAAACGCTAGTATGAAAGTAGCCTATCCATAAATACTATCAAGTCGCCTGCATACAATCCCACTCTGTCGTCCCTATCCCCCAGAGATACACCATGAACAGAATCAATGAGAGTGAGCAGCCCTGCCTAGTGGCTCTGCCAAGGTTAATGCCAAGTGGAACCCAAAACATTTTAAGGTCTCTAAAAGGTATGTCCATTCTACCAAATCAAAGGCCTTTGCAGTATCTAAAGAAGCTCGGATGCAATGTTTATCCACACCCACTCCCACCTGAACAATGACCTGTGCTCTTCTAATATTAGTAGATGTAGAACATCCCAGGATAAAGCTGGTTTGATCCTTGTGAATAATACTAGGTATTACCTTGTTGAGTCTATTAGCTAGAATTTTCATAAGCGCCTTATAGTCAATATTTAACAGGGATATAGATCTACAAGACCCACATTCTAAATGGTCCTTATCAGCCATTAATAGGACCACTATTGTGGCATCATATAACTGTTCAGAGCGGCAGCATAACTTCTGTGTCACTGTAAACATACAGAGGAGATGAGGGCCTGTGATATCTACATACTTAGCAAAAACCTCCAGAGGAATAACATCAGGGCCTGGGGATTTCCCATGCGCCAACCCTTTAATGGCATCACTCACCTCCTCTAGTGTAATGTCATTGTCCAAAAAGAGACTATCTTCCGTAGGGATGTATCCATCTTTATTTGCTATATAGCTAACATATTTATATTGGTTTCTATTACTGGTATGGTCATGATATGTCGTTTATTACTACATGTGTATTGCCATGAACTTGTTATAATAAACTATTATCTTGAATTGAAAAATATGAGACACTAAACCCGGTTCAATTACTACACAACATGATGGATAGAGTGAAACTACTCCCGATACTATTCTCATCAAGGGTCTCTGGTCTGGGGTCTCAGCATGGCTTTCAGATAATATGAATCTGCTCTCTATGTTTTGATAAATACAACCTGTTGGATAGATGAGAAAATCTTTAGATCAATCAACAATATAATTAATGAACCGAAGGGGAAATACCCTAGAATTAGCCAGAAAATTCTCAGTTACCCCAAAAGTGTGTGTGTGTGTGAGGGGTGTGTGAGGGGTATGTATCCATGATTTCAGTATGTATTTCTTGACTGGACAACCTAGATATTTGCTGGATGCCCACTCTGACATATCAGTTAGGTTTGTCTTTTAGTTGACATTTTTGAATGGTTGGGTTCAGGTCAAATGAGATCTATGCATTAAAGATATACAGTGCATTTGGAAAGTCTTCAAACCTTTTCACTTGTTTCACGTTTTGTTATGTTGCGGCCTTGTGCTAAAATAAAATAAAAAGTTCTAATTTTCCTCAGAGGAGCATGTATGGCCTTTAAGAATCCTTACACTAATTAAGGCGCTCTCTCCCCAAGGAGAGAAAATATCCCCCAAATCCTGACCTAGGCCTCTCACCCAGTTAAGGGTACTTTCACACTAGCGTTAGTGTGATCCGGCAGGCAGTTCCGTTGACGGAGCTGCCAGCCGAATCCGCCGTTCAGTGTGACAACTGACAGCATTTGTAGACGGATCCAGGTTGGATCCGTCTGCAAACGCATTGCAAGAACGGATCCGTCTCTCCGCTTGTCATGCGGATGGATGGATCCATCTTGCAGTCTTTTTTACAGTTTTTCCGCTCTGCGCATGCGCAGACCGGAAGGACAGATCCGTCCTTCAGTTGTTTCGCAATGCCGGATCCGGCCCTAATACAAGTCAATGTAAATTAATGCCGGCATTCCGGCGACTGATCAGGCATTTTGGACGGACATAATACCGCAGCATGCTGCGGTATTATGTCCGGCCAAAACGCCTGACAGTGACTGAACGGAAGGCATACTGCTGCAAACTGAACGGATTTCTATCTATTCAGAATGCATTGGGATATGCCTGATCAGTTCTTTTCCGGCATAGAGCCCTTTTGAAGGAACTCTATGCCAGAAAAGAATAACGCAAGTGTGAAAGTACCCTAAGCCAGTACTCTCTGCTCTGCACTGATGAGGGAAAATACCCAGAAACAGCTGTCTGCAGATGAGGTGCTGGCTTATTTAATATCCGAGTGATGTTCAAGGCCTATTTAAAGGGTCAAACATTGACTTATAAGATAGCTGCCTTACATCTGATGGCATTAGAGGCAGAGCTTGCTAAGAGCTCATTTGCATTCCCTTCTTCACAGAATTCCAGAGGAGCATGTTTGGCCTATACGTCTCCTCACACTGAATAGGGCACTCGCTCCCCAAGGAGAGATAGTACCCCCCCAAATCCTGACTTAGGCCTCTCACCCATCTGGTGGAAATAGAGGCAGAGCTTGTTAAGAGCTCATTTGCATCCTTTCAACCCCTTTAACTCAACAGCTAAATAGTCTCAATGTTTTATTGTCAACAAGCTTCATCATTAGATATCATCCAAACAGCCGTGTGATGCCTGGGTAAGTAAGGTCTCCAGTAATATTCTGTTTGAAAAATGATATATAATAACAGGAAAGAGATTTCTGAATATATGGTCTAATTACGTTGAAAAATAGCATCACAAAAGGAGATTTTTACTTTGTCCACTGTGGCTCTCTCCACTGTGAAAGTTTCATCCACTGGGTAGTGGCCATGATGGTGTACTGTATCTCAGCTCCTATTCAAGCAAAGCTGCAGTAAGTAGGCTAAGCCTCTACTCAGTGGATTGAGCCTGCTGTTTCTGACTCAGTCTACTGTTTGTTTTCTGGTGACTGCCTAAATCAGCTGATCAGTTGGGGTGCCGGGCATCAGCCCCCACCGAGGATAGGTCATTAATATCTACAGGCTGAAAAACCCTTTTAAGGAGAGGCAGTACATCCCCTAAGCTACTTCTCTCCCAAAATCTTGACTTGTTCATTCCCAGGAATGATGAGGTTCCCAGTAGCTGGATACCCACTGATCTTTTTTTTTAAGATATCATTGTCATTTTATTTTTTTTATGCGTAGGGACAGTGAGTGTGTCTTTGCAATACTTTTTAGGGATTTTTTTTTTTTTTGGAAGACTGGGTTGTTATGGAGAATCCATCTTCAGTATTCTACTGAATGCTAAAGAAGCTGCATAACTATATGATCCAGGAGCAGGCTTCTTAGCCTCAGCCTCTGACATTATGTTACATTATGTTACATGCTTCCCTGGTGACATTTATCTGCTGCCAGTGTTGAGTGCTGAGGGGACGGAGAGGAGTGAGCAGGGGATGGGGGATACAGAAATACAGGAGAGACAACAAAGCAACTACTGCAGCTAAATATGAAGTTTAAATCCCAGCCCAAGGGCTTTATTCACAACCATCCAGATCAGTACTTCTTTGTAATATCCTCCATGATCCTGGGGCGGCTTCTGACTGAGTAAGAGAAGATTGGGAAGCAGATTTTTCAAGTTTTCTGTGTGCAGTGGATGGCAGCTAGTCTTCACTCAATAGATCTAGGGGAACTACAAACTAGACATTCAGCATGCACAGGTAAAAAATGCTAAAAATGCCAGATACATGTCTTATAGTGGCCAGAAATAGTGTTATTCCACATGTACTTAAGCTGTACTAATGCAAAGTTTGTTGAAAGGTTAGGTACGCTTTAAAGAGGACTTTTCACTGGTCCTGACGTTACAATATGAATACCTGGCAGTGTAGGAAATGATTAGTAGATATCATGGTGCTTTTTTTTCCAGATCAGCTGCTCTGTTCCCCCGCTGTGCGCCCTGTTTACTTTTGCCGCCCTGTATGCTAATTAGTAGCATCGGTACAGATGGAGGAGACGGCCTTGTTTCTCAAGTGTTTTTGCCAGCAATCAGCACTGGCAGCAGATAAACCGCTGCAGGGAAGCATGTCACATTAATTTTACTAAGCTCTATTACACATTTAGGGAGGCAGGGCTAGGGTAAAGAGGCAGAGGGCAGGGCAGGGCAACAGAGGCAGGTTGAGAGGCTTGTCTCTGCATCATACAGTTATTTGACATCTTCACTGTTCATTAGAACACTGAAAACGGATTCTTCTTTGGAACCCTTAGTGTTGTTAAGAATTAACTTTATGTACAATTTTCTAATAAAAAAAATCAACATATTTCTCTAATAAAATGCATTGCAAAATACTTACACTCACTGTCCAAACACAATAAAGTTACACTTTAAAGCACCGCTAGTGCCTTATTTTCAGGTTCTTACACTTTTGGTTGATTACACTTTTGATAAAACTTAGAAGGGTTTAAAATAACAATATTTCATGTCACATGGTCACAAGGCAGATTCTTGCATTTGTTTGCACATAAGGAATAGTCCTCTAAATGGACATTTAACCAACAATACCAGCAATACCAACAATACCAACCATAGGTAACTAAACCTACTTCCCGATCTAGTCAACAAAAAAATAAAAGTAATTTGAGGTTAAAATTTGTTGCAGATATGTGGGTAAATCACATATAAACATCAAGTGTGTATTCATAGGATAAGACATTATACTAGACTTGTGTCTGAACTCTTGCTTGAGGATGACATAACTGTGCCAGATATGGATATTAAAGGCCTCTGAGGTATAAAAAGCCACAAAGCTTCCCATTGTCACATATTCTTTCTACTTTAGTGCTGTTTTTAATGATTCTACAGTACTGACGTTTCCCTTCTACACATTGCCAGCAAAACGTATTTTCACTGAAATGTGGTCCAGATTTCATTGTAAGCATACTGTGCAGGCTCTTCCCTACTATAAATGACACATCGTCTGTAATTACTAGTCCTGGCTCTCTTTTTATACAGACACTAAATTAAAAGGAGCTTTAAAGTGATAAACCACATCACATGTGAGGAGGCCAAAAATAAGTGGACGCACTGACCATCTGGACAGGAAATGCAGACCATAAATATCACTGATTTATATAGATTGAACCATGTTTGAGGTAAGCTGCATACATATTGAAAACCAGACTCATGGCTTCAACGTGCACAATTTACAGTACTTAAAATGTATTTATTTATTCATGCATTTAGTCCTTTAAAGGTATCTATTATGGAGAAATGGATTGAGATAGGACTTGTAGAGTTCAAGGGGTTGCCCAGCCTGTTGAAAATTTTGACCAGTAAGGTCCCTTTCACACGGGCGTGATTTCTGCGCGGGTGCAATGCGTGAGGTGAATGCATTGCACCCACACTGAATCCTGACCCATTCATTTCTATAGGGCTGTGTACATGAGCAGTGATTTTCCACGCATCACTTTTGCGTTGCGTGAAAATCGCAGCATGTTCTATATTCTGCTTTTTCACGCAGCGCAGGACCCATAGAAGTGAAAGGGGCTGCGGGAAAATCGCAAGCATCCGCAAGCAAGTGAGGATGCGGTGCAATTTTCCCGCATGGTTGCTAGGAGACGATCGGTATGGGGACCCGATCTTTATTATTTTCCCTTATAACATAGTTATAAAGGAAAATAATAGCATTCTTAATAGAGAATGCAAAGTAAAAAGGGCAATAGAGGTTGAAAATAATAAAAAAACAAACTCACCTATTCCATTTGATCGCGTAGCAGCCGGTGTTCTGTTCTGTCTTCAGCAGGAGGGGGATGAAGGACTTTCAGTGACATCACTGGGTCACATGGTCCAATCACCAGCTTCCATGATGAAGTGATGAAGTCCGGCTTCGGGTCTGGGTACCAAACATGCCGATTTTTCGCACGCGCATGCAAAACGCATTAAAACGCTTAGCACTCGTGTGGACAAATTGCGCATTTTCACGCAACGCACCCGCCTCTGATTCGGGCGTCAAACGTGACGCCCGTGTGAAAGAGGCCTAACTTAGAATGGTCTAAAATATCAAACTGAGTATTCCTCATCTTACAGTTGTTCCGGTCCCACCACATCTCAGTTCCCCTAAGTGTCTATATCTTGGACCTCAGCAATGAAGTTTTGACACAGATGTGACCACTGCAGCCAGAGACCTCAATGGTGTCCACTGCAGCCATTGATTGACTGAAGATGTCACAAGTATCTTGAAATGTTATTGCTGGAGGCAGGGACACAGAGAATAGCAAAGGACATGGGAAGCTCCTGCATGAGAGCGGCTTGAGATCGATAAAGCAAGTATCACTCAATTTATTATTTTATATCATCCCCTATAAAGAAAAAAATCTACTAATAGGCCCGACAGTACTGGTAAAAAAAGAGAAATCTTTATTTTAAATGCAAAGTACATACGAAAAAATCCACCGCAGCACTCAATTTTCTTCTGAGCTGGAAAATCGAGTGCTGCGGTGGATTTTTTCGTATGTACTTTGGACTAAAGAGGGGATCCGTAGGTTGGGACCCGACACTGTGGGCACCGCCACTGTTTTGGAGAAGTCAGAAGAATCTGACGTGAGTAGTGCTGTCTTAATTTTACTCTGTATTTTAAATGCAAGTTAGAAACAATAATTACAGCAAAGGTTGGGTCCGTCATTCACCCCAACACGTTTCAGCGTCCAAACCTTCTTCAATCAAAACAAAGCCTTGGATGTGGAAATGTGCATCAAGGTGGACTCTAGACCCAACCTTTGCTGTAATTTTGGCCACGTAACTTGTGATATGTTATGAAGAAATAAGGTTTTGAATCTAGCGTGCAATAAAATCTTGGTAGTACCCCAGAGCCGACACATTTCAACCGCACTGTGCGGTCTTACTCATGCTAGGAGTAATATTGCACAGTGCGGTTGAAACATGTTGGCTCTTTAGTACTAACAAGAGTGTGGTTGTACCTGGATTTTAATATGTGGAAATAAATTATGAAAATTTTATTGCACGCTGGATTCAATACCTCCTGTTTTCAGTTTTGAGCGATTGAACACATGACGGGATCCGGAGTGTAAAGGGCAAAAGGATGAGCTGGCTATTCCATATATTATTTTCTGTCATATATTATCCATGCATATCTGACTGATATTATCTGTATACATTTTGTACTGCCAGTTTTACAGGAGTGCATGTTTCATTAATGCATGGTTTGAGTATATTACCACTTCTTCAATGGTGGGTCCGAGTCAGGTTTTGCAGTGTGTGATGTTTTGAATCACAGTATACTAATGTTGCATATGAAAAACAGATTTTTTTTTTTTACCAGTAATTTTTTACACTGCTTTATAGGAGATATTGCATAGTTGTATGTGTCCATTAACTTATCAGTACCATGCAGTCTGACAATGTAATTACAATTATAGGCACTTTTAGTTGTTCTTGTGGTTGGTGTTATTTTATAACATCCTGAGTTTTTGATCAAACATTTCGAGGGGCTGGACAAACCTTCATTGTGTAATGCATACACAATATCTTCATATCATATGACTTGATATGTACTTGCTTAGAGATGAGCGAATCACTCAAAATTCGATTAAGGTTAAATGTGACTGAATTAGTCGACTGATTTAGTCCGGGTCCGAATTGATTGTACCTGAATCGAAAGTGGTCAAATAGGGCAGAAAATATGTGTAGGACACTCAGAGGTCTACTGCAAAGTAAAAATAGGGAGGGATATCTGGCTTTCATTGTGTTGTAGACCCATAACTGGGGCTCCACATTTATTTTGCATATTCCTGTTTCCCAGGGAGCTTTGCACTTTGCATTGCTGTGTTGAGACTCTTAAATGAGGCTCTGCAGTGTTTTTTGTAGCTGGTCTCCCTGAGATCAGCTATTGTTGTGTTAAAGTAAAAATAGAGTAAAAACTAGGCAAATCCTTTAGTGATTTAAATTTTTTAATCTATATGCAATGTCTTATCTAAGAAACCTTTTTCAAGCATATGCTCCCTTTTGCTTTGCTGGACTCTACATAGAATAATTTTGCTTATCTCTATAACTTGATATATTTTTATTAGTTTTGTGGTTATGTACTGTTTTTGAGTATAAGGAACTTGGGAATCAGTTTTCAGTACTTTTAGAAAATGGTCCCATTTTACGATACTACAATATTTTCACTTTACTACAGAGAAAGTAAAGTTTGTCACATAAAGCAGAAGTAAATAGCTATCTGCATTGCTGCCCTAAAAAAGAAACATGTTCAGATGAGCATGTCTGGCTACGCTTTTCACCTTCTTCTGCAGGTATATATGATTGCAGTGTTAAAAAAACAACATGCTTGATCCTTGTTTCTCTAGACAGCAGATAGTTGGGTTGTAATTTGCTGCAATCTAAATTAATCCTTTGATTCATCCTACTTTATGTCAGTGGCTCTGGCTGCTGGTGGTGTAATGGTGTGGGAAATGTTTTCCTATCATTAAGGCTACATGCACACGACCATATGTGTTTTGCGGTCTGCAAATTGAAGATCCGCCCCAAAAAAACGGATGACATCTATATGCCACCCGTTTTTTTTGCGGATCCATTGTAACAATGCCTAAAACGGACAAGAATAGGACGTTCTATTTTTTTTTGGGGTGATACAGAATGGACATACTCATGCAGACAGCACACGGTGTGCTGTCCACATTTTTTGCCGACCCATTGAAATGAATCGGTCCGCATCCTATCCGCAAAAAAATAAAAAATGGAATGGACACGGAAACAAAATACGTTTGTGTGCATGTAGCCTTATGAATAACATTTGAGCATCATGTAATTCCCACAGCCTACAACAGCAGTGATGCTGATCATGTTCATTCTTGTATAGTCACAGCACAGTGTACTTGAATCCTTATCATAAGGATGGAATAGTACTAGTAGTAATGCCTTATTCAAACAGTCACTGTTCGGTCAGTGATTTCCATCAGTGATTTTGAGCCAAAACCAGGTATAGGTCAAAAACACAGAACATGTGCAGTTCTTTCCATTATACCTTACGTCTGTGGAGGCTCCACACCTGGCTTTGGCTCATAATAACTGATGGAAATCACTGACCAAAACACTGACATGTGAATAAGGCTTAGGCCTCATGTACACGAACGTATTTTGTTTCCGTGTCCGTTCCGTTTTTTTGCGGATAGGATGCAGACCCATTCATTTCAATGGGTCCGCAAAAAATACGGACAGCACACCATGTGCTGTCCGCATCAGTATGTCTGTTCCGTAGTATGTCCTATTTTTTTCTAGTTTGTGGACAAGGATAGGCATTATTACAATGGATCCGCAAAGATAACAGATCCGCAAAAAAACGGATCGCATACGGATGTCATCCATTTTCTTTTTGTAAATCGGCAATTTGCGGAACGCAAAACACATACGGTCGTGTATTTAAAATGGCCTCTGAGTAAATGATGATTCAAGATCCCAGTTCTGATCAATATAATTTGGACTTACTAGATTTTTGGCATGTCAAATTTATTTAAATTATGGAAATGATCACCATATGTCATTTATACTATTCAACACTGAAATTGCAATACCAAGAAGGTCAAGCCGTAAGATTATGCAATTCAAGGAATTAGCAGGTGTCGCTAGGATCTAAAGGTGATCAAATTTCCAACACCAAGCCAAATTGCAAGCAGAGTATTTTAGCTACATGAAACCTCAAAAATCTGATCAAGTCGTGCGAGATGATTGTGCGATGCCTCCTGTTTGACGATGTGCCAGTTATCACCACTTGTTGCGAACTGAGAGGGGCAGAATCCTTTAACTGAGAGACCGTGATTTAACACTACGGCAGATCGCTACTCATCTAAGCTGAGATACCAGCACTGCTCAACATTGTGTGTCTTGCTGGTTGGGAGAACAACGATAAACTGAAATGACAGAAATAGGTGCACAGAGGTGGATGTCTGATGAGAAAAGCAACAGATAGTGATCCATTTTCCACTGCAAGTGAAATTGGACACCACATTGCAAGCCTAACGTGGCAAACAGTGTCCACACACACCATCAGAAGGCATTTTCAGAACATTGGGCTACAAGGCAGATGTCCTGCTATAGGTGTTCCATTGACCTCATGCCACTGCTCTCAAAGGCTATCATGGTGCTCAGCAAGATGACAATGGAGGCTGGAATGGAGGTCTATCCTCCTAAGCAATAAGTCATGCTTTTGTCTTGGATGCAATGATAGCCAGAATTTGGTCTGGAGACCATGTGGGCAACGCCATGAAGTGGCCTCCACAAGGGAACATCACAACGGTCCTACTCCCAGGATTATGGTGTGAGGTGTCATAAGGTATGGTACCCAGACCCCTCCAGTCTTCACTTCAGGTACACTAACAGTTCAGCATTTCATTGATTTTGCTGTAAACCCTGTGGTACGGGCCTTTTCATCAAAGTGTCCCAGGAGCCATTTTTCAAAAGGAAAATGCCAGGTCTCTTGTGGCTTGTGCTACTGTGAGGAGCCTGCAGCGTATCTGGACTTTTCTCCCATTGAGCACATCTGGAACATCATTGGTTGGCAAGTGCAAAGAGAACTGCCAGCAGTGGATCTTGATGTTCTGCTTGCCCAAGTGCATTCAGCGTGGCAGAACATTCCTCAGACAACCATTAATAACCTCACTGAAAGCATGCCAAGGTGTATAAGTGCATGTATATCTGTGAGTTGTAGTGTATAATCCCACTTTCTACATTTTCTACAACATGATAGCAATTCTGTAATTCAAATTTGCACATGCATTAACTCTGTGCTTTGTAAATAGCAATCTAAAATGCTTGAAACCCATTGAAATGTACTCACTAGAATCCCTGCACTGAGCTGTTAATAAATAAACCAACATTTTCTTGTGCATATCCTCCATGATCAAATACATAATTGAGAGAAAAACATTTTTGAGATTTTCTTTCAGTATTTTTCCAGTTTTTAAACACTTGCTCAGGAAGAATGTGGGTGGGTGGATTGTGGTAACCTGTTCTTAGAGTAACCAGAATCACCACAAGAAAATTATAGACTGAAAATGCCAAAATATGCTGGTCGTGTTTCTATTTGTATAAGAAACTCAGGTAAATATAATACATTGGCCTTTGGTCATTTTCTATTTATGGCTGAAAGAGTATCTACAATTATACTTGTGAGCACCCGGTTACAATAGTATCTATAATGTAGACACTATAAAATGCCTGATAAATATTGCAGGTAAATCAGGGCAGCCCATAGAATTTCTGGACCATTTGACAGAACAATAAAACATGCTATTACAAACATTTCTAGTTTCAGATTGTGAAGGAGTTAAAGGGATATTCCCAACTGGGACATTTATGGCATATAAATGTCTCAGATAGGACAATCCGTTTAATGCCAGCTTTACTGGTGATCCTATATAAAACAAAAAATAACTGATCACTTTTCAGAGCCAGACCTAATAATAAGGCACCCAAAAGCATATGCAAAAACCTATACAACACTAATGTGTTAAAGCCCAAGAATGAAAAACCAAATAGATCACTTAAAATAGTCTTTGATTGATTTACATCTTAAGAAACGACATATATAAAAAACTGAGGAATCCACATAAAATAAATGAAAAACACATGAGGAACATATAGTTATATGACAGCCCACAAGTTCCTTGCCCATGGCAATATCGTACGCATAAAGTGTGGTGCACCAACCATAGGGTAATACATTGCAAAACCAGACGTATGTACTGTCTATTCAGAGTAAAAGTGGACCACTGTAGTACAGAATGACATGAAAAAAACAATACTGACGTATATACCATCTATTTAAAGTAAAAATGCACCACTGTTGTTCAAAATAGCATAACAAATGCTGCCCAGGGCCGGGATGACGAGTAAGCGCCCACTGGCGCTAAGGGGGGTAAGAAGAGCATTATATACTGGTACTAAGGGGGGGCACAGAGAAGCATATTATACTGGCACTGGGGGGAAGCATTATGTACTGGCACTATGGGAGAAACAAAGGAGCTCTGTGTACTGGCACTAAGGGGGAGCATTATGTCCTTGCACTAAGGGGGGGGGCACAGAGGAGCATATTATACTGGCACTAAGGGGGGGAAACATTATGTACTGGCACTAAGGGGAGGAGCATTATGTACTGGCACTAAGTGGGGGGCATTATATACTGGCACTAAGGGGGGGAGGGCATTATTTACTGGCACTAATTAGGGAGGGAGCATTATGTACTGCCACTATGGGGGAAACGAAGGAGATCTGTGTACTGATACTAAGGGTGGGAGACAAAGGAGCATTATGTACTTGTACTAAGTGGAGCACAAAGGAGCATTATGTACTGGCACTAAGGGGGGCATTATGTACTGGCACTAAGGGGGGGAGCATTATATACTGACACTAAGGAGGAGAGCATTATATGCTGGCACTGGGGCAGCATTATATACTGGCACTGGGGGCAGCATTATATACTGTCACTACAGGTTGGAAATTATATATATATATATATATATAGATATATATATATATATATACATACTGGTACTATAGGAAATATATATGAGAATACCTTGTGGTTTAGGGTAGTTAAAGCGTTAATTGTCTAGCATAGTGAAGGGGAACAATGCCCGCTTAACTAGTGGTCTAGCATGCTGAATTAATTAATGTCAAAATCACTGGTGTTCTAGGAAAGTAAAGGGATTTATGGTAAAATTTCTGGCGTTTCGTGAAGGGAATTATCTTTGTATCCATGGGGTAGGGTAGCAAATAGGCTAAAGCCTCCATCCCTGGTGCTCTAGGGCATCTCTGGAGGTCTAGGCAAATGAAGAAGTTAATTCCTGCTTCTCTTATGGTCTAGAAAAGTGAAAGGGTTAATATCTGCATACATTTTTCAGCTTCCTTTTACTTCCCTGTACTCAACATAGAGACCAAGCAGGGCAGAGATAGAGGGATGGTGCTTCTGTGTGCAACCATTCTGTTTGTAGGACCAAATGTGTGCGCTAATTAATTTTCCTGACAGAATCATCAGATTCCTTACTGATTCCTTACACACATAGTCACATGATAAAATATGGCTGCATGTGCCACCACTAGCGAGTGCGCCATATCAGGAGCGTAGCTAACGGCTCATGGGCCCTGGTGCAAGAGTTCAGCTTGGGCCCCCCTTCCCTCAGTGCTTTGTGTGTCTTCTTATGCGGCACAAGTGTCTTTGGGCCCCCTCAGGCTCCTAGGCCCGGTAGCGACTGGTACCTCTGCACCCCCTATAGCTACGCCCATGCTCCATATGGATCTATACCGCTAGTATTGTACTGAATGAATCATTATCCAGTGAGCTTCACCTAGTGGCGACAGCAGGCAAGGACTATGACTGTCCGTAAAGTAGTTCAGTACAGGACCGCCTAGAGTTACTGAGATTATGGCTTGTTGTGTAACCTGCTTTTATGTCGTCCGGAATCTTAGAAGGAAAGAAAATGATCACACTGCTTAAAGGGAATCTGTCAGCATGATCTGGGACCATTATTTCTAGTATTACATTGCTGCATATAAAGAGTCCAGATCTCAATTTTTTATTTTCCTACTGCATCCCTTCCCCCATTGTCAGGGTTAAACGCTCCACTGAAATACATTGTTGGCGCTGCTGTGCATGCGTACAGGAGTCCTCTCCGTTATGTTAGCTTGGCAGTCCAGAGCTGCTTTAAATGCTGACAGTGGGGAAATAGGGGGGCAGTAGGAAAATAACAAATGGTGATCTGGATTTACCAGAATCAAGGTGACAGATTCCCTTTAAAATACAACCTACTGGATCTTTTTTTTTTTCTGTCTGGCACTAAAATATTACATTATTATTAGATCCCACTGAAATTGGTAGGATGAGAGACAAATGTCTAAAGCCTGGCCGCTTTTTCGCTGTTTTACAATTAGTATTTGATGATGCTTTACGTATTTTACTAGAAACTTTACATAATAATGCCCGTTATCATGAAAAATTATTACTAAATTACAGAAACTGCGTAAGATGCTTTTATATGAAATACTGCAATGCTAATACAGGTTCAGTATATGTTGCAATTTGGGGGTTAATAATCAAAATGCCACAGCATTCTGGTGCAGTTTGCACACAAAAAAAAAAAAAAAAACTGGCATACATGCATTGTATCCCACTTTTAAAAGTCATTTTTTACTTTTTTCTATTCTTTTGTTGAACTGACAGGCTAAATGGGGCTAAGTGGAAATTTTAGCACATTATTTGAAGTAAGCTGAACCAAAAAATAGGTGGTGTAAAGTTGGACTAGACAGTCTAAAGATACTTCAATTCATCCAGCATCAGCCACTGTGATAAATCTGGTACAGTTTGTCTAAGTTTCTGGGCAAAGATCAACATCAGAGACTTTTTTTAATGTACTCCTAGCACTGTCCTACCCCCACTATCTTACTTCCAGAGGCTCCATTTACCACATCCTTTGCAGATCTCGTCTTGGCTTGTCTCCTTAACTGCCAATGCTAATGAGCAGAAGATTTAAATCTAAATCTTAATGAAGAACTCCCACAAAAAATGTTATTCTCTCACCTGTTAGAAAGGTACATGACATAATTGTCATCGCTGTAGGCAGGTTAATGCACTCACGCGGTGAGCCGTAACTTAAGCCCAACCCGCTGTCACTGCCTACTTGCAGAGCAAGCCCTAAGCAGCAAGTCCACAACTGGTCGACCGTCCCTGTGCTGTTAAGTGTCAGGAGACAAACCAAACACCTGCGTTAAAAACTGCAGGAACCTGTTCACACAGCCAGAACCCAAAACAGACAAACACACAGGGAAGGGTCATACAGAAATAGATCAAAGCCAGGAAGTCAATATAGTACCAAATCACAGAATGAAGAGTAGTTAAAAATAGCCAAGTCAAGGGTCAAAACCGGACGGGAAACAGGGTAAAAAATCACTAGGCAGAGGGAGGTCAGAGGCAAGCCGAAGTCAGATCCAATAGCAACCATTCAAGACATGCACAATAACAACAGGAGGACAGCAAGGGAAAACCTATAACTGGCAAGGGTGTATTGCCAACAGGAGGTTTAAATAGAGCACTGTCCCTGGATCAGACCATAATAGGTCCAGGGACTCAGTGCCCCATTGGACCAGAATACAAGCAGTCCTGAGATAGGCAGGCTGAGCAGTCACTCAGCCTGGATCAAGAAACATACACGGGTGATACAAATAACTCCGTAATCTCCCCAAGCCAGCATGTGTGCTCGCATCACCAGAGGGTGTATCTTAAGCGGGACAACATGAGGGGGCGAGGCCTAAGTGACGCATCACCAGGGTCACGGCTTAAGTGGGACACCACGAGGAGGCATGGCCTAGGTGTTGCATCACCAAGGAGAATGGCCTAGGTGGCGCATCACGAGGGGGACAGCCTGGCAGTGTGTCTGACACAACGCTGCAGTGCCCAAGCCACAGAACACAGGGCTGGAGCTCGGACAGATAAGTTAGTGACAATATTCTGTAGTGAAGGTAATCTTTATACCAGTGTCTATATTTGTGAGTTATCCCCTCCCTTCTGCTTCTCACCTGTGTCATGTGTCCAGCAATCAGACTTTCCAAATAACTCAGCATCTTATGTGTGGACAAAAAGTCTGTTTCTCTATGTATTCCTATGGGAGCCACAAGTTAGTATCATAGGAATGAACAGAGAAGTAACTGACTTCCTGTCCTGTACCAGTGCACCAAACGCCGCCCGGACCTCCCACATCAGCACGCCACTGGCCAATAAAAACAAGGCGCACCTCAAGCCTCCTGGACCGCCCACAGCAACAGTGCTGTCCTACATTCCACCCGTACCTGCCGCCCGTACCGCCCACAATTGAGCCGGCCAATAAACACAGGGCACACCACACACCGCCTGGACCGCCCACAACACCGCACCGTTATTACGGTTTGCTGTGTGAGTTTGAGCGCCGCCGTTACATGAAACAGGCGCCAACATTACAGTCCTGTCAGACACACATACAGCAGCCAGCAGTATTAGCCACCAGTTGCTGCCAGTGGTCTCAGCACCACCAGTCCGTGCCAGCCTATCTCAGCCATCAGTGATTGCCATCATTCACAGTGTCCGCAGTCTCAGCCACCAGTCAGTGTCAGTCGTCTCAGCCACCAGTCACAGTGCCAGCAGTCTCAGCACCACCAGTCAGTGCCAGCCGTCTCAGCAATTAGCCGCAGTCAACAGTCTCAGCCACAGCCGCAGTCTCAGCACCAGTCACAGTGCCCGCAGTCTCAGCCATCAGTCAGTGCCAGCTATCTCAGCCACCAGTCAAAATGCCTGCAGTCTCAGCCACCAGTCAGTGTCAGTTGTCTTAGCCATCAGTTAGTGCCACCGGTCACAGTGCCAGCAGTCTCAGCACTATCAGTCAGTGCTAGTGCCGCATATTACAGCCACATATAAGCCAGTATTACAGTAACAGAAAATATTACAAAAGTACAAGCCTATATTACTGGGGCTTTCTACTAACAACATGCCACCCAAAAAAATGGACATGTCAAGTAGGACAAAAGACACAGACAATGAAATCCTACATAAGCAACTTCTCCTGGAGAAACGGGCAGCTCAGCAAGTAAACAAAGGCTGAAAAACAAAGAAAAAAATTAGCAAATAATTGAAATAAATCAATTCAAGAAAAAGAAAATGAGCGTCACAAAAACGCTAAAAGAGAAAAACTCAGAATAGCAAATAGATCTATACAAGAACTGGAAAATGAGCGTAAAAAACTAAAACTAAAAATTAAAAACAAGAAATACAATGTAGTCAAATTCCCTTGCTATATAAGGCCTCATGCACACGACCGTATGTGTTTTGCAGTCCGCAAACAGCGGATCCGCAAAACACGGAAGCTGCTCCACGTTCCGTTACGCAATTTGCAGAACGGAACGCGGCCCATTGTAGAAATGCCTATTCTTGTCCGCAAAACGGACAAGAATAGGATATGCTCTATTTTTTTTTTTTGCAGGGCCACGGTATGAAGCAATGGATGCGGACAGCACACGGATGCGGCTCGGACGCGGACCAAAACAACGGCTGTGTGCATAAGGCCTTATATAGACTGTTCCTACTAATGTTTATGCACTACTGTTCTAGCGCCCGTTTTTGTAACGGGTTCAATGTCTAGTCAGTCCATAATTGACGAGTAACATCATCTTCTCACCTAAATTAGTTACTGTTTATTGCTGGAATGACAAACTCTTACTATTATCAATCAGTGATTACATATTTTTGTCATATGCTTTATAATGTTATAACAACAATAGGATGATGCAGTCACATGACAGCTTTGAATGTAACATACAAGTGGTTAATGGTGAACATCTGAGGCTTTCTGATGATAGATCACTGTCATGAAAATGTACATTGCGGAACATGAATATACTCACACCAATGATGTACAGTCACCAGGACATGTTAGCTGGCAGACAGTGTGTCACAGAGACAGGTTTCTTTTAATATGTGCAGCTTTGAACACTACACTGTCAAGTGCAACAGCAAAAATGTATCTGTGGTTAAAAAAATCCCCAAATAAAGTAATACAAATCATTTGAAATGTGAGATGTGTTTTATAATGTATGTAGACTGTAGTTGTGTAATAAGGATTAATGACTTTGATGTGACAATTCACCGCAAGTCACGATGAACATATCTGCAGACAATCAAGCAGGAATGGAAACATTCAAATATTTACACCTGGCAGATTAGTTGAGGGGAAGATCAGAAAAAATATTATTTTACTGAAAAAGTAGTAGATGCTTGGAATGATCTTCCAGCAGATGAGGTTGGGAAATTTGTTGTAAGCGAATATTAACCTGCCACCTGGATCAACACAGACTAGATGGACATGGATGTGGTCTTTTTATGATGTCATTCTTCTATGTTTCTAAATTCTAACATCATCTGTGGTCACCTTCATATCATCATGCGCAAGAACGACTATGAATTAGATATGGGTTTCCTCCAGGTACTCTGGTTTCCGCCCACACTCCAAAGACATACTAATAGGGAACTTAGATTGTGAGCCCCACTGGGGACAACCTGATGCTAATGTCTGTAAAGCGCTGCGGAATATAGTAGCGCTATATAAGTGCATAAAATAAGTAAATAATAAATAAATATTACATGTAAAGCAAGTAAAAGTTGTCCTTACCCATATTGACAAAACTCATGACTGTATCAGCCTCACTTATAACTGCTCCCAGTGGAGGGCTCTGTGTGCTCAGAGTAGTGAACAGTGGCCTTGATACCCCTTGCCCTCCATCATCCTCTTCCTCACTGCACATAGCGTGATAAAGATCCAACATGAACAAGGGTGCTGATGATGGAAACTGGCCACCGTTTGCGGGTCTGGGTCTCCCAGGCAACCCCAAGATAGATAGTATCTCTCTCTGCATTTCACGCTTCTCTCTACCACTTAATTTCCTCTGGATAAAACTTGATCTCAGATGATTTTTCACAAAACTTCCATTAGCAAAATGGCACAAAAATCCAGCAATACAAAGTATGGTCCAAATATAGCGCAGAACACTGGGCATCTTAGTAGATAAAAGAACTGTCAGTGATATAAAATGAATATATTACCATCCCTGAATCCAGAGGGGAACAGCTCAGTCTACGATTGAAAGTCTTCTCTTCGGTTTCGCTGTAGGAATACGTCTCAAATATTATTCCCACTATACTTTTAGGTACAGGAAATCCACAAGTGCTGGATCTGAACTTTCCTCCAATAACAGGTAAATTTTGCTTCCCCAAAAAAAGAAAGTGTATGCTTAAGGAGAGAGGGAATTCCTGGCAGAGCTGGCTTCAATTTCCTTGAGTGATTACCAGTTCTTAAGACTCCTGCCTGTTCCAAGCAGACTAGCAGAAACCTTCCTCCTGCAATGGGCTCTAGAGGTCTCCAGCTCTCTCTCCTTGCTCTGTAACTTGGCAAATTAAATTATAGGTGTTAACTTGCAACCTACCCAGGGAATGATTGGTTAAGCATTTGGTCAACATGTTTTTCCATTTATGATGTGATTCGATTATTTCTTAGGTGCATGCATCTTGAGAGTTATATTCCATGCTAGAAATGATCCCTCTTGAATTTATTCCTCTGGCACATAGTTTTAGTTAAATGAATCGTCTAATTCTGCAATACATGTACAGCACATTCAAATGACAGGCTTTTATCAATGGGGTTCAACACAAATAGAATTAAAAAATTATAGCAGGGTACTAGGAAAATCAAGGACAACAAGAATGGCATGACGTTCGTACATGTAAGGTGTATTTATAATGATAAGGGGACAGTCGCACTACCAAAAGGGTTTTGCTGTCCACAAACTGCAGATCTGCAAAACACGTCTGCACGGATGTGGAAGTACACAGAAGGGCCTATGTGTGCTTCCGCATCCCTCCCACCACTCCATGAAATACAGGACATGTCCTATACTTCGTTGCAACATGCCACCATGGACCGACTGAAGTCAATGGGTCTGCACTGTGATGTAGCGTGCACACAAGTCGGTATCTGTGTTTTGAGGACCATAAAACACTTACTGCCAGGTGAATGCCCCCTAACCCTGATCATATGTTAACAAGTACATAGGTATGAAAGGGAATGGCCGACCACAGCCACTAATGTACAAGATTTTCATATACGTCCAGGTGCAAAAAGACACATTTTTCATATACTGTATTTCTGTCAAATAGGTTTTGTATTTTATATTCATAAACTTATGACATAGTGGCATATTTTATGTGCTGTGAGGAATGGTCAATCAAGAAGTTTGCATCTAAAAAAGTCACTAGAGATTAAGTGACTGTGGTTCAAGAAAAAAAAGTCACATACAGTGCTCATGCACATGAACGCATGCTCGCTGTACCCGTATCACAGTTCGCAAACAGTGTGTCTGTAATATACGGGCACCAGCCTTGTGCGCACTGCTTTACAGATGCGGACCAATTCACTTGAATGCGACTGCGATCCCGAAGATACGGTGTGGAGGCACGGAGCTGAAGGCCACGGAAGCACTATGTAGTGCTTTTGTGGCATTTCGGTCAGTGCCTCCACACTGAAAACAATATAGAATATGCTCTATTTTTTTGCGGTGCAGACGAATCGCGGACCCTTTCAAGTTGGATGGGTCTGAATCCTTGAGCACTGGCCACACGGACGCTGCCTGTGAATTAAGGACCGCAATTTGCAGTCTCCGAAGGGGCGGCACATGTGTATGATCTCTAACTGAGGAATGAACAGAATGCTTGCTTGATGAATTGACATAATTTTCATAGTTGCAGATCCTCTAATTTCCGTGTCTTCTTCTGTCATCTAAGATGGCCGCACTGCTTCTCATACTACTTGACGCACACTGTGCATCGGTAGCCTAAACCACTTCCAACTTGTCCAGCCCTGTTCTTGGATTGGCCAGCACTGCTCACATAAGCAGTGCTGGCCAATACAAGGGTTGGAGGAGTGCCTTGGGCTACCAAACGTACAGCATGCGACATAGTGAGAAGCAGGGAGGCCATCTTGTATAGCAGAAGAGGAGCCTTGGAATTTGCAGCTGAAATGATAAAGAGAAGGCTGGGGTTCCTGCTTGACGGTGATTGGGGTGCCTTTGTTGTTAGGTGTTGTGGCAGAAAATTTGGATGATGTGGGCGGCGGGTGGTTGAGGAGTCAGTAACTAGGCCAGTGGTAGTAAATAAATAAGTCTCTCTTTACCAAAGGATAGAATAGGAGTAATAGTACATCCAACACACAATGCAAATGTTCCCCAATAGCAATGTATGGATGGCCGCAATGATGGGGGTTGTGGTACTCCTGCTCTCTGTTTCTCTAAAGTCTCTCTCTCTCTCTCTCTGCAGAGCCTAAGGCCGGCAATGACATTCTTAGCAGATGGTTTTGTAATTCCTAGGCAGAGGGGTACAGAATTAAGATATTGCTGGCCAAACAAGAGTTGAGTGGGCACCATAGCCAGATTGTGCCTGCTGTTTTACACAGCAGACACCCAATAGCAGAGTCTGTGATTGGAGACAAACTTCAATCATGGACTTTTAATCCATCAGACGTAGTAGTCAATTGCAACCACAGCATCTGAGCAGTTATTTACAGAGAACGCAGCCCTTCCGATGACCGAATGCCCGCCTTCACTATGAGATTGCTGGAGCTGTGCGGTTGTTATGACTGCAGTATATGGTATAAGTAAGTGATCAGACGATGGCAAGTTAAAAATCAAGGTTGAAAAACGGTATAAAATTTTTAAAAAAAATTCTACTTCAAATCACTCCTCTTTTCCCATTTTACAAATGAAAATAAACAAAAATATATAAAACATTGGTATTTCTGAGTCACAAAATCCCGAACTATTAAAATATAAGTATTATCCCTTATTGCCAAATAATCAAAAATTCATACATACCTTTGGTATCAATAAAAAGTACAGATCACCCAGCAGAAAACAAGCCCTAACACAGCTCCATAGTCATAAATATAAACATTTTTACGGATGTTAGAATACAGCAATGCAAAAACAATGTTTTTAAAGCTTTTCTTTTTTTTTTATCTAGTAAAACTAAATTAACTATAAAAAATGTTGTATTGCTGTAATTGTGCCATAAAAACGAATCTCATAAAACAATGGAAGGAGTGCGTTTTTTTTCTAATTCCACCCCATTTCATCCTTTTTTTCCAGCTCCCCAATACTATTATATGGAATATTAAGTGGTGCCAACTCTGCTGAAAACAAGACCAGATTTGTTTATGTGAACAGAAAAATAAAAAATAAAGTTATGTCTCATGGAAGGCAGGGAGTAAAAAAAGAAAATGAAAATATTGGCTATGTCAGGAAAGGATTGAATATTCTCAATTGATGCATTGTTTTAAGAATGTATATGTTGCCACAAAGTGCACTTTTTCAGTAAAGCTACCATCACAGTTATAACAATTCCCAAGTTACCTGACATAGTATGAGTATCATTTAAATTAACATTCAGAAAAGACACAAACATCATCATCATCACAATCTTCCTGCTTTTCAATTCACTTTGTCCATCTGTTAACAAGCTTTAGTATTCCCTCATTAAAAATATTTTACGCTAAGCTGTGAGACACAAATGCATCGGATGCCACTGATGATGGCTTGCCTATCCAACAGAATCAGTTCATGTGCACGCTCAATGTTGTCATCAGTCGTGGGTGTGGACGGGAGTCCAGCTCCTTCTTCATGGCTGACACTTTTGCGACCTACCTTGAACTTCTCTATCCAGTCATACACACCTTTTGCAACAAAACACTCTATCCATACTGTGTACAAAGTCTTCGATCAATATTGACACCCGACACACCCTAAGATCATAATAAAATAAATTCACTGCATGCTGATCATCTTTCGTGCAAATCACAAGTGTGGCAGCAATATTTCTCGCACCACAGTCACAAATGAACTGAGGTAACACATTGAAACCTGTACATTAATGACTGTAGAGATAATGTGGAAACATGATGTATTTATCTTTTCTGAAAACTGATTAAAATATATTCTACATTCAGAGTGCGGTTAATTTTTGAGTCTCTCGTACCATAATTAAAGGGGTTTTCACTGCTGCCAATACTAACGGCAGAATAAAGTAAAGACAGGTGAGTTGATTTAAGCGGTCTGTCATTTATAAGTTAAAAGTAAGTGCTTGCCGAGAACCAACATGACAATCATTTCAGACTAGGCCTGGAAAAGAGTCATGGCCACCTGAGAAGAGTCATGGTTATTCATGAATTCCTTCTCTCCTCGTCCACCTGCTGATGATTGGCAGTCTTCTACCTAGTTTTCTCCCTTTCTCTCTAGGAGAGAACTGCCAATCATCAGCAGATGAGTGAGAGAGCAGGAGACTATGAATAACCATGACTCTTCTTCTCAGGTAGATTTGACTCTTCTCAAGGCCTGGGCTGCAATGATTATGATCCTGATCCTCGGCAACCACTTACTTTTAGCTCACGAGTAACACACTGAAATCAGTACTTCTGTCACTAATTTATGCTGCCCTCAGTGAGGTCAGCATAAAGTTGATGACAGGTTCCATTTAAACCACACTATTTGCCACTCAGTTCAACCTTTATGAGACTGTTAGAAATAACAGAGCAAAGTATTCAGCTATCTCTGTCAGTTCCATAGATACTAAATAGAACAGCAGTGCATATGTCCAATCACCACTTCATTCTCTTGAACTGTGGGGTCCCGGTGGGGCCCCAGCGATCAGACACCTAGCACCTATCCTGTGATAAAGGGTATATTTGTCATGCCCGTGTGTGGGAGGAAGACACCACACCGGGCGAAGAAGGAGAAGGAACAAGGAACAAGGCCTGAAAGCAAGAGAAGAAAGAAGGACACCTTCTAGTCAAATCCCTAGTCACTGTCCTGACTGGCTATCAGTATGAACAGACCCCAAAAGGTAGGTGAGTTTATACGCAAGAGTACCTAGAGTCCTAACTCACCCTATAAGACCCTGGCGATAGTGACAGGACTGAGACTACTTGTTCTTCCAGAGAGGAAGGACAACCAGGAGTCTCCCTCAGGCCTACAACAAAGGTTAGGGGAAAAACAACACACAAATAAACTAAAAAACAAAATGCAAAAGGGAAAGAAAACACTTAACTTTCCAGTAGTTATGGCAGCAACAGGAACTCAGCGGAGAACCAAATACCAGCAGACCACAGATACCACTGAAGCTATAAACTGCACAGCATTGTGGGAGAAGAAACTATAAATAAGGAAAGTTAAATGACCACAATAGCCACACCTAGAGGTTAGAGGTGTGGCCAGTATCAGAAACAACACAGACGTCTATTGATCCACAAGGAAACCTGTCAGATCAAAGCACGGGTTGCCAGTCTTACAGATCTTCTGTCACCCACTGTCACGGGGACGTCGGTATGTCTCGGTACGTCCGTGACAGTACCCCCCCCCCCCTTTACGGGTGACCTCCGGGCACCCAGGACCAACCTTATCTGGGTGAGCCCTGTGAAAAGCTTTCACCAAACGACTCGCATTCACGTCAGATGCTGGTACCCACATCCTTTCCTCTGGTCCATAACCCTTCCAGTGAGTGAACAGGATACTGAAGAGATCTATGAAGGACTCAAGAATTCCAAACTACCGTCCACCATGACAGGAGCGGGTGGTAAGGAAGACGGCTCCAAGGGTTTCACATGTCTCTTTAACAAAGATTTATGAAAAACATTATGGGCCAGATTTATCATTAGCTAAAGTCACTTTAATGGAGTGAAAAAGTCGCAAAAAAATGCGCAATCGGTAAAATTGCGCATTTTTTTGCGACTTTTTCAAGCTCTGCACTAAACTCTCCAGTTTTGTGAAAGTGGGCGTGTTGTCTTATGTAAATGAATCTCTAGACAGATTTACTATTGCAACCATTTAAAAAGTCGCAAAAAAATGCGCAATTTCACTCCAGGGGGGACCATGCTTATCTTATGCGACTTTTTAATAGAACATGCAACTTTTTTGTAAAGACGTGCGACTTTTGTAAAGCCGCTTACTGAAGGATAAACTGCTACCGTCAATCCACATTTATCACAGTATTAAAGGACCATTAATAAATCTGACTAACTAAAAGTGACTTTGGGCAGATGTAAAAGTGGAGTAAGATGTAAGTGTAATGATAAATCTGGCCCTATGTATTTTCAGAGCCCGAGGAAGCTCTAAACGAAAAGCTACAGGATTAATAATGGCACTGATCTTATATGGACCAATAAATATTGGATCCAACTTCCAAGAAGGTACCTTCAACTTAATATTTTTTGTGGACATCCACACAAAATCACCCACTCTTAGGTCCGTACCATTCATACGTTTCCTGTCAGCCACACTTTTATATTTGTTGCCCATATTTATCAAGTTATTTTGAATTCTCCGTCATATGGATGATAATAACGACGAAAAATGTTCTTCTTCAGGGATACCAGAAGTATCTGAACCAGAAAATGTGGCAAATTGTGGCTGAAACCCATATGCCCCAAAAAACGTCAACTTCCCAGTGGACTCATGTCTACGATTTTTTATGGCAAACTCTGCCAGGGAAAAAAACGAGAACCCCCTCATCCTGGTTTTCAGAGACAAAACATCTTAAGTAAGTCTCCAGACTCTGATTAGTGTGCTTCGTCTGTCTGTTCGACTGAGGATGAAAAGCCTAAGAAAAAGACAGTTGTACCCCCAGCCGAGTACAGAACACCTTCCAGAATCTGGACACAAACTGAGTCCCCCGATCCGAGACCACGTCAGAGGGAATGCCATGAAGTTTCCTGATGTTGTCAACAAACACTTGTGCGAGTGTTTTAGCATTAGGTAGGCCAGGTAATGCAATAAAATGCACAATTTTACTAAAACGATCAACTACCACCAGAATACCAATCTTTTCTGATGAATTTATCCGTGATAAAATCCATAGATACAGTAAGTGGGTCCATGGTCTGGACCGGATGGGTAACAGAAGTAGAGATCTGGAAGTCTGAGTATGTGTCACCTTAGCGCGTGCACAAGTACCACAGACCAATACATAGTCCTCAACACACTTACGCAACCCCAGCCACCAGAATCTACGAGAAATGAGGTCGGAAGTGAATCTACTCCTAGGGTGGTCCGTAAGAACCATACAGTTATGTTCCTCAAACACCTTGTGCCGCAATTCTGCAATTTCCCAGAGGGGCAAGAATTTGGTGCATCTCCTTGAGCCTCTAATACCTTCACCTCTAGGCCAGGGTATAGAGCAGATATCACCACCCCTTCTGCCAGAATAGGACTCGGATTTTCAAAATCACCATCTCCAGGAAATTTACGTGACAAGGCATTCGCCTTGACGTTCTTAACCCCCGGACGATAAGTGATAGTGAAATTGAATCTAGTAAAAAACAATGACCATCTAGCCTGGCTCGGGTTCAGTCGTTTAGCTGACTCCAGGTAGGCTAGATTTTTGTGATCAGTGAACACAGTGATGGATGAATCGCCCCTTACAACCAATGACGCCATTCCTCAAAAGCCAACTAAATGGCCAGCAGCTCTCTGTTACCCACATCGTAATTTCTCTCTGCAGCAGAGAGTTTTTTAGAGAAAAAGGCACATGGACGACATTTACCTGGTGACGGGCCCTGCGATAAAATTGCTCCTACCCCCACCTCGGACACGTCCACTTCCACAATGAAGGTTGTGAAACATCCGGCTGCACCAATATAGTGGCAATAGCTAAGCACTCCTTAACCGCAGAAAAGGCTCGCAACGCCGATTCAGACCACACTGAGACATCCGTCCCTTTCTTAGTCATGTCAGTTAGAACCCCAAAAACCGCATAAGAGCCTTCAGATTTTCAGGATGATCCCAGTCAACACTGCACGAAATTTCTCTGGATCCATTCGAAAACCTAAAGATGACAGCAGGTAGCCCAAAAATTGCACCTCGTGTACAACAAAAACACACTTCTCAAATTTTGCGTGCAACTTATTATACCTAAGGATCTGCAACACCTGTCTAACATGATCCTGATGTGTCTCCACGTCTGGAGAAAATATTAGTATGTCATCTAAATATACAACTACAAACCTCCCCACAAGGTGATGAAAAATGTTATAACGGATCAACGGGTGTGGACCCGCTGTGCCACTTACCGGTTTGGTACCAGGACGCCTGCGGCTCCTACAAGATACAACAGAAGCTGTCGTAGCCGGCGACAGCGCAGGAAAGCGGGTCCGGAGCCTGCAGCGAAAAGGAGGAGCCCCGCGTGCAGCTAGACTGAGGTACGTAGTCGGACGCACTGCACGCTGGCGGCTGCCAACTGCCATTGTTACAAATGTCATTCACAAAATGCTGAAAAACTGCCGGAGCATTGGTCAACCCAAAAGGCATGACCAGATTCTCGAAGTGACCCTCAGGAGTATTAAAAGCCGTCTTCCATTCATCCCCTTCCTTGATCCTGACCAGATTATATGCCCCCTTAAGTCCAATTTGGAGAACACCCACAATCTGGTTAAACAAATCAGGAATCAAAGGAAGGGGGTAAGGATCACTGAAAGTAATCTGATTGAGTTCACGGAATTTCAGACATGGCCGTAGACTTAGGGTAACTTAGCCCTGGGAATAAGGCTGATAGGACAATCATACTCCCGATGCGGAGGTAAATCCTGACATTCACTCCCAGAAAATACATTGGCAAAATCAGATATAAAAGAAGGCAATGTCTTAATGTAGTTAAAACAGAAAAAGATGTATTCAGACAATTGTCTATGCAATAATCACCCCAATCCAGAATCCATTTAGCCTGCCAATCAATGGTTGGATTGTACTTGCTTGACCATGGTAAACCCAGAACTACCATAATGGGGAGACCCTCCAACATAAAGCACGTAATAAATTCTTGATGAAAGTCACCCACTCTTAATCTGATATCATGCACAACTTGTTTTAAAATTATTTTGATTGGTTTTCTAACAAAGAAAGAAATGCGTAACATATACCAATTATAACACCTCGCAGAGGCAACTTGGAGCAAACAAGTTTTAACACTAATTGAGATGTTTCAGCAAAATCATGTGTGTATTACAATGAATAAAGCTTAGTCCTCTCATCGCTTAGATCACAAGATTAATACGTCAAAGCATCATGAAAAAGTATATTCCAAATAAAAGAAGCAGAAGAAGAAAGGAAGGACGAACAGAGAAAAGGAGGAGAAGAAAAGAAAATTAGAGGAAGACACATGATTGGGGGGGGGGGGTCGGAGGGGAAGGTAGGATGGGCTAGGGTGGGCGGCTTGAGTTATTTATTAATTTACAGTTCATGATTCAGCACCCCACAACACACCTTAGGGCACGCCATAAGGGGATATACGCAATTCAGGGAAATGTTGCTAATTTTCAAATTACTTTATTTGGTTGACTAACCTCGTTGTAAACAGAATCTGGCTACGAGACCAAGCAGAGCAAATTAGCCCGAAAATCAGTTGCTCGAAAATTTCCTGAAGACTTCCCAAGGTCTCCATTTAACTTCAAATCGGCTGGGTGTTCTAGAGTCCCAGTGTGCTAGCTGTTCTAGACGGTATAGTTGATCCCACCTTTGAACACAGTGTTGAATAGAAGGAGCTGTTCTTTGCTTCCAAGAAACAGCAATCAAAAATCTAGCTGAGGCTAGTAATATGCTACCTAAGGTTTGGGTATGTTTAGGGCATTTAAGATTGTGGAAAACCCCGAATAAGCAAATTTTCGGGGATGTGGGGATACAAACAGTGGCCTGTTGCGGGCGTCCACGCTAAGGCGGTCTGCCCCATACTGCCGAAACTTGCAAATATATCTGAATAAAGTGCATCGAATGGTGAGTGCCGTCCCGGCTATTCTTTCTTCGCTGTATTTATACAAATCCCACAGACCTCAGATATAAGTTTACAGATTGTCTTCCAATAAGGGACTATTTTGGGACATGTCCACCAAATGTGACCATGGGTTCCAATGTCGGTCCCACATCTCCAGCATTCAGGGCTACAGTCTGGGAACATACGGTTGAGGCGTAGTGGACTATAATACCACTGCGTTAATATTTTATAACTATTTTCTTGCATCTTGACACACCCGGAAACCTTAGTGGGGGCAATCAGAGCATGTTGCAATTCTTTTGGGGAAAATTCAATGTTTAATTCCGCTTCCCGATGAGTGATATTTGGGTGGTCACCTGGGCGAGACAAAGTCATCAGGGAGCTATACAGTTTTTTTCCTTTAGGTTCCTTGGTTTGCAGGGCCAATTTCTCGAAGATAGATTGGGCCTGCGTGTCAGGTGTAGACAATAAGTGCTTTTTCATTCTATGAATGAAGTGAGCAAGATGGAAAGTGGAAAGATTCGCCATCAAAGGATGTTTTCGTAGAACAGCATATGTAGGGATATCAATGTCTAATTGACATGTATAATTTGGGGATAAATCTGTCAGCCACTCGGAGACCTTCCATATACTCAAGGTATACCTAGTGATTGAGCTACTCGTGCGCAGCAGTCTAACCGTTTGGGAGTGTTCCATAAGGAGCAGAGAGCGCAGGGGAATATTCGCCATGTTATCTTCCACTAGAAGGTCCAGTCTACTCTCGTGTGGTCTCAACCACTCTAAACATCTTAAACACATCACTGCTTTATGATAAGTATATAGATCTGGGACACCAAGGCCTCTCCTGGTAGGATGTTGTACAATATGATTTAAAGGGAGTCTGGCTCTCTTTCCTCCCCATAGAAACTGTATTCTTTTAAAGAGCGTCTTGGGAATCGGTATAGGCAAGGCCTTTATGTGATAAAGGATGGTAGGTAGAAGGATAGCTTTAATCAGCGTTCTGCGACCGAACCAGGACACAAAGGGGATACCCCAAGAGGACACTAGCTCCTCCAGTCTTTCCGGTAACTTCTGAAAATTTTCCCAAAAGAGAAGGGAGAAATCGGGGGTAAGCTTCACACCCAAATACGTTACTGAACTAGTCCATTAAAAAGAAGTGTTTTTTTGTAATTCTTGCATATCTTTTTGCGCTAAAGACACATTTAGCACTGTGGATTTGGCCAGATTCACCGAGAAGTTAGATAGGTTGTGAAAATAGTCTAGCGTAAATACTATTACCGGGAAGGCGGATTTTGGGTTGGTAATCAGTAGTAAGACGTCATCTGCAAATGCCTCCGTTTGGTGGGTGTGTGACCCTACTGTTAATCCCATGATATCATCATTTTGGATGAAGGATTGTACTAGTGTTTCAATCACTAACACAAACAATAACAGGGAGAGGGGACATCTGTTCCATTCGAAATCGTAAAGGTAGGAGACAGAGTACCATTCACCAGGATGCGCGCTGTAGGTCCCTGATACATTGCAATAACACCAGTTATGAAAGAGTCTGGGATGCCGAATTTGGCCATTGTTAGTGACATGAATAACCAATCCACTGTATCAAAGGCTTTTTCAGCATCTATACTAAGAATAGCTAGAGGCGTTTTCGACGTGGTGGCCCATTCTATAAACTGGATTATTCTAACTATATTGTTTTTCCCCTCTCTCCCAGGTATGAAGCCCACCTGTTCAGCCGAGATGAGCTGAGGTAAGTATAGCTTCAATCTATTAGCCAGCATTTTTGCATAAAGCTTAAGATCATTGTTGAGGAGGAATATAGGTCTATAGTTCGAACAGAGTGAATGGTCTTTGTTTGGTTTGGGTATGATAGTTATTTGAGACAAACTTCTGAGCAAAAGGTGCAGAATCAATAGCAAAAATGGAAATGTTTTTCTCTAATGCACTCTGTGACAAACCGTGCATGCAAATGAACAAAGCATCAATCAGGTTCACCCCTGCCCCACAGTCGATAAACACCTCAATCCCCACAGTCTTTGACTCTAGCGCCACCTCAGCAGTCAGGAGGAATCGGGTACTACCAGTCAAAGACAAATGCACGTTCTCTGACTCTCCTCTCACCCCTCCAAGAGTCAGATGGGAATTAGCTGTCCCCTTTTTTTTTTCTTTTGATGCTTAATGCATGGACATATATCGATAAAATGTCTGCAGAAAAAACACACTCCCTTCCTACGACTAATACGCTTAAAAGGAGATCCAGGAGTAGCTCCCCCTAATTGCATGTGTTCGTCCCCAGACATAAACCCAGGACTATCTTCACCCAAAGTGTCAGAGGAGGACAATACATCATGTGATAGAACGTCCCGAGTGTGGGGGCCCCTAGATCTCTCTCTCTCTCAGGCGTCTATCCATGCATATGGCTAGATACATAGCAGCCTCCAGAGACACAGGAGTTTTATGAAAAGCCAAAGCGCCCTTCAGCCTCTCAGATAACCCCTGACAAAACTGGCTACGGAGAGCCGGATCGTTACACTCAGTATCCGTAGCCCACCTCCTAAACTTTGAACAATAAATTTCTACAGAACGATCTCCCTGACAAAGGCCATGCAACTTGGTTTCAGCCAGAGGGGTCCGATCCGGGTCATCATAGATCAGACCCAAGGCTTTGAAAAATTCGTCCACCGACCGAAGACACTGCGATCCAGTCGGCAGAGAAAAAGCCCATGACTGTGCATCCCCCTTACCCTGGGTTCAGACCTGAGCGTTCTAAAAATGCGCGTTTTACGCGCGTTTTCGTTGCGCGTATTTCAGCGCGTTTTTGCAAATAGGAAACGCGCGTTCGTACACGCTTTCTTGTGATTGACTACTGTGGTGTCAATCACAAAACGCGCGACAAACGCCGCAAAAAAAGCTCAAGTATTTGTTTATGCGTCGGGCGTTTTACAGCGCGTTCAAACGCGCTGTAAAACGCTCAAGTGAGAACCAGGGCCATAGGAAAGCATTGGTTTGAACGCGCTGTAAAACGCTCAGGTGTGAACTTAGGGTTAAGCAAAGAAATCGACACACCGACTCGCTGTTCCTCATCACCAGATGAATGTGGACATAGCCTAAAATATAGTTTACACGCCTCTCTAAATAAAATTAAATTATCACATCCCCCAGAGAATCTGACCGGGAGAGCAACTTTAGGCTCCAGACAGGTCTGGTAACCACCACCACCAGGACCAACAGCCTGTGGTTAGAGATGGGCAAATTTTTAAAAATTTGATTTGGCCGGTTCACCGAATTTGTCGAAAAAAATTTGGTTCGATCTGAATTTATTTGCTGCGAATCGCGTTCAAAAACGTCTATTTCCTGGCTGCAGAGAGCCTTTATAGTGGTATAGAACACTGTGCCTTGCAGTAACACGCATGGGGAGTCTGCGTGGTAGTGAAATAATACTGTGAGTCAGTATGACATGCAGATGACAGGCGTCGCTCTTAGAATCACTGCACACTTCACTTATTTGGGCAGTCATGGGGCCAAAACTGACCAAATAACTCAAGTATGAACTCAGCCTTACAGGTATATGTTAGCGGCAAGAAAAAGCGCACTCCTTTTACACCGTCATCAGATGATTCCACATAGATGTCTACAGAACCCCCGACAGAGTGGAGGGGGTGTCAGAGTAAGTATGTAACACAGTGTGGAGGTGGCAGGAGCTTTAGGAGACCACAGAGTGGCAAGGTGACATAGTGTGGAGGTGGCAGCAGCATCAGGAGACCACAGAGCGACCAGGTGACAGAGTGGGGAGGTGGGTGGCAATAACAGTGCCCGCTGACGATAGTAGGTGTAAGAAGGAGCACTTGGCATCAGATGTGTGGCATCAGGCGGGTGGCAGCATCAGAATAGTAGCTTAGGCAGGTAGCCAGAAGAAACCTGTCTCTTGTCAAAATGTTGGTGTGGCACCATGGATGATCTAGTCTGATGCATCAGGCATTGGTGGGTGGAAATCTTGGCTGAGCCATGCTTGATTCATCTTGACAAAGGTCAGTCTCTCCACCCACATTTTCAGTTCTTCTTGGGGTAACTATGGCTCCCGCCGCACTAAACACCCACTCTGATGGGCAGGACAGCTTTTCCAGGGCAAACTCGGCCAGTTGCAGCCACAAATCGAGTTTGGCTGCACAGTAGTCCAGCGGATCTTCAATGACATCTGGCAAGGTGCACTCCAAGTATGCCACCACCTGCTGGTTCAGGTTCTGCTCTATGTCTAGCTGCTGGTAAGTAGTTTCTTCACTATGTGGTTGAAGAAAGCTGCTCATCAGCGACTCAAGATTCAGGCTGCTGCTAATGGAGCTGGTACTGCTCCTGCCACCCCAACCCTCCCCAACAGCCATGACAGAGGAACGTGAGCGCAGAGGGCCCCCCCCCTTCAGACCTGCGAGTTGATGGACGATGACACAGATAGGCAGCGGCCAACTGACTACATAGTATGTCTCTCTAGTAGTTCAGTTTGTCCTCCCTCTCAGCGGGTGTAAAAAAAGGCCCCCATTTTGGACCAGTAACGAGGGTCCAACAAGGTGGAGAGCCAGAAGTCATCCCTCTGCCGAATGCTGACAATTTGGCTGTCACTACACAAGTGAGCATGCATCGGGCCATTTGTGCAAGTGACTCGGAGGGACTCCCTGCCTACATCTCCACTGCATACTGCCATTGTGTGTCTGGGTCCTCTGCCTCATCTTCCTCATCGCCCTGTAGCTCCTCGGGCTGCTCCTGCTCCTCCTCTCCTGTCACCTGTGTAGAAAAGCCACCCATTTCACTACACATTGCCTGTGCTCCAATGTCCTCCTCCTCCAGTTCAGCCCCCACAGGGCTCATGTGGCCATGAGATGTAGGCGCCACGTCTCCAGTCCCCTGACCAGCCAGATTTACCAGCATCTGTTCCAGGACATGAAGCACTGGAATGACATTGTTCATCCCGTTGTCCTGGCGACTGACAAATAACGTGACCTCCTCAAAGGGCAGGTGTCACACATGAGCTGCCACTGGCTGACATTGAAGTTACACAGGGGAGTACTCCTGTCCGCTTGGAATTTCAACAAATTGTTTATGGCCTTTTTCTGTTCGTATAGTCGGTCCAACATATGGAGGGTGGAATTCCAATGGGTGAAAACGTCGCATAATAGCCTATGTTGGGGGATGCCGTTCTGCCGCTGCAGCTCAAGGAGGGTGAGCTTTGTGGTGTACGAGTGGCTTAAGTGTATGCAAAGTTTCCTGCCCATTTTTAGGATGTCTTGCAGATGGGTGGAAGACTTCAGGAAGAGCTTGACAACCAGATTGAACACGTGTGCCATGCAGGGCGCATGGCTCAGCCCTCCTTGACGGAGCGCCGACACCATGTGAGAACGTGGAGGCGGAAGCAGCTTCACCTGGCCAAGTTGCTGGTGTGGCTGGGCAGGAACCACATTTACCCAGTGGGCCGTAAAGGACATATATTGTCCTTGACCATAGATCATAGAAGAAAGTCGACAATCACCCATCTATTTTCCCCATAAACGTTGTTTCACAAAAAAATGTCACCAATGAATGGCTAATCGACCTAATTCGGTCCATACAGAAGAAAGTCAACAATCACCCCTCAATTTATTTTTCTTTTGCCACTAATACACGACAAAAAGGGTTTTAGAACATATAACTGAACTGCTGAATGGCAAACAGGCCCTTATTTTTTTCCACTTATACACGCCACAAAAGGCTTTAGAACATATAACTGCACCACTGAACGACAAATAATATTTTTTTTTGTCACTAGTACACACCAAAAAGGGCTTTAGAACATATAACTGCACCGCTGAACGGCAAATATATTTTTATTTTGCCACTAATACACACCAAAAAGGGCTCTAATTTTCGCACTTCACCACACAACAGCTAATGAGACCTTTTTTTCCCACTAACACAATCCAAAAAATGCTTTAGAACATATAACTAAACCACTGAACGGCAAATAAGACATAGAAATATTTCCTTGTAATAAACAATGTTAATTATTTCAAACCCAGATATTAAGAGTGCCCTTAAAATGAGAAACTGGTAATTTTCCACTGATGCCATAGGGTTTAAAGAACATCATGTTTTGGAGGGGAAAAGGCAGACTTGTTTACCACCAAAACCAGACAGAATGACCTTTTGAATGTCTGGTTTAGCTACGCTGTTATGTCTGAAAACCTGTTCTTGTCTGGAAAAACTGCTGTTTCATTGCCATTCAATATCATTGAAGTGCTAATGTAAGTCTATGACAGATGAGAGTTGAAACATTGTAACTGTTTCTGCTGAGCTTCTCCACCACTCCCACTAGAAGTTTCTAGTTCAGCCATAAACTGTATATAAGGATAGCAGTCAAAGCCCCTAGGGTTCTGCAGTTAGGGAACAGTGCATGGAGGGGGATACTCTGCAAGACTACCTGAGTGACCAGAGGAAGATGCTGAGACGGGAATACTCTGCTACAGATCCTGGGCCTCTAGCCATGGGCCAGTGTACCAGCCTTCTCAGAGAGAGAGAGAGAGAGAGAGAGAGAGAGGGGGCCAGATAGCTCAGGCCTTTCCTCAGCATCAAACCCTTCTTCTGGCACAGAGGAGACTGGAGAAGCTTCAACGGTATTGTTTTGTACCTGAATTCCTCCAGTAAAGAAGCACACTGGTTATTGCAGACCCTGACTCTCTGGACTTATTTCCCATTAGGATGTACCACGACTTACCATCCCTTCCAGAAAGCAGCAACACGAGGTTACAACTCAACGCTGTCCAGGGGACCTAGCGTAGCGTTAGGGCCACCCCAAGTAAAAAATTATTATTAATAAAAGCTTATTAATAAAGAGCTGTACTGTTTTTTGCTTTTTTTTAATGTGACTTTGTATAAAAAAGAACTTGTGGTAACATCTTAAAGGCTATGGACATATCTAAGGCATTGATGGCATATTGCTAGGATATGCCATCAATGTTAGATAGATCCGGTCCTACCTCTGGGACCCGCTCCAGTCTCCAGAAACCTCCCCCCCCCCCCATTCACTGCTATAGGAGATCTAAAAATAGCATTCCCATAGCGGCAAATGGAGAGCCCACTGCAAAAGCGATGCTACCCTTCTATTCTAAGGCATTGAAGGCATATTGCTAGGATATGCCATCAATGTTAGATAGGTCCGGTCCTACCTCTGGGACCCGCTCCAGTCTCCAAAGCCCCCATTCCACTGCAAAAGCGATGCTACCCTTCTATTCTAACGCATTGATGGCATATTGCTAGGATATGCCATCAATGTTAGATCGGTCCGGTCCTACCTCTGGGACCTGCTCCAGTCTCCAGAAAGCCCCCATTCCACTGCAAAGCGATGCTACCCTTCTATTCTAAGGCATTGATGGCATATTGCTAGGATATGCCATCAATGTTAGATAGGTCCGGTCCTACCTCTGGGACCCACTCCAGTCTCCAGAAAGCCCCCCCCCCCCCCATTCACTGCTATAGGAGATCTAAAAATAGCATTCCCATAGCGGCAAATGGAGAACCCACTGCAAAAGCGATGCTACCCTTCTATTCACCACTATGAGCCAGCGTTCAGCTATTTTCATATTTCCCACAGTGGTGAATGGAGGGTGGCCACACATAGGCAGCTGTTCTCCATTTACTTCAGGGGGCCCCGTTCAGGAGATAGGAGGGGGTACCAGAGGTGGGACACACACCTATCTGACATTGATGGCATATCCTAGAGATATGCCATAAAAGTAGGAGATCAGCCAACCTCTTTGAGCTAACTTTTTATCAAACCAATAAGAATTGAGCTATAATGAGTGTTTATAAGCAATCCAGAGTTCATTGATAAAGGCTACACATCCTACCACCAGAGCTGTTTTCTGACAGGATTCACTGTAAGGCCTCATTCAGACAACCGCATGTGTATTTCAGTCCACAAATTGCGGATCTGCAGAACACGGATACCGGCCATGTGCGTTCTGCATTTTGCGGAAAACACACGGCCAGTGCTATGATAAAACTTCCTAGGACGAGAATAGGACATGCTTTATCTTTTTTGCGGGGCCATGGAACAGTAGTACGGATGCAGAGAGCACATGGTGTATTGTCAGCATCTCTGGCGGCCCCATTGAAATGTAAATTGCTGAATGGCATCCATAGCCTTTAAAGAGGACCTTTCATCAGGCCAAAAAATGTGTACTAAGTGTGCTGACATGTAGAGCGGCGCCCAGGGATCTCCCTGCACTTACTATTATCCCTGGGTGCCGCTCCGTTCTCCCGGTATGTCCTCTGGTAACTTCTGGGACTTGGTTATAGTAGGCGTATCCCAGGCTGTAGCGCTGGCCAATCGCATCGCTCAGCTCACAGCCTGGGAGAAAAAAAAACTCCCAGGATATGAGCTGTGCGCTGCGATTGGCCAGCGCTACAGCCTGGGATGCGCCTACTATAACCAAGTGATACTAGGCTCCGCCTAGTATAACCAAGTCCCAGAAGATACCGGAGCCTATACGGGCGACGGAGCGGCGCCCAGGGATAATAGTAGTGCAGGGAAGATCCCTGGCGCCGCCCATGTCAGCATGCCAATGCACATTCTAACCTGATGAAAGGTCCTCTTCTTCGCTTCAGGACCGCCGTGCGCAGGATTGCGTCCTGCGGGCGGTCCTGTTCTTCTGATCGGACGCGCCGGGCGTCATCTCGCGAGCGCGAGACTTCCTGTGAGCAGCGCGGCGCGCTGCGTTCTAGCGTCTGGCGTCTGAAGAGTTGTACTACAGCCTGCCAGCGATGATCAATCGCTGGCAGGCTGTAGATGCGATATAAATCGCATCAAACAGCTATATCAGGCGCTGTTTTATGAACAGCGTCTGATATAGCTGCTACCTGATCCTCTGGTGGTCCCATTTTCTGGGATCGACCACCAGAGGACCAGGTAACTACAATAAGTTGCACCAAACACTACACTAACCCCCCACCCCCTCACCTATTAACCCCTTGATCACCCCATCTAGACCCCTGATCACCCCCTGTCATTGATCACACCCCTTGTAAGGCTCCATTCAGACGTCCATATGTGTTTTGCGGATCCGTGGATTCACAGATCCGTGGATTCACGGATCCGCGGATCCGATCCGCAGATCCTCAAAACACGGACACCGGCAATGTGCTTTCCGCATTTTGCAGATCCGCACATTGCCAGAACTATATAGAAAATGCTTTTTCTTGTCCGCAGTGCGGACAAGAATAGAGACATGTTCTATATTTTTGCGAACGGAAGTGCAGACCCGGAGCGCGGATCCGTAATTCCGGATCCGAGCGGGACAAAGTCTGTCCCCATAGAAATGAATGGGTCCGCAATTCCGTTCCGCAAACAGAATTGCGGACGTGTGAATGGGGCATAAGGGTCCCCTATCACCACCAGTTAGTTAGCTACTTGTTAGGTAGCTAGCGCCCAGCCCACCGCACCGCAGTCACTGATTTTGGCAGAGATTTATTCATCCACATTGATCGATGCGAATGAAGAAATCTGTGCCGTTCATTTTTTTTTTTTTCAGCGCAGAGGCTGAACGGAAAAAAAAAATCTCATTACCCGTATGCTCAATATACGGAGAATCGCAGATGCCAGAGCAGTACAAAAACCCCACATGTGACCCCATTTTAGAAAGAAGACACCCCAAGGTATTCCGTGAGGGGTATGGTGAGTTCATGCAAAATTTTATTTTTTGTCACAAGTTAGTGGAATATGAGACTGTAAAAAAAAAAAAAAACAATTTCCGCTAACTTGTGCCAAATTTTTTTTTTTCTGTGAACTCGCCATGCCCCTCATGGAATACCTTGGGGTGTCTTCTTTCCACAATGGGGTCACATGTGGGGTATTTATACTGCCCTGGCATTTTAGGAGTGCTAAAGCGTGAGAATCCAAATGCGTAAAAATGGCCTGTAAAATCCTAAAAGGTACTCATTGGTTTTAGGGCCCCTTTGCATCTTGGCTGCAAAAAAGTGTCACTCATGTGGTATTGCCGTACTCAGGAGAAGTAGGGCAATGTGTTTTGGGGTGTATTTTTACATATACCCATGCTGGGTGTGAGAAATATCGCTGTAAGCGACAACTTTTTACATTTTTTATTCAAAGTTGTCAATATACAGAGATATTTCTCTCACCTAGCATGGGTATATGTAAAAATACACCCAAACACATCGCCCTACTTCTCCTGAGTGCGACGATACCCATGAGTGACACTTTGCAGCCAAGATCGCAAAGGCTCAAATTCAACGAGTACCTTTTAGGAAGGGTATTTTTACGCATTTTTCTTCTCACGCTTTAGGGCCCCTAAAATGCCAGGGCAGTATAAATACCCACATGTCACCCCATTTTGGAAAGAAGACACCCCAAGGTATTCGCTGAGGGGCATAATGAGTTCATGAAAAATTAAACTTTTTGTCAAAAGTTAGCGGAAATGGAGACTTTGTGAGAAAAACAATAAAAATCAATTTCCACTAACTTGTGCCAAAAAAAATATTCTATGAACTCGCCATGCCCCTCATGGAATACCTTAGGGTGTCTTCTTTCCAAAATGGGGTCACATGTGGGGTATTTATACTGCCCTGGCATTTTAGGGGCCCTAAAGCGTGAGAAGAAAATGCGTAAAAATGCCCTCCTAAAAGGTACTCATTGGAATTTGGGCCCCTTGCGCATCTTGGCTGCAAAAGTGTCACACATGTGGTATCGCCGTACTCAGGAGAAGTAGGGCAATGTGTTTTGGGGTGTATTTTTACATATACCCATGCTGGGTGAGAGAAATATCTCTGTAAACTGACAACTTTGAATAACAAAAATGTAAAAGTTGTCGTTTACAGCGATATATCTCACACGCAGCATGGGTATATGTAAAATACACCCCAAACACATTGCCTACTCTCCTGAGTACGGCGATACCACATGGTGACACTTTGCAGCCAAGATGCAAAGGGACCTAAAACCAATGAGTACCTTTAGGATTTCACAGGGCATTTTTATGCATTTGGATTCTCACACTTTAGGAGCCCCTAAAATGCCAGGTGAGTATAAATACCCCACATGTGACCCCATTTTGGAAAGAAGACACCCCAAGGTATTCCGTGAGGGGCATGGTGAGTCCACAGAATTTTTATTTTTGCCACAAGTCAGCGGAAATAGTTTTTATTTTTTTTTATTTTGTTTTTACAAAGTCTCATATTCCACTAACTTGTGACAAAAATAAAATTTTACATGAACTCACCATACCCCTCACAGAATACCTTGGGGTGTCTTCTTTCCAAAATGGGGTCACATGTGGGGTATTTATGCTGTCCTGGCATTTTAGGGGCCCCTAAAGCGTGAGAAGAAGTCTGGAATCCAAATGCGTAAAAATGCCCTGTGAAATCCTAAAGGTACTCATTGGTTTAGGGCCCTTTGCGCACCCAGGCTGCAAAAGTGGCACACATGTGGTATCGCCGTACTCAGGAGAAGTAGGGCAATGTGTTTTGGGGTGTATTTTTATATATACCTATACTGTGTGTGAAAAATATCTCTGTAAGCGACAACTTTTAAAAATTTTATACAAAGTTGTCAGTTTACAGAGATATTCTCTCACCCAACATGGGTATATGTAAAAATACACCCTAAACACTGACCTACTTCTCTGAGTACGGCGTACCCATGTGTGATACTTTTGCAGCCTGAGTGCACAAGAGGCCCAAATTCAACGAGTACCTTTAGATTTTACATGGCGGCTCTAATTAGCCCCGCCCAAAATGCCAGAACAGTAAACACACCCCACAAATGACCCCTTTTCGGAAAGTAGACACTCGAGGTATTCACTGAGGGGCATAGTGAAGTCCGTCTGAGATTTCTTTTTTTTGCCAGAAGTTAGCAGAAATTGAAACTTTTTATTTATTTTTTTTCTCAGAAAGTGTCATTTTCCGCTAACTTGTGAAAAAAATGAAATGATACATGAACTCACCATGCCCCCTGCGAATACTTTGGGGTGTCTTCTTTCTAAAATGGTGTGATTTGGGGGTATTTATACCATCCTGACATTCTAGCACCTGAAGAAACATGACAGGCGCTCAGAAAGTCAGAGCTGCTTCAAAATGCCGAAATTCACTTTTTTGCACCATAGTTTGTAAACGCTATAACTTTTACCCAAACCAATAAATATACACGTATTGGACTTTTTTTTATCAAAGACATGTAGAACAATAAATTTAGAGAAAAATTTATATAGAAATGTAGTTTTTTAAAAAATTTTACAACAGAAAGTGAAAAATGTCATTTTTGTAAAAATTTCGGTAATTTTTGATTAATAGCAAAAAAGTAAAAATGTCAGCAGCAATGAAATACCACCAAATGAAAGCTCTATTAGTGAGAAGAAAAGGAGGTAAAATTCATTTGGGTGGTAAGTTGCATGACGGAGCAATAAACGGGTAAAGTAGTGTAGTGCGGAATTGTAAAAAGTGGCCTGGTCTTTAAGGGTGTTTAAGCTAGGGGGGCTGAAGTGGTTAAGTAACCTCAGCACAAATATAACCGATTCATTAATTTATAAAGTAGAATAGTAGTATATATATATATATATATATATATATATATATATATATACATACCGATATATATATATATGTATATACAGTATATGTGTGTGTATACTGGGCAGCTAGGTAATGTCAACCGTATAGCACTGATAAACTGATTGATTATTGTGTTTTTTAGGTTTAGAGACACCTTAATAGATCGATATTAATTTAAAGGCACCATAAATTCACCCTTAGCATTCTATTTAAACACTTCTTTAGGTATCAGAATTCTAAAAACATTTTAATAGTTACATAAATATTTAAAAATTCTAATTAAAAAATATAATATAACATCTTAATATAAGATTCAATATATAATATAAAATCTTATACAGAGTTATCCTGAGCTTATCAAAAACAAATATAGCATATATTAAATATGAGTGAAACACGACAGTGCCACCACATGGCTCTTGAATGAATGGCTTGCTAATATGTAAAAGTCACCACAAGTTCGGATACATTATCTGTCCACTGACTTGCTTATCAAGCTTTAGGACAGTTTCTTGTTGATTTAGACCTGCTGCATCTATGAAGCTGGCCAAAGTGGCCATATACACATTATGTTAATGTCAAAGACAAGACCCACCACAATCTAATGTTGATGTGTACAGCCTGGTTGGATTTTAACGTGGTTGAGTCTTGTTCTCCCTGGGAGACAAACACTGTCAAGAGATGTCAGAGAGAAGCTTATACAAATATACAATAATAACACATATTTAAAGAATTTGGCCTATCTTCAGGACACACCATCGATATCTAATTAGCAGGGTTCCGACAACGCTCACCCTGCTGATCAGTTGTTTCGGCGTAGCTCTGTCTGTTGCATTCGCTCATGAATTTTTTTATCCAGAATCAAGAATTTGATCCTCAATAGGAGAAATGAAAGACGTCCTTATTTTATTTTATAGATTACAGGATTTGGCTGAATGCATGTGAAAATTGCAGTAAGCTACATCGTGTGAACCAGGTATTTGATGGCGTTTTCCATCCCCTAATGTTTTTCAATCAGCAAAGAGATCTGCAATGTGATGTGCGGTTGTCCTAACTGAAAGAAAAAAAAAAACACTCCCATCAAGCAAGCATAAAATAGAACATATCATGGTTGAATGGGTTTTCCGAGACTTTAATACTAATGACCTATCCTCAGTATAGGTCTTCAATATCACCCGGGACCCCCACCAATTAGCTGTTTGAGAAGGCCTGCTCGCTGCTTTGTGACAACATGTTTATATCGGTCACTAGGCCTAGGCACAACTCAGCCCCGTAGAAGTGAATGGGCTGAGCACGATACCAAGCACAGCCGCTATACAATATTTTTCTATTGATGGAGCTTGTTGTTTTTTTTTTTTTTTGCCATTTTTATTGGTACCATTTTTGGGGGCACATGCCTTTTTGATTGATTTTTATTCCATTTTAGGAATAGCAATTTTGCCGTTTTTTTGTTGTTTACATGCTGTAACAACACAGGGTCATTTAGCTATTCCAGATCGCCGTGTTAACACCTTAGACGGTTGGCACACATCAAGAAGCCACTCCACCACTGTAGATTCGGGTGCAAACTGGCCATGACCAGCTTTATTGTCATAACAGCAGTACAAAGAAATCATAAAAATAAACCTCAGCCGTCTGGTCAATGACTACACAGTACATACTCCCTCTCTAGCGGGATCCGGGTCTACCACCCAGCTCCCCAAAAACACCACAGTGCTTACCCCCACACAGGGTTAGAGGGTCCCGGCTCCCACAGGCCTTGACACAGCCGACTCCTTTCCCAGACTGGGAGCCCTGATTGAGGAGCTCAGCCCAGATTAATCCAAGCTCCTCAGCTGGCTGCTAATTATCCCCATTACCAGCCTGGCTGCTGCAGACAGTGGGAAAAAACTATTTTGCCAACCTTTCTTGTTCTCACCCAGCTTGCTCTGGGTGAGATACACCACTTGAATGGCCTTCTTATGGCCTTCTGGCAGCTCCACTGCCACATATCCTCCCCCCTGATAAAGGCCGTAGGACTTTTCACCTTACTTAGGCCCCCTCCAGGGTAAAAGCTCCTACGTTGGGAAACATTTGAGGTTTTTTCCCACTCCAACTCAACGGCCTTAGCTTCTTCAGCCTTTGAGTCTCCTTTGGAGTCTTCATCCACTTTGTTAGCCTTCTCATCCTTCTCGGACACGGAATCATATACTTGCATTCTTAACTCCTCCTCCTCCTCTTTCTCATCAAGGTTGGAGGTATGGGGACAACAGGGTCTTCACCAGACTCGTCTTCTTCTGGCAATCCCTGTAGAGGTTCAGCCAGGATATAGTTCTCCTTTCGGGCAGGATTCAGGAGAGCCAGCCCATCGGAGTAGACAGGACCCTCATACTGGTTGTCGGTCCCTCCGTATTTCTTCCCTAGCAGACTGCTGGCTTTCTGTAAGGCATTGACAGCAGAGGGAATGTCTTTCATGACCAGGTCCTGACCACACACTGCCATGAGTCTCTGGGCTTCTGCATCCACCTCAGCACCATCATCTGGTTCAGCAGATACATCTTCCAACTTCTTCTCTGCCTCGGCTGGCACCACAGCGCCACCACCTCCAGACCCATTCTTAACAGCCTCTGACTTCTTGGCATCTTTTAGAGGATCTTCCTCTTCAGGTATCTCATTTTCTTCCACCTGCTGTGCAGGAGTACGCTCAGGCCTCTCCAACTCATAGACTTCATCTTTTGAGCTCCTGAGATCTTCCATCTCTGCTCTGAGTTGCTTGTTCAGCCTCTCCAATTCATCTCGCTCCTTAAGAGCTTTTTCAAGTGCTCTAGCCAAGGAGAGGGCCTTGTTCGGCTTCTTAGTTTTTCGCACCAGCTTGTTAGCAGCGCCCCACTCTTGGGCCTTCTGTTCCAGCTGCTCTTCACTCTGTTCTGGTGTAACAGCGGTTGTAGAAGTAACACCATTCTTCCTTAGACACTCTGTGGGATTTCCACCCAGGGACTCTTCAAGCCCATTTTTGACGTCTACTATAGACTTTTGTGTCTTCCTGTAGTCTTTCACTTTCCCCAGGACACCAGGCGGTAGACCCTTCAGTTCACTTATCTTTTCCAGGGTCTCTTCTTTTGACCCTTCTGCAGCCTTCTTTAGTGACTCTGTGACGACAGCTAGTCCCTTCTCTTTCGTATCTAGGGACCGTGTGGCGAGAGTGAGATCAGCCTCCTGTTTGCAGCTGTACTGTCCTGTCAGGTCATCTAAGACTGTCTGGTTATGAGCTTATTTGCAACATCAAGTCCATCAGTCTCTGTTCTCACCATGGTCTCACCCTCTGCGAGGACCACTGGATAGTCCACAGTATTCACATAATTGTCCCGGACATTCATCATTCTACCTCTTACCCAGGCTAGCATGGGATCTCTGATTTTCGCCATCCCAAATCTAGCCTTGGTCACAGGCACTTTAGACAACACATTGAGCTTCTCCCCTGCAGATTCCTGCGAGGGAGCAACTGCAACAGGCTTACCCGCCTGTTCAGACACAGCAGTTTTCCAGTTTTCCCAATGTCACATATTTCCGAGACAGTTCCTCACCTCGGAAATTTATCGCTCACCAGTCCAGCAGGTATCAACTGCCGCCGGCTCACCATCACTGGGTCTGCCACATAATTAATAACAGGAACAGTCTTACCCTTTGTTGTCACAGGTTCGGCAGTCTCGGGAGACGAGAGCATCCCATGGACATCTCTACCGAGATCATCCTCCAAAATCCAGCTTTTGGAGACCTGCCCTTGATTCCTGGTACCATGATCACCTGCAGATTCCTTACTCCAACATTTGCTACCGGATACAACTTGGCCTGTAGTTAAGACTTTACCTGGACGGTCATTCCAGCCGCACCCTTTAGAATCTTGCACACAGTTGCAGGGAATATAGGAACTCCTGAGAATCGCACCTCTCGCCATCTCTTTATCTTCCCGACGGTTGCCCTTGGCAATGGCACACCTTCGCCTTTCCTCCAGAACTCCCGGCACACCACCGACCTCTGGTACTTTTGCACAGTGATCATACAGCGTCGAGGACCCTCTCCTCAGGGCCAGCTGCAACTGCGCCTCCAGAGCCTCTCACTCTGCATTAAATTTCGCCAATTCATTTTTAGTATAGCCAATCGCTATGGCCATTTCTTCTCCCTGCTGGATGCGCCAACGCCGCCTGACGTACTCTTACATAAGACCCATGGTAGCAGGAAAAATTGTCAGCAACTAGTCCCCTTTGCTGGGCTACTGGCCCTTTAATTTACTGCAGTTTTACCTGCACCACAGCAAAAATAGTCCACACTCTTATGAGGAGCACCTACTCCACTGGACAACAAAAGCTTCTGGCCCTTTAACTCCACACACAGCAAAAAAACAACTTTCAGCAGCACCTGATGTCTCCTCGTTGCCCCTAGCAACCAACAGTTTTTTTACTTTTCAGCACGGACACTTTCCGTCCAGCAATCCCGTAGCATTCAGCACAGACAACCCTTCCTGGTGCCCTTAGAAACCTGTTGTCTTTGCTCTTTTAGCTCTGCAGCACCCAGCTTCGTGTGCCATTTTCATGCCATAGCATACCTCCACCATATGTAACAACACGGGGTCATTTATCTCTTCCAGATCGCAGTCTTAACACCTTAGACGGTTGGCACACATCAAGAAGCCACTCCACCACTGTAGATTCGGGTGCAAACTGGCCATGACCAGCTTTATTGACATAACAGCAGTACAAAGAAATTATAAAAATAAACCTCAGCCGTCTGGCCACTGACTACACAGTACATACTCTCTCTCTAGCGGGATCCTGGTCTACCACCCGGCTCCCCAAAAACACCACAGTGCTTACCCCCACACAGGGTTAGAGGGTCCCGGCTCCCACAGGCCTTTACACAGCCGACTCCTTTCCCAGACTGGGAGCCCTGATTGAGGAGCTCAGCCCAGATTAATCCAAGCTCCTCAGCTGGCTGATAATTATCCCCGTTACCAGCCTGGCTGCTACAGTGGGAAAAAACTATTTTCCCAACCTTTCTTGTTCTCACCCAGCTTGCTCTGGGTGAGATACACCACTTGAATGGCCTTCCTATGGCCTTCTGGCAGCTCCACTGCCACAATGCGTATTAAATAACAGGATAATAATGTAATATATTGGATATAGCAGTTAGGGCTCATGCACACGAACATGTGCCGGCTGGGCTCGTAATATACAGGCCCCGGCCAGTGGCGTTGGGAGGGGGGTGCGGGGCGCACCGGGTGACACCAGTGCCGGATTGATCGCTGTACAGGGAATCCCAGTCTGAGCTCTGACTCCATATATGGTTGTGTCCATATATGGAGTCAGTGCTATGAACATGAAGGGGGGTATCCCCACGCATTGTCAGTATGCGTGGGGACACCCAATGTATTTTAATCTAATTTAGCTTCTATTTCTGAAAGGTTGCCACCAGGATTCAAACTCACAACCTTTCATATCAGAGGCAAACACAACAATAGCAGATCTCAGGGAGACCAGCTACAAAAAACACTGCGGAGCCTCACCTAAGAGTCTCAACACAGCAATCCGAAGTGCAAAGCTCCCTGGGAAACAGGAATATGCAAAATAAATGTGGAGCCCCAGTTACGGGTCTACAACACAATGAAAGCCAGATATCCCTCAAAGGAAGGAAAAACAAGCAAAGGGGTGTCTCCATTACAGAGATCACCAAATCCACCATATTAAGTGGCCCCTATGTCAAGATCCCGCTTTTTTTACAAGCTTTAAGGATGTGACGGGGAAAACCTAAGCCAGTTATCCATCCACAGACAGCTGTTTCAGGGTGTTGCCCCTCATCAGTGCAGAGTAGGATTCTGGCTAACCGGGAGCAATGCCTCGGAGACTACTCAAACACAACAATAGCAGATCTCAGGGAGACCAGCTACAAAAAACACTGCGGAGCCTCACCTAAGAGTCTCAACACAGCAATCCGAAGTGCAAAGCTCCCTGGGAAACAGGAATATGCAAAATAAATGTGGAGCCCCAGTTACGGGTCTACAACACAATGAAAGCCAGATATCCCTCAAAGGAAGGAAAAACAAGCAAAGGGTGTCTCCATTACAGAGATCACCATATCCACCATATTACAGTGGCCTATGTCACAGATCCGCTGTGTTACAAGCTCTTAAGGATGTGACTGGGAAAACCTAAGCCAGTTGGTCATCCACTGAGACAGCTGTTTCAGGGTGTTGCCCTCAGTCAGTGCAGAGTAGGATTCTGGCTAGCCAGGAGCACTGCTCTCGGAGACTACTCAACACACAACAACAGCAGATCTGAGGAGACCAGCTACAAAAATACTGCGGGCCTCACCTAAGAGTCTCAACACAGCAATCTGAATGCAAAGCTCACTGGGAAACAGTGAATATGCAAGATAATATGTGGATGCACCCAGTTGCTGGGTCTACAACACATTGAAAGCCAGATATCTGGCTCTCATAGGAAGGAAAACCAAGCAAATGGGGCTCCACATTTATTTTGCATATTCCTGTTTCCCAGGGAGCTTTGCACTTCGGATTGCTGTGTTGAGACACTTAGGTGAGGCTCCGCAGTGTTTTTTGTAGCTGGTCTCCCTGAGATCTGCTATTGTTGTATTTGAGTAGTCTCCGAGGCATTGCTCCCGGTTAGCCAGAATCCTACTCCGCACTGATGAGGGGCAACACCCCGAAACAGCTGTCTGTGGATGGATAACTGGCTTAGGTTTTCCCCGTCACATCCTTAAAGCTTGTAAAAAAGCGGGATCTTGACATTGGGGCCACTTAATATGGTGGATTTGGTGATCTCTGTAATGGAGACACCCCTTTGCTTGTTTTTCCTTCCTTTGAGGGATATCTGGCTTTCATTGTGTTGAAGACCCGTAACTGGGGCTCCACATTTATTTTGCATATTCCTGTTTCCCAGGGAGCTTTGCACTTCGGATTGCTGTGTTGAGACTCTTAGGTGAGGCTCCGCAGTGTTTTTTGTAGCTGGTCTCCCTGAGATCTGCTATTGTTGTGTTTGAGTAGTCTCTGAGGCATTGCTCCCGGTTAGCCAGAATCCTACTCCGCACTGATGAGGGGCAACACCCTGAAACAGCTGTCTGTGGATGGATAACTGGCTTAGGTTTTCCCCGTCACATCCTTAAAGCTTGTAAAAAAGCGGGATCTTGACATAGGGGCCACTTAATATGGTGGATTTGGTGATCTCTGTAATGGAGACACCCCTTTGCTTGTTTTTCCTTCCTTTGAGGGATATCTGGCTTTCATTGTGTTGTAGACCCGTAACTGGGGCTCCACATTTATTTTGCATATCAGAGGCAAGAAAACTAACCACTGAGCTATGGAGCTCAATGGTAAACTGTGCTAGAAAAACCTCATAGTAGTTTATCAAGTATTAGGTATTCCTATACAGCGGAAGTATAATTTACATATTTTTTTCAGTAATTGTAAAAAAAAATGTATGACACAAAATAAATGTGTAATTACTACATATATATAGTAATTACGCATTAATTTTTTTTATTTAATTTTACTTATGCTGTATAGGAATACCTAATTCATGATACACTACTATGAGGTTTTTCCAACACAATTTAGCATTGAGCTTCATAGCTCAGTGGGCAGGGCTTTTGCCTCTGATGTGAAAAGTTGTGAGTTCCAGTCCTGGTGGAAACCTTTTAGAAATAGAGGCTAAATTATGCATTCATGTATATCAGAAGTATGATAATATATATTTATACTTCTGATATATAAATATATATATATATAAATGTATTATATATGGGAAACTATTACTGAGGTTTTTAGCCATAATATTAATATAGAAGGTTAATATGAAGCTCTGATGGGGGGATGTTTGGATGACACTAATGGGGGGGATGTGTGCAGGACACTGATGAGGGTGTGTGTGGAGGACACTGATGGGGGGATGTGTGGAGAACACTGATGGGGGATGTGTGCAGGACACTGATGGGGGGGATGTGTGGAGGACACTGATGGGGGATGTGTGGAGGACACTGATGGGGGATGTGTGGAGGACACTGATGGGGGATGTGTGGAGGACACTGATGGGGGATGTGTGGAGGACACTAATGGGGGGTATGTGTGGAGGACACTGATGGGGGATGTGTGGATGACACTGATGAGGGGGTGTGTGGAGGACACTGACGGGGGGGATGTGTGCAGGACACTGATGAGGATATGTGTGGAGGACACTGATGGGGGGATCTGTGGGGGACCCTGATGGGGGAGATGTGTGGAGGACACTGATGGGGGGATGTGTGCAGGACACTGATGAGGGTGTGTGTGGAGGACACTGATGGGGGGATCTGTGAGGGACACTGATGGGGGGATCTGTGGGGGACACTGATGGGGGGATGTGTGAAGGACATTGATGGGGGGATATGTGGATGACACTTAGGGGGGATGTGTGGATGACACTTAGAGGGGGATGTGTGGATAACACTGATGGGGGGATGTGTGGATGACACTTAGGGGGGATCTAGGGAGGGGTGTGGGGATGTTGGGATGGGAGGTCCTGGAGGGGTGTTTGGGTGGAAGCTCTGGAAGGGGTGGAGGGTCCAGGTATGTGGGGGTGGGAGATCCAGGAGCGGAGGAGCCCATAAAATGTTTTAGCTATGGGGCGGGGGGGGGGGATAACATTTTTTGCTGTGGGGCCCAGTCTTTTCTAGCTACGTGCCTGGGTGACACCACAAGGAGATGAGCGCTTGCATTATGGAAGCAGTCATCTCCCTACATTCATCTGTATAGCGATACGGATGAACACTGCACATTATGGGGACACTATGGTGTTGGAGGGGAGAAGAATACTATGGGGGTATATTATATAGGCACATTATGGGGGCACTAAGAAGGGGCATTTAATACTGGCACATTCTGGGGGACACTATGGGGGAATCTTATACTGGCACATTATGGGGGCACTATGGGGAAGAGGAGAGGAGCACTATGTGGGCATTTCCTAGGGGCATTATATAGGGGTATTTTATACTTGCACACATTATGGGGACATTAACTCAACTGGCGGCACTGAGGGAGTTTTTTTGCACTGGCACACAGAACGGGAGCACTTTTGAATTAGTGCACATTATTATTATTATTATTGAAGGTGGCAGGTGAGTTGAAAAGAAGGTAGGAGGATGATAGAAAAGTAGGAACCTAAGATGTCTTTTGTCAAACTACAGAGATGAGAGATGGGTGAAAAATCATCGTGGCGGTCTGGTCTGAAAGAAGAAGATGAGGAAAGAAGGTCTGCATCAGAGAAGTTACTGGATGTAAGGTATGGGGTGCTGTATTCTGGATAGCACATAATATAATATGTATGCAAATATGTGTGTGTGGGGGGATGCTAAGCAGACAGAAGACAGATCGCCGGGGGTTGGGAGCCTGTTGGGGGTGCTAGAATTTGAACCCAAGAGATAACATGGATGGGGGTTTAGATAGTAAACAGACAGCTGATGTGGGAGGGCTAAGCAGACAGATCGCCGCCGACGGGGGGGGGGGGCGGGTTTTGTTGTGCTTGGGGGGTGACACCATTTTCTACCGCACCGGGTGACACAAGCCCTAGCAACGCCACTGACATGAATGGGTCTGCAATGCAGAAGGTGCGGTTCGTAACGGAGGCACGAAACCACACAGAAGCACTACGGAGTGCTTCCATGTGGTTTCTCTCCGTGCCTTTGTATAGCAAAAAAAATAGAACATGTTCTATTTTTTCGCGGTGTGGATGGATCATGGAATCAAGTTGAATGGGTCTGCATCTGTTTCGGGAAACCACACAGATGTTGCCCGTGCATTGGGCTCCGCAAACTGCGTACGTTCACGTGCATGAGCCCTTATGCGTACTTTATTATATCTTTTAAACGTTTTTAATAGGAAAAATAAGGGTTTTGTTTTTCTTCTTCTTTTTTTTTATATCTTGTGAACTTTTTTTTAGAAACTAAGGGACTACTGTAGATCACATGATACCTAATAAGTGTACTAAGATGGCAGACCAAGGGGCTAACTTTTGGCTGACAGCCCATCAGCACCCTGCAATGGGACATTGTCGTGACAGAGGGAGCCTCCTACCATTTGTCTAACTGTTTAGATGCTACAGTCAGCATTGGGCAGCTTAAAACTGGTGAGAGATTCCTTTAAAAATTCATCTTTATAAATTTATGCTCCCAAAACAGAAGTAAATATTAAATCTTTAGATTTCTATGACCACAGCACCACACAGATATAAAGGAACGTACTGTTATAATAAGGGTATTCCAGGCATATTAGTAAGTGCTGATTGATCTTTATAAAAACACAATACAAGCACGAGCTAGAAACAAAGCGATCCTTCCTTTTATCATGTCCTATGTGATGAAAACATAGTATAGCTATCAAAGGCAAGCATGCGGAGCATATAACAATACCTAAACAATTTTCTCTTTCATCACCAGAGTAGGAGTGCTGATGTGTATGTTATAGCATCATTCTCAAAGCCAGCATGCTTACACATCCATCAGCACATTCTAGTTTACTCAGACATTTGCTTATTTTGGAATGGCTGTAAAATGAATACATATTTCTCATTTTCATCTGACCATCTCAGTTTTCCTGCCGTGTACTGTTCAACTGGGTTTTACAGATTGAGAGTAATGGTTTTCTTTGTATGCAGCACATGTGGCATCTGTGCTCTTAGGACTTGTCACCGTGAAAGACTGTTTTGTAGACACAGAATATTACTGTTCTAAATCAACAGTATTTTGAAAAGTTTTCTGCCCCCTATCACATGTTCCTTATTATTTCATTTTGCCATAGAGAATAATTTGTGGTATTTCATTTGCACAATGGATACCATTCTTGTAAAATCCTTGAAGCGACTCATAACTTAAAATCAGAAATATAAGGCGCTAATAACCCATGATGAATACAATCATACACTACCACAAAATGAAAAAAAAACACCTGGAAAAATAAAGGGATTCTGTCACCACATATAAGCCCTGGGAGCTAAACATATGCTCATGTCCAGGGTAACATTCTGATTTCTAAGGTGGCCTTATAAAAGATATTTGTGGCTTTATTCTGCTAAAAAAACAGGTTTTACTAACCTGTCAATCATTGAATTAAGGTGCCCAAGGGGAGTTCCGTGGATCCATGGTGCCTGGCCGCACCCATCGCCGTTCGGTGCCCAGCGCCGCCTTCCCAGCATTTAGCACCGCCTACTACTCCTCTGTGTCGCCTCTCCCTCCCTCCTCCTCCTCCCTCTTTGGGATCCCGCGCGTGCACACAGGGTCAGCCTGCGCCGGCACTTCGCTCAGCCCTAGGATGACCTGAACACTGGCTGAGCCTGTGCGCACGCGCGGGATCTCAAAGCGGGAGGGAGGGAGGGAGGGAGAGGCGACACAGAGGAGTAGTAGGCGGCGCTGAACGCTGGGAAGGCAGCGCTTGGGCACCTTAATTCAATGATTGACAGGTTAGTAAAACCTGTTTTTTAGCAGAATAAAGCCACAAATATCTTTTATAAGACAACCTTAGAAATCAGAATGTTACCCTGGACATGAGCATATGTTTAGCTCACAGGGCTTATATGTGGTGACAGAATCCCTTTAATGCTATTGAACTGAGATTGAAAAAGTATAAACTGCCAGTGGTGCTTGGTCAATGGTCAGACAACCAAGGTGGGTCACCCTTTATTTTGGATTCTGCAGCAGGGTATATGTTGAGGCAGGGTCACATTAATACTGGGTGGCATCTCCGCTTTCTCTGGTATAGACTGTCACTCATGGTAATGGTCATACAGATTCTGGATATCCTCCTGGGTTCTTTCAACTTGGACCCTTAGTTCAGCCAAGATGGTTGTTGTCTGCTGTGCATAAGAGATCTGTCACCCTAGAGAGATCTGGTCATCGAGCTGGACAGGGGAGCTGCTGAACACCCCGAAGAGCAAGTTGTGTAGCAAGTGTGTGGACAGGTGTTATCTCGTTGGAACACCATATCTCCAGTCAAAAAAGGCAGTAGTACTGGTTCCACAAAACCCTGGACATCTCAAAGGTTGGTCAGCGTTCCCTCAAATATTAGACTGGATTATGCATAAAAACCAACGGCGCCCCACACCATGACACCTGCTGGTGGTCCTGTGTGTCCGTGCACTAATCAGGGTGGCAGTATTTGCTCTCCAGCCCTCCTGAGTACTTTGATGCGGCCGTCATTAGACCAAGACAGAACCTGATTTCTTCACTGAACATGATTGTTTGCCCTTGATGGCTGCACAGAAGTCTGCTGACTATCTCTTGCATTGAACTGTCGCCCTCTGTGAACCGGACACAGCAGCAGGCCTCCAGAAGCAGCAAGATAATTGGCAATTGGGGTCACTACAACAATGCTAAGAGATCCAGGGACAGAGGATAGTAGTTGTCATATCTCTGCACTTAGATGTGCATCTATATAATAAACTGACAGTTTGTTAAACAATCTACTCAGTTTAATATATGGATGTGTAGTCTACCTGACACATTGTATGCTGCCTATCTGTATGTAGTACTTTGAGTGTACTGTGCTGTCCCACTCGTGCAGGAGATAGAGAGCTGCCTTCCTGTGGACCAGTACGAGCCTGATGTTCACGCACTTAATTAAACCTGACAAAACACATTAGATAAAAGCGACTAATAATCTAATGTGTATGGTACCCTCCCAACTATTCTGACAGTAGGTGTTGAAAGACAGAGGGATCAGGCATGTTTAACCCCTTAAGGACGCATGACGTACCTGTACATCATGGTTTCCGAGTCCTTAAGGACCCATGACGTACAGGTACGTCATGAGTAGTTCCGATCACTGCTGCTCAGCCTGCAGTGATCGGAACAAGGTACCTGCTGAAATCATTCAGCAGGTACCTTGTTACAATGCCCAGGGGGGTCCTGTGACCCCCCCATATCGGCGATCGCTGCAAACCGCAGGTCAATTCAGACCTGCGGTTTGCAGCGCTTTGTGCGATCTCTGGTCACAGACCGCGGGGATCAGAGGGTTAATGCCCCCAAAGTGTTTATTTTTAACCCCCCCTGCAGCCCCCAATCATATTGGGGCTGCGGGGGTGCAGGGGGGGGGGTGGTTGCGGGAGGCGGGCGGTGCGGCGCCTCCTCTGTAATGTTTCCCTGGTGTCTAGTGGATCTATCAGAGTGTCAGCACATTGCTGACACTCTGATAGAAACGGCTGGCATCTGTGCTTGATCAGATGCCAGCCGTTTAACCCCTTCTATACCGCGGTCCGTACGGACCGCGGTATGGAAGGGTTAACAGGGAGCTCCCTCCCTCTCCCATCGGGGGGCTGCTGTGCCTTTGCAGCCCCCCAACAGAATGGGATCGCAGAGGGAGGGGGCTCCACTCCCTCTCCTTCAATCACCCGCTGCCCTCTTATGGCAGCGGGTGATGGTTGCCATGGAAGCAGGACGCTTTCAGAAGCGTCCTGCTCTCCATGGTGCTGAAAGTCTGAATAGACCTGCTAAAGGTCTATTCAGACTTTGTAAAGTACAAAATACAGCACAGTGCACTATATAGTGTACTGTACTGTATTATACAGACACCAGATCCACTGGATCTTTCAGAACCAAGTGGGTCTGGGTCAAAAAAAAATGTAAAAAAGTGAAAAAAAGATAAAAATGAAAAAAACACATATCACTGAATAAAAATAAAATAAAAAATACACTACACATATTAGGTATCGCCGCGTCCGTAAAAATCTGCTCTATAACAATATCACATGACTGAACTCGTCAGGTGAACACCATAAAGAAAAAAAAACAAAAATGGTGTAAATAAGCCATTTTTTGGCACCTTATATCACTAAAAGTGTAATACAAAGCGATCAAAAAAGCGTATGCCTCCCAAAATAGTACCAATCAAACCGCCATCTCATCCCGCAAAAAATGAGCCCCTACCTAAAACAATTGGCCAAAAAATAAAAAAACTATGCTTCTCAGACTAAAACATGATTTTTTTTTTTGTTTCAAAAATGCTTTTTAGTGTTAAATGTAAAAAACCCTAAAAAGTAGACATATTGGGTATCTACACGTCCGTAAGAATCTGCTCTATAAAAATATCACCTGACCTAACCCCTCAACTAAAAACTGTAAAAAAAATTAATAAAAACTTTGTCAAAAAGCCATTTTTTTGTCAGCTTACATCACAAAAAGTGTAATAGCAAGCGATCAAAAAGTCATATGCACCCCAAGATAGTGCCAATCAAACCGCCATCTCATCCCGCAAAAAATGAGCCCCTACATAAGACAGTCGCCCAAAAAATAAAAAGTAACTATGGCTTTCAGAATGTGGAGACACTAAAAAATAATTTTTTTAAAAAATGCTTTATTATGTAAAACTGAAACAAAAACCCCTAAAAAGTAGTCATATTTGGTATTGTCGCGTCTGTTACAACCTGCTCTATAGAAATAGCACACAATCTAACCTGTCAGTTCAACAATGTAAATAGCAAAAAATAAAAACGGTCCCAAAACAGCAATTTTTTTGCAAATTTTCAATTTTAATCCATTTTTCCAGTAACAAAGCAAGGGTTAACAGCCAAACAAAACTCAATGTTTATTGCCCTGATTCTCTTGTTTGCACAAACACCCCATATGTGGTCATAAACTGCTGTATGGCCAAACGGCAGGGCACAGAAGGAAGGGAACGCCATATGGTTTTTGGAAGGCAGATTTTGCTGGACTGGTTTTTTGACACTACGTCCCATTTAAAGCCCCCCTTGATGTACTCCTACAGTAGAAACTCCAAAAAAGTGACCCCATTTTGGAAACTACCGGATAAGGTGTCAGTTTTGTTGGTACTATTTTAGGGTAAATATGATTTTTGGTTGCTCTATATTACACTTTTTTTGAGACAAGGTAACAAAAAATAGAAATTCTGAAATGTTATCTCCATTTGCCATTAACTCTTGTGGAAAACCTAAAGGGTTAATTACGTTTGTAAGATCAGTTTTGAATACCCTGAGGGGTGGAGTTTCTAGAATGTGGTAATTTTTGGGTGGTTTCTATTATGTAAGCCTCACAAAGTGACTTCAGACCTGAACTGGTCCCTAAAAAGTGGGTTTTTGAAAATTTCTGAAAAATTTCAAGATTTGCTTCTAAACTTCTAAGCCTTGTAACGTCCCCAAAAAATGAAATAGCATTCCCAAAATGATCGATACATGAAGTAGACATATGGGGAATGTAAATCAATAACTTTTTTTGGTGGTATTACTATGTATTATAGAAGTAGAGAAATTGAAACTTGAAAAATTGCAAATTTTTCAACATTTTTGGTAAATTAGTTTTTTTGTTATAAATAAAAATGAAATTTTTCGACTTTATTTTACCACTGTTATGAAGTACAATATGTGACGAAAAAACAATCTCAGAATGGCCTGGATAAGAAAAAGCGTTTTAAAGTTATCACCACATAAAGTGAGACTGGTCAGATTTGCAAACAATGGCCGGGTCCTTAGGGTGAAATAGGGCTGAGTCCTTAAGGGGTTAAATTAAACATGCTTGATGCTTTGTTCTTACAGGAGAAAATCCACAGTCATGGGGGTCTGGCAGCAGCTTATTTCCCTTTACCCATTCAAATAAACATGCATACTAATGTTTATGATGGGTTTAGTTGAGAGGAATAGGGTATAACTTGACTTCAAGAAAATAGTTACAAATTGTATAAGTATAACATCAGATGAAAAGAAGAGGGACCTTACAGCAGCCGGTAATTTTATATCAATTTCAATTGTTATCTAAAAAGTTGTCTGTAAACAGTGAAAGATTTTCATTCTCCTGAGCTATTAACTAGACTGTAAAATTAAAATGTAATAATAGTCCTGATAATCTGACATACTTGATACACTTTCTGAAAAAAGACATACTGGCATTTTGTTCAGTGATCCTAGTTGATCCAGTGATTCTAGTTGATCCAGAGGAAGGAAATAGAGATAGAAACCAATTTTTCTCAGAATAACTCCCTGGATCAACAACCTCCTAATAAATATTACCTGTAATATTATTACAATCCAGAAATACATCCAGGCCCCTCTTAAACTCTTTTAATGAGTTAACCATCACCACCTCCTCTGGCAGGGAGTCTCACTGCTCCTACAGTAAAGAATCCCCTTCTATGTTAGCGGAGAAACCTTCTTTCTACTAGACGTAGAGGATGTCAATGGTCACAGTCCCGGGTACACATAGCTATTAAAGGGGTTGTCTCATTTAGCTGTTACTAAGGTGAAATGAGACACAGTCCTGACCACCAGCCCGCCAGGAAACAGCAGAGCGCTCCAGCATTCGCTGTTTCAGTAGCTCCCATTGTGGTGCATGAGAGCTACGGAAACAGCGTAGGACAACAAGCTATGCTGTCTCTGACTTAGTGAAGAGCATAGCTTGCTGTGCTACTCTGTTTCAATAGTTCTCATGCACTGCAATGGGAGCTACTGAAACAGTGAGCGCCAGAGAGCTCTGCTGTTTTCCGGCCAGCTGGTGATTGGGACTGTGTCTCATCTCGCCTTAGTAATGCCAAGATAAGACAATCCCTTTAAATCTCTGCTCAATCGTCTTTTTTGTGCACAGGAGCCCAGAATTGTACACAGTACTCCATGTGCGGTCTAATAGTGATTTGTAAAGTGGCAAGACTATGTTCTCGTCATGTGCATCTATGCCCCTTTTAATGCACCCAATAATCTTACTGGCCTTGGCAGAAGCCACCTGACACTGACTGCAACAATTAAGTTTGCCATCAAATAAAATTCCTTTTCCCTTACCCAGTGTTACTATTTAGTAGAATAAATAGTACTGCTGACTTCTAATTTTCCTTCCATGTGCATAACCTGACATTTGTCATTGTTAAACCTCATCTGCCAGATAACCACTCTCTGTTTTCTATCACTGAGCTAGCAACTTACCCACATACAGACATTTTCCCCCAGTCCAAGCATTTTCATTTTATATACTAACCTTTTATGTGGTGAAGTATCAAATGCTTTGGAGAAATCAATAACTCACCCCAGCCCAGTCTACAATTTATCTCTTCATAGAGATTGATTAGATTATTTTGACAGGACCAAACCCTCATAATCTTTGAATAGGGCTGGGCTGCTCATAGGCTATGTGATGAAAAACATAACATTACTTGGCCTAGGAAGAAGCCTATGCGCTGATGGAGCACTGAAGCCTCTTCATGCAGATGATTAACAAGGGTCCTGGAAGTCTGACCGCCACCGATCTCACATTGATGACCTATGCTGAGGATAGGTCATCAGTATGGAAATCCCAGAGAACTCTTTTAGATATCAGAATTCTCTTAGGATACAGGGGTCTATGTAATCTGGACCCAGTGATTTGTCTATTTGAATCTTTTTAATATGTTGCTGCACTTCTTGCTCAGTCAGGCCACATTTATTAGGGAGTTTACTTGACACTTTATATTTCATCTTAAATTTCAGGTTCCACAGTGAATACAGTGGAGAAAAAATATTTAATAAATTTGCTTTCTCCTCATCTCCCTATACAACTCCTCTCTCATCACGCTTTATAGGTCCACCACTTAGTAAACTTTTTACTATTTACTGTATATACATAGCCAAGTCACATTATTATGACCACTTGCTACTTTAGACATCGGCAGCGTGTAGCTCACGAGCTGGCAAGGATGTCATAAGCTGGCTTGGTGGGTATATAAGGTATGCAGTAGGCTGTCTGCACACATACACCTCACTGCTGTCATGGATAAAAGGGGAAATATATCAGAGTTGCAAAGAATTATGATTATTGTTTTTGGGTCAAGAATGCCAGTCATTCTGAAACTGTGCAGTTTGTGAACTGTTATCGTGCTGCTGTGGTGAAAGCATATCGTGAGTGGACAAATGGAACCACTGCTAATATGCGACGTGTAGACCGCAGAGCTATTAATGTGGGAGGTAAACGTCTGCTACGAAGGTGCACAAGGGAAGACGAACACTATACAGTGGAGCAGCTCACTGCGAAAATGAACCGGGGGCTACCGAATGCTTGTCTAAAACAACAGTTTAGAAAACCCGACAATTCGTATGGGGCTCCAAAGAAGATTGATGGTCAAGACACCTCTTCTAATGAAGTTGCATCGACAGAAAAGGCTTCACTTTTTGTGGTAGTCTTGGAATTGGACCTCTGCTAATTGGCATAGGGTTGCCTTCTCTGATGAGTCACGTTTTTTGCTTCATTGAAAGCGAAAAACATCAAAGAACACCCTGCAACCATTGCTGGAAGAACACAAGCTGGTGGAGGCAGCATCATGGTCTGCAGAATTTTTTCCTGGCATTCTCCGGGCCCACTTATCCATTTGGAAGGACCTCTTAACCGATTTGGGTATAAATCCATTCTTGCAGATCACTTACACCCATTCATGCTGTTTGTCTTCCCACGGGCGGATGGGATCTTCCAGCAACACAATGCAACATGTCACATGGCTAGAAATGTCAGACATTGGTTGGAAGGGCGTGACTTAGGCTTCCAAGTACTACCTTGGCCCCTAATTCGATCATCACGTTCACCCTATGTATCGTCCCTGAGGCACCATCCAGCAGCTATGGGATGCACTGCAGTCAGCAGGGCTCCAAATACCTGTGACAGCCTACCAAAACCTTATTATGCAATTCCCAGCCTCTCTAGCTGTTGTCCATTCTGCACATCACGATTACTCTGGATATTTGCTGGTTGTCATATGTGACTCGACTGTGTAAATTAAGACCATTTAAGTTTTACTCTGTTTGGCTATGAGCCTTTCTGTTCTATTCTTTTTTTTTTTTTCTTATAGTTCTTTAGTGCTTTATTACCTTGCTACTACTACTTTAGTATTTTCAATGCTTTTTTTTGTTTATTGTCCCCTTTATATTTCTATTTAACCACATTGGGGTTTTTTCCCCATTCCTAACCCCTTTGTTCCCATAAGGTATGTACCTTTTACAATAAAAATTTAGGATGGTTTTAAGCTGATCAAATGTTGGTTTCTTGAAGTACGCCATCTTGGTGTCTCCCTAACAAAACAATCAATTGAATAACTATGGGAAGTCTATTATATTATGGTCATTATTTCCCATGTGTCCCAAACCTGCACCTCTGTTGTTTAGTCACATTTGTCGGTTAATATTAAGTCCAGTATGTCCATCCCTCTAGTTTGATCCTATACCAGTTGGAAAAGGTAATTGTCTTTAGTTATTGCCAGGAACCTGTTTCCTTCATGAGGTCTACAAGTTTCACTTTCCCAGTTTGTATCTGGGTACCTGGGGTTCCCCATAATAATGACCACAATATGATTTACTGCCTCATCTATCAACCTTAGTTGTAGATTTTCTGTGGACTCTGTTATATTAGGTGGCTTATATCCTTGACTTTGAGTGGTTGTAGTAGCCAGTATTTTATCATCATCAGGAAGTGATTACAAAGTTTTTCATGCTTCCCAGTGACTCCCTGATTCTATGATGATACTGACAACTTAATGAAACCTCTCTCCAATAGTCTTCTGTTCCCTCAGTCACAAAATATAGCCAACTATTTAGGATCAGTAGGAAGCATAGAACATTTCAAAACACAAGAGGCCTTTCTTACCTTTTTATATACCTTTTATTAATGAAAAAAGTCATATTATCATATACTGCATATAGAGGGAAGTTTCTATGAAATGAGGAACAACATTTATTGCAGAACAAGCATGAATTCTAGTCAAATGTAATGTAGTCATACAGTAAAAGCCTATATACAACTGTAAAAATTAAAATAATAACCCTGGATGAAGTACTCCCAGACTCGTAAAGACTCGACAAGCTATATGGCACCTTATCCACTTTTGTTCAAAGAATAAGTATCATGTACATTGTAAGCAAGTTTGCAATAAATCTTAGTAAAGAAAAATCCCTCTTTCTCCACTTGAGGCTTTTTGCTCCTCCCCTCTGCCTTCTGCAATGATCACTCGCTCTCAGTTCACCGATAAAATCCATACAGAATCATACAGAAGTCTATACACTAAAAGATCAGGCTACAGCTGCTACCCATATATGTTTCTAGAGAGGGAAGAGAATATGTTGCACAGACAGAGAATAAGAAAGAGGCAAAGACACATAGATGATACTGGCTTTAGTAGGTTTTCTATCTCACCCCAGTACCGTATTCACAGCTACGTTGCTTAGTTCTGTTATATAGTGTCCCCTATGCTGCTGCTGCTCTTGATGTGGTGTTACAAAAGATAGCAGAGCAGGATCTCCTCTTACCTATGAACGCTTTGTACGGGAGATGTCATAACAGCTACTCTACACTCACTAGCTCAGGGAAAACTGAGATGGAGATGAAGCTTGCAGCAAAGAAAACTACTAAAAATTGCAGAATACATGTAAAATGGCCAGATATAGAGGTATTTCTCATGTGCACACTCCTACACTTTAAATAAAGCAATTGAATCTCCATTCTGTATTCCAAAAGAATTTGAGCAACACCTTTAAGACTTTGGTATCTTACATCCACTACTACTGTTGTACAATCTGACATACTTATTCAAGATTCTGAGCAAAAATTTTATTGTTTAGCTGACACCTGCAAAACACAAAATTATTGCTTATTTTTTTCAATCTGAGAGAGTATATAATAGGGTTCCCTAATGAATTCAGGGTAATCATCATAGCACTGAGGTTTCGAAACACAAACATACTTGACTTTAACTCTTCTGGGCAAACTGTGTAGATTACATCCCACATGACTCCACCAAAAAAAGGAGTGTAAGACACCACAGCAAGGATCCAAATAAAAATGCAGGTTTTGGCGACTTGTATTTCAGCAGCTTTATAGGTCCCATCGTGCTGCCCATGTGCCACCATACAAAGTTTCTGTTTTCTTAGTATCATAATAATACCAATATAGCATATGAGAGGAAAGAAAAATGCAACAATGCAATTAGGTATAGTGATGAAAACCAAATAGTCAATGCAGAAAGGTCCATAGAGTGTAGACACATTTCCATCCTTTTTCAAACAGTCCCATCCTAATAAAGGCAGACAGCCAAAAGTAATAGCTACTATCCAAATAATGAACAATGATGACAAAGTCTGGTTCCTGGAAACTCTATATTTAAATTTGGTGCTTCCAGATACAGTCAAATAACGCTCAATGCCAATACTTACTAAGTTGTATACTGTAGATAATATGGAAATGGTGTAAGCAACATAGGCAATGAGGATCTTCCAGTTCCCAATTATGGTACTGTTAGGTTCTGTTAAAAATTGCAATGAGATCCAGAAGCCAGATAAGCTAACCATCAGATCCGATACAGCCAAGTTGCAAAAAAGTACAAAAATACATTTTGTATTGTCTTTTGAAAATGTTATATTAACAATCGCAGCAAAGTTAAACATGGCAGACACTAAATTTGTGAGCATTTGAGAAATCCCGAGTGCAAGAACCACATTCGGACTCCATATATCAGAGATATTCAGTTCTCCACTAGTGCAGTTTAGAATCTCATTCATGGTCCTCCTGTAATATGTACTGCTTCAGTATGCACCATTCTCTATGTAAAATGACTTACCTCAATACATTTCTCTTATTTTAAACATCTACTTTGCACAAATTAAAGATTAACCTCATGTATTTGCTTTCTATCTTATTGGTCCTGAAAATAAGAGTTGCTAAGCTGAGTGCAGGGACCAGACATGATCTTGTAATTTTCCACATTTGACCTTATCTAGTTTATGAGAGTGCCTGGTACGTAATAGCAGGAAATTACTGTTTGTAAAGGATCAGACTTGGTGATAATAATAACAGGACTAATAAAAAGTGCATGTTTAGAAAGGAAGTCTGCAGCAGGCTATATGCACCAGTGTATCCACCTCTCCTTAGATCAGCTTTATTAGCTATCTCAGGGACCTATGGGATGCAAATCTGCTGAATTTTCTGACAGCCTGAAGACATGCCACCCATATTAAAATCCCCAAAAACTCCTTTAAAGATGGCGTCCGCTTACAGAAGATGGTTGCCAACAACTATGATCATGGACTTTGAATAGGCTTCTGATTGCTATGGCAGCAGGGGCCTTCTGAATAGCCTGCCATAGTTAAATTCCTATTAAGTCCTGCCTGCTAAGGGGTGGTCTGGCCTTAGACCCTTTTCGGGAAGATTTCCTGTGGGCCCCCAAGCCTTCCTAGTGGCTGCCAACTGGTAACATAACAATCTGACGCCCCCAACGTTAACATTGGGAGCCCCACGTAATTTAGTACCGTTGTAGTGGCCACAGGTCCCCCTCCTGAATTCACCTATATCACTGTCCTCAGGACGACATTGCAGTTAAATATGTTGGTGGGCAAGAGAGTCAATGGTTTCCTGCTTTAGCATTGACCGAGTAAATCAGTGCAGACGCTCGATGAGCAAAGCAAATCATTATGACGTCTGCCCAAGGTTTCAGGCATCCCGATTACGTCATTGCCATTTAATGCCACCCCATTTAGCATTTCAGCATTGCTATATTCAGAGAGCTGTAACTTTTTTCTTTTCTGGGAGATGTACCTGTTTGAGAGTTTGTGGGATGAGTTAAACTGTTCAGTGGCACCATTTTCGGGCACTTATAATGTATTATTTAAAGGCATATGTCCCAAGTGTCCCACTTTTGGAAGGACAGTCCCTCATTTGGACCCAAGACTCCTTTTCTACTTAAATTTGCATTAATAAACTTATTAAACTGCTCCAGAAACAGTCTGCTTCCTACCTATATATATATTAAACCTCTTCTTATATATCTTTTCAGTATTTCATTATTTGGTGCAATTTCGACTTTAAAATGTCTATAATCAGATAATGTTTGTTCTAAGATTGAAAGGGCTATTCCAGAGCATGAAAACATCTGTCCCAGGAGCTGCACATATAAAATGGTTACTTTTCATGTTAACAGGAACTTCCCCTAGAGGTCCCTAGAAGTAAACAAAAGGGAGAAATGATTTAATGATTTTATGAAATGATTTTATGAAATGACGTCAAAAGGGTTAAATATTTCAGCAAGAGGATAGGCTTAGAAGCGGCACAGAAGGTCACGATTACATTTGTGACCGCCTGTGCCATAATGCATGCAGACAGGGCAGCAGCAGGCTGGAAGAGTGGTGGGTGGAGACTACTGGGATCACTATGGAGGGGTGGGTGCATTATTTACTGGGGGTCACTACATCTTAAGGGGCACTACTGGGGGGACTATATTTAAAGAGACCACTTCCGGTGAGGGAGGGGACCCTATATTTAAAAAGGCCAGTACTGAGGGGCACTTTTTGTAAAGAGGCCACTACTAGGGGGGTGTTGTGGAAATGTTATTATATGTGGACATTTGTTAGTGTGTCGGATGTAACCGAGGAGCGCTCTAGCAGAGGGTACTTGGGTTGGATCAGGACCAGCGGTAAAATCGTCAATGTGAAAACCTTCTCATGGGCTTTGAGACATGTTTCCTTTTGGATACATATCTGCTTTTATAAGAAAACATTGACAACCTGCCTTGTCCATATACTGGTACCGTATACGGATAACCGCATTAGCAGTGTCTTCGCAGATAGTCTCAGACCTGTAAGAACAAGTAGAATGATCTTACTTAGGTACTGGTCACTCTGAGCAGTATTGAGTGGGGTCCATTATGATGATGGGGGATGGTCAATCACATGGCTGTTTAGGACAATGGACATGACTCAACCTTACAGCAATGAGGTGTGTGCATTTCCCTGTTCAGCTATCTTGGTGTGGTTCCTTTTCCTTTTCATATGTACATGTTGATGTCACTTCCTGTCTGGTCACTTTTCTGTTGTCACTTCTTGTTATGCTGGGGTATTGAGGAAGTGATGTTGGTTGTAGACATCACTTCCTGTTTTGTTACTTCCTGTTTGGTGAGCTATAAGAAATAAACAGATACTGTGCTGGGGGGCTTTTGGAACGGAATCAGCATGATGAAAGGATCAACTTGTCTTGACTCTACATGACTCTGAAGAGGTACCTCCGGTCCTTACACAAAAGAGCATATTACACGTGCTTTTAAGTTGGCGCAGTTTAGTGCAGCATGGCTACAAAGGAAATTTCTACAACAGGGGTATAATATGTACATAGGGCACTACTGGGGGGGGGAATTATATCTACTGGGGCCTAAACAGGGATAATTACTAAGTAGGGACATAAAAGGAGGCATTAATACTAAATATGTTTGTTCAATAATGCAGAAAGCAGTTGTGGTCAGGAGACATTAACATGGTGATCTGTGCAGGACTGAGAAAGAAAGGATAGAGAACGACTCCAGTCAGAGGAGACTGTAAGTCACTGAGTGGGGGCCTAAACAGGATTATTAATGACTGGGTCATGGTGTAGCAGTATTATTTGGCCTTTTTTTAAAGTGTGGAAAAAATGTCTCGCATAAAACTGGTCCCTGGTGCAAAACAGGTGGGGACCACTGCTCTAGAGGACGTGTCCTGTCCTGAAATTATGAAATGTTTGACTTCTTCTGTGATAGTGCTGCAAGGAAATTAAACAATGATTTCCAGGCAGAGGTATACCTTCTACGTAGGCAGACCATGTAACTGCTGCTGCTACAGTGCTCGAGGGGAGGGGCCCAATGTTGAACTCCTTCCTCTTCCAATTTTTTTCCTGTAGTGGCCACTAGGTGGAGCTCAGTGCAAAGAGATCAATGGTAAGTATATAAATTCCTATGCACTGAGCTCCCCCTAGTGGTGTCTACAGGCAAACAGCTTTGTAATAGAGAAGCAGATTTACCAGTGTTTACCAGCCTGGTGTCAATATATTAAGAAATATTATGCTCAGAATTAGTGGCGTACATAGAGAAGTAAGGGACCCATAGCAAGGATCAAACCAGGCCCCCCACACAGGACTGAAGGGTTTCCGCCTAAACCCCTTTCACTGACCCTTGGGCCATTTTTTCCACTGCCTCATTTTCTAAAAGTTGTTCTGTGTGAGGGTAGAGTCCTGAACAAGTTTTCAGCCCAAGTAGAGGAGGGGATGATCCCAACTGGGCCCCCTCTTTCCCTGGGCCCCATAGCAGTTGAATGGTCTGCCAGTATGGTAGTTACGCCCCTGCTCAAAATGAATGAGCACCATAATTGAGAAGCACTTTTTTCCAGAAAAGATGTCAGATTAAGAATTGTGTTGCGAAATATGGTGGCAATATAATAAGATTTTATTATTAAAATGGATGAGGTGGATGGCAACATTTTTATTACAACTTTTTAAATTAAAATGTAAAAAAAAAATCTAAATTTGTCACAGAACTGGGGCATTGAGGCTTGCATTCATTGCCTGGGTGTGATTGACAAACGCATATTGGGAAACTGAGTCGGGCGGGGGGGGGGGGGCATATAATAAGTTTTGCTACAGAACCCTGAGAGATCTGTGAACGCCTCTGCTTCTAGGTTGTGATTGCTGGACAGGAACAACAAACACAGTGAAGTCCTTGTGCAGGAGAAATACACACAGTAAGAAGATAACATACACAGTGTTATCACAGAAAATAATGCAAACATTAAAATTACAGCACAGGAATATAGCACATAGTGTTGTCACAGTAATAGAATAATGCAGGTAGTGATGCCAGAAATCATTTTCTCAGTGATTTTCTAGCACAAGACTTACAGTATGCAAATAATACCACAATGATGGCATAGAATGAAAAATAATGCACACAGTGATATCACATCACAGAAGTCATGTCACAATATACACTTCTCTACATTGAAATAGCAACACCAAAAACAAAAAGTCATGGAATTATGGAAATCACAAGATTGATAAACATGTTATGATATGCAAATTATGAAAAACATGGAAACAAAATGTTTAAAACATCTTGGTTTATTCAGTATCGAGTATGACTGCCATAGAAAAGCACTCACGTACACACCACAGATAGGAAATAAGCGGGCCCAGTACTGATCTCTGTGGAACCCCAGTGGTGACTATGACCCAGTCTGAGTCTGTACAATTAGTAACCATCTTCTGTTTCCTAATACTGAGCCACTTATTAAACCAGTTACACATATTCTCCCTAGTCCTAGCTTTCTCATTTTATGTACCAACCTTTTAAATGGTACAGTTTCAAACAACTTTAAAAAGTCAAGATACACATAATCCACATTATTAGGACTCATGCACATGGCTGTTGATAAGCCGTTCCATGCATTGGTGACTACAATTTGCGGCCCCAATGCACGGGCAACATCCGTGCAGATTCCGCAGACGGATCCAGACCCACTCAACTTGAATGAGTCAGTGATCTGTCTGCACCACAAAAAATGAGAACGCTGAAGCTTCCGGATTGTGGACCCATTCAAGTGAGTCCGCATCCGTGATGCAGGGTGCACATGGCCGGTGTCCACATATTGTGGACCCGCTGTTTGCGGGCCACAATGTGGGCACAGCCAGGCAACGGCCGTTTGCATGGCCCTTACCCTGGAACAGTCAGGAGCCTACCTCTTAATGGAAGCTGATTAGTTTGACTGATCCATTATAGCATCGCTAAGAAAGCCTTCAAATATTTTACCTACAATAGAGTTTACACTTGCTGCTCTGTAGTTTCTGGGCTCACTTATTGGTCCCTTAGAGGCTTTGCGAGAGCAACATGGCGCCTGTAAACCAATCAAAATCTGCACTGCAAAAGCCAAAAGGTGGTCTTTCTCTTCTGAACCCTGCAGCATACCCAGCATACAGGAGTTTACTTCCACATTTATGCCATTTCCATAACCAGTAGAACGCACTTAACAACTTAATGGGCATGGTGTGTCTCAAATGGCAAAAGTTGGGCACAACATATTAGGCACTGAAATGCCATATCTGTGGGAAACTTGAAATTTTAATTTTGCATGGCCCGCTGGCATTCATTTTTGCAAAATACCTGAGGTGTCTAAATTTTCACTCCACTACTTGATAAATAACTTGAGGAGTGTAGTTTCCAAAATGAGGTCACTTATTGGGGGTTTTCACTGTACGTGTACCCCAGGGTCTTTGCAAAGTGATGCAGTGACCAAAAAACATTGCAGCAAAATCTGTGCTCCAAAAGCCAAGTGGCATCAAAACGCTCATTCCACCCCTTAATACCTCGAAGGTGGAGTTTCCAAAATGGGGTCTCTTCTCAGGGGTTCCATTTTTTATTTAATCTTATTTAAAAAACACCCTACATGTGGCCTTGATCTTGCCTGAACGTATTCAACAGGGATTAGGAGTAAAAGAGAGCCTCTACAGTTGTCAGCACGCGCATTGTAAACCACTGGGCATCAAATGCATATGGTGTTTTTACAATCCTGATCCCTCTCATACGTTCAGGCAAGATCAAGGCCACATGTAGGGTGTTTTTTAAAATCAGGAAACACAGCATAATAATAAGAGGGCTTCCTTTCACACTGGCACACACAGGGCACAACATATTGGGTACTGAAATGGCATATCTGTGGAAAATTCCAATTTTCACTTTGCACCATCTGCATTAATTTTTGCAAAGCATGTGGGTAGTTTCCAAAATGGTAGTTTCCAAGTGTGTAGTTTGCAAAATGGGGTAACTTTTTGGGGGTTGCGTTTATTATTTTACCCCAGGGCCTCTACAGTTGTCAGCACAAACTGTGTAAATCACTGCATTGAGTGTCAAATCCACATAGTTCTCTTTTACTCCTAATCCCTGTTGAATGTCCAGGCAAATGATTAGTGCCACACGTAGGGTGTTTTTAAAACCTGAAAGCACATAATAATAGGAGGGCTTACTTTACACATAGGCACAATTTATTGGGTACTGAAATGGCATATCTGTTTAAGGCCTCATGCACACGGTCGTTGTTTTGTCCGCATCCAAGCCGCATATTTTACGGCTCAGGCGCGGACCCATTCACTTCAATGGGGCCGCAAAAGATGCGAACAGCACTCCTTGTGCTGTCCGCATTCGTTGCTCCGTTCCGTGCCCCGCAAAAAAAATAGGGCATGTCCTATTCTTGTCCGTTTTGCAGACAAGAATAGGTATTTCTACAATGGGCCACGTTCCATTACGCTAATTGCAGAACGGAACGTGGAGAAGCATCCGTGTTTTCCGGATCCGCGATTTGCGGACCGCAAAACACATACGGTCGTGTGCATGAGGCCAAACACTGATGTGTGAATGAGGCATAAAATTGCAATTTTCACTTTGTATTACCTGGGGTAAAAATTTACACAAAACCCTTGGTAAATTCTATACGTCGTGTGGTTTCTAAAATGGGGTCACTTCTTGGGGATTTCTTTTTTTCTTTTAGTCAACCTTAGAGCTTCAGGAATTTGTCAGTCATTACTGTATAAATCACCAAATTAGGCCTCAAATGCAGATGGTGATCTTTCTGTTCTGAACCCTGCAGTGTGTCCAAACAGCAGTTTATGATCACATAGGCGGTATTTAACAAAATTTAGGGTGCATTTTCCCTAAACTAAAACTGCACATAATTGAAATAATGTCATTTTTCATTTCATGTCTCTTTAAAAAAAAACATTCTATTAAATGCCCCTGGAGTAAAAGCACGCACTATACGCCTCAGAAAATTCCTAGACTGTTGTGGTGTCCAAAATATGGTCACTTTTTAAGGCTTTTCTCTGTAGGGGTACCTCAGGGTCTCTTAGAATTCAATATAGTGCCCAAAAATAATTCCACAAAATCTGCCTCTAAAAGCCAAATGGTGCTTCTTCCATTCTGAAACCTGCAGTGTGCCCATACAGCAGTTTACAACCATATATGGGGTGTTGCTGTGCTCAGAAGAAAATGGGTAAGAAATTGTGGAGTGCTTTTTCTCTTGTTACCCTTTGTGAAAATGAAAAATATGAGGCAAGCAGCGTTATTTTGTCCAACAGATTGACATGCCAGAGACCCTGCTGCATGCTGCAGTATTTTGGCCAGCAGAATGCTAGTACTCATGCTGGAAACCCAGCAGAGTCCATCACAGTTAATGGAGTCTGTCACTGGTGGTGACAGGCATATGCTGGATCCTGGAATTCCATATACCTATGACGAAACAGAACACTGTAATTTTAAACAGCAATGTGAATTTAGCCTTATATAAAGCAACGTTCAAAGGTGCATTTTTCTACACTTCCTGTCAGTAATCCCATTAAAGGCAGCCTTTGCCCAACCTGAAAGCTGTTTAGACAATATATACTATATACCTAGAAACATATCAGAACTTACTATTGCTTGCAACCACACAGGATATCAACTTAGCAATATCCATATGGCATGCAATGGAATGATAAATGTGCAGCATTTGTACATAAGTATACATTTGTGTATGCTTGTTTGTGTGTGTGTGTGTATATATATATATATATATATATATATATATAACTGCAAAAAAAGGGGGTCAGTCAGCACATTCCAATGAGCGCTGCCTGCGCTATAGGCGGCCGTCTCATCCTCCTCCTCTGGTGGGGGGGTAGGGGTTAACTACAGAGTGCAGGCACTCCCGGGCCGCCCGCTTGCGCTCCACAGGCAAGGACACGTGGGCCGGCACGGTGATATGACATCACCGCGCCAGTCCACGCATCCCTGCACGCGCATAGCAGGGCCGCGCCACTTGCTGACAGGTGGGAGAAGCCTTTGATCTCCCCCGCCTGTAGCACTTTGCATTCCGGGCAGCGCGATAGTAATCGTGCTGCCAGAATGCGCATAATAGAAGGAGGGGAGGTTTCTTCCCCTCTTCCTATTATGCATAATTATCTCCAGCAGTGCTGGAGATAATTAATACAAAGGACTCCGATTCTATTGAATCGGAGTTCTTTGAAGCATGCAGGACAGGGGTCAAGTCCTGGGAAAAAAAGTGTGGGAACTCACCCAAGTGCCTCCGTGTCACGTCGCGCGGCGTATGCAAAGGTCAGGGGAGGTCAGAAGGAGGAGCAAGCACCATATTTTTCACCCTATAAGATGCACCTAGGTTTTAGAGGGGGACAATAGGAAAAAAATATTTTTTATTACACCTCAGGTCAGACCACCAATCAGACCCCCAATGTTAATCAGACCTCAGCTAACAGCCCCAATAAGATGTCCAATGTTAATAAGACCCCAATAAGACCCCAGATAACACCTCAGCTCAGACCCCAATATGAATGACCCCCAATCAGACCTCAGATAAGACCTCTCCACCAGCCCCCAGTGCTGCTCCACCAGCCCCCCAGTGCCTCCGCACCAGCCCCCAGTGCCTCTCCACCAGCCCTCAGTGCCTCTCCACCAGCCCCCAGTGCCCCCTCAATCAGCCCCCAGTGCCCCCTCCATCAGCCCTCAGTGCCCCCTCCATCAGCCCCCAGTGCCTCTCTATTAGCCCCCAGTGCCTCTCCACCAGCCCCCAGTGACCAGTCAATCAGCCCCCAGTGACCAGTCAATCAGCCCCCAGTGACCAGTCAATCAGCCCCCAGAGCCCCCTCCATCAGCCCCCAGTGCCCCCTCCATCAGCCCCCAGTGACCCCCTCCATCAGCCCCCAGTGACCCCCTCCATCTTCCCCCAGTGACCCCTCCATCAGCCACCAGTGACCCCTCCATCAGCCACCAGTACCCCCTCCATCAGCCACCAGTGCCCCCTCCATCAGCCACCAGTGCCCCCTCCATCAGCCCCCAGTGCCTCTCAACAGCCCCCAGTGCCCCCTCCATTAGCCCCCAGTCAGTGCCTCTCACCAGCCATAAAATCTAAAACAAAAAAAACACTTACCCTCTCCTGCTCCTGGACGCCGCCGCTCCTCTCTTCCTGGTTCTCGGCTGTGCTGTGAAGGCTGCGCACAGCATGAGGTCACAAAGCGCCTCATGCCTGTGCGCAGCCCTGACAGCCGATAGCCAGGAAGCGGTGAGTACAAAGTCTTCACTGCTTCCTAGTCATTTTGCCCTGAAAGGGAACAGCGTTCCTGCTGTGAAAAAAGTGCAGGAACGCCGTTCCCACCCGATCCCCCTGGACTCGAGCCCTGATGCAGGATGACCGGACTCTTGTCCGGTCATTCTGATGCAATTAGCCAGATGGCATCAGTGTGAATGCTTGGGGCACATCCACACTGATACCTCTGGGGGAATTTGCGACAACCCACAATGACCTAGCTGACTCCCACGAGTCGTTAGCGGCGGAGGTGGTACAACTCAGGGCTAAAGTAGCGGACCTAGAGGACCGATCCCGCCAGAACAACCTCAAGCTGCGGGGGGTCCCTGAAAGTGTCAAACAAGCAGAACTTTCTGACTATATCAAACAGTTGCTTAAGCTGCTTATTCTGTCTTGCTCAGACCGAGATTTGATCATCGACAGAGCCCACAGAATAGTGAAGCCGAAACATCTTCCCGACGACGTCCCCCGGGACGTTCTGGCTCGATGGATAGTTTGCCGGACCCCTACAAATCTGTAAAGATTTTCGCCGACCTCTCGGCAGTGACCCTTCAGATGCGTCGCACGCTCCTGATTATTACCTCCACTCTACGGGCACACTCCATTGCATACCATTGGGGCTTCCCAGTTAAGTTGCTGGTGCAAAAAGACGGCTCTACTCTGGCGATTAAATCAGTGGAAGAGGGCAAAAAGCTACTGTCCTCTTGGAACCTGAGAGTGTCTTCCCATCCTGATCAGGGGTTTCGTAACAGAATTGCTTTAGACGGCGAATGGAAGCTGGTGGAACACAGGCGCAAAAAGAAAAATGCCTGAAGGGCATGTTATACTTCTCGCTTATGAGTCCACAGGAGCAATGAGTATACACTCCTTTGTGTTCTTCAATTGAACTTTTTCCCCACAATGAGCGGGAGGCATGGTTCTATGCCTCTCTATTCTACTCTTTGCGGCCCATGCTTCAGGGCTGCAATTGTTCTACTTATGTTCATGTTCTTTGTTTTATTCCTACTGTTTTCTTTATATTTTTCGTTTATGAGCAGATCGTGGTCGTCACCTGATGATGGGTGTTGGCATCTGGTGGGAGGAGCTGCGCGCCTTTCTCCCGTTTCATGCGATGCTGACATCTCTAGCATTCACACACCGGTAAGATGGTATTGAAACTCGGTTCACTTAATGTCCGAGGCTTGAACAGCCCCTACAAGCGTCGCATGATGTGGAAGGTTGCGACATCTTCTGTGCACAAGAAACACATATCATAGCTGGTGATGCGCATAGATTGAAACATCATTGTTTTCCGGTGATATTACAATCCCATGATATTAAGAAAAAACGCGGGGTCTTATTGGCCTTTCGAAATACGGTGGCATATGCAGAAGTGTCTACTTGTATAGATTCCAGGGGGAGGTATATTGTTCATGTCTGCAAGCTCAATAACGAATTGTACACTATTGTCGGGGTTTATTCACCAAATGTCAGACCTATTTGTTTTCTTACTAAACTACTGAATAAGGTACGGTCCCTGCAACAAGGCAGACTTCTTGTCTGCGGAGACTTTAATTTGGTCATTGATTCATCTCTAGATACTTCTTCCTCCTCTGTGAGAAGAAATTCCCCTTCCATTTTGCCAGTGCTTGTATCGAATTCTCTCTATGATATATGGCGCATTCACTATGCTTCAGAGAGAGATTTTTCTTATTTTTCCCCCTCCCATCAGTCATATTCTAGAATTGACCATATTTTAATGGACGGCTGGTCGATAGAATTGGTGACAAAATCCAACATGGGGCAAATCACGTGGTCGGACCACGCACTGGTCTCAATAGAGATAAAGGAACAGTTCTCCGTCCCCCCCAACCATATTTGGCGGGCTAATGAGTATATCCTCTCTCATTCCAAATATAGAGGGGAAATCGAATCCGCTTTGGAAGAATTTTTCCGCTTCAATGCTACATCAGTTCCTAACCCAGTGACAGTGTGATTGGCGCATAAAGCGTTCATTAGAGGTATACTCATTAAGCTTGGCCATGTGGATAAAAAACATAGAGAGAAAGTCCAGACTGACTTGCTTAATCAAATAGCGAGGTTAGAATCGGAAAACAAGAGATTCCCCTCAGAAACGCTTTCGGCCTCTTTGAGGACTTTAAGAGATAGACTTCGAGAATGCTTACTACACTCTTACGAACTCTCCCTTAAAAAGGCGAAAGCCATGTACTATTCTCAGGCTAATAAGGCCAGAGGGGTGTTAGCAAGGAAGATAAAAGCTAGAGCCTCGAAATCCCGAATAGCCTTTTTGTGGGACACCTCAAACACACACAAAATTTATGACCCTAAATCTATTGCAAACCGCTTCATGAACTACTACTCTAAACTTTACAATTTGGCTGACGAACTGGATTTCAAATTGGCTTCTGCTCTGGAAGTTGATGGTTTTCTAAATTCTCTGGCTCTGCCGTCCCTAGACAAGACGCAGAAGACGGCTTTGTGTTCTCCAATAACGGCTGAGGAGATTCTTCATGTCATTAAACATCTCCCGCATAATAAGAGCCCTGGTCCTGACGGTCTGTCTAACTCATATTATAAGTTGTAGAAACTGACTTTCATTTCTCACCTTCAAGCCTCCCTGTCTTTTGCTGCTTCAGAGGGTACCATGCCAAAAGAGGCAGTTATCGTGACGTTGCCTAAACCAGGTAAGGACCCTATATCTCTGCAGAATTTCAGGCCCATATCCTTGCTAAATACTGACCTAAAAATTTATGCTAAAGTGCTTGCAAACAGGTTGGCTCCCATTATACCCTCTTTGATTGATCCGGATCAAGTGGGATTTGTTCAAAATCGACAATTACGGATAACTCCAGAAGGGTTCTGAATTTGGTGGACTTTGTCGGCCGAGCTTCGGTTCTGACCGTGCTTATCGCCCTGGATGCCGAGAAGGCATTCGACAGGGTCAACTAGTCGTTTCTCTTCTCAGTACTCCACAAAATTGGCTTCCCGGACCAACTGATTAGGGCCACTAGAGCACTTTACAGTAATCCATCAGCTAAGGTTCTGGCCAACAGTTTGTTTGTCGAACGGCACGAGACAGGGATGTCCCCTGTCCCCCATCATTTTTATTTTATCATTAGAACCCCTTGCCCAAGCAATCCGCATTGACCCAGCAGTCTCAGGTGTCCAGATAGGAGACAGACAACATCGCATATCTTTATATGCGGACGACATTATTCTGACTCTCACCAAACCATCTATTTCTATTCCAACAGTGATGGGTATATTGCAGAAGTTTGGTACCCTCTCACAGTACAAAGTTAATGAGAATAAATCGCAAGCCCTTATGCTTGGACTCTCTTCTTCAGAGGTAGAGGAGCTAAGAGGTAAATTTCCTTTAGACTGGCAATATTCAAACATCCAATATTTAGGATTTAAGGTCACCTCTACCCCGCAAGGCCTCTACAAGGAAAACTTCCCACATCTCATCCCGATCATCCAATCTGAGTTAGATAACATGACAAAATCTGAGCTATCGTGAACTGGCCGCATTGCAGCCTTTCAACAACATACCCTCCCAAAACTCCTATATTTATTTCATACCATCCCGATACCACTACCCGCCACATTTTTCCACCAAATGAATAAAATGCTGAATAAATTTGTATGGCTTAAAGGTCCCCCTAGGATAACAAAAAGCATTATGAATATAAATAGAAAATGTGGAGGCCTTAGTTCACCCAACTTATTTGATTATTACCTGGCTTCGAGAGTCAGTCAGCTACGGGATTGGTGGGTGGGTGATACGTCCAAACATTGGGTTCATATTGAACAGTCACAGACCCCATCTCACAACCTTAAAGCTGTCCTATTAGCCTCCTTGAATACGGATATTAGTATACCTCTGACTCCTTACTATCTCTCTACCTCAGCTGCTATTTGGAGAACATATTTGAGCAAGGTGAACGCCAATCCAGTGTCATTTTCCCATATAATCCCTCTTGAATCTCTGCAATGCCTTTCTCCTGATCTAAATCTTTCCTCCTGGAAATCTCAGGGAATCTGCACGGTGGGGGATATGATGGCTCAATCCTTGATACGGCCCTTTGAGGACCTCCAAAAACAATACGGTGTCCCATCCAGAGATCTCTTTCTATATGTACGAATTAGACACATTTTGAAGGACTTTCCCATGATGGGTGATTGAGCTATTCTACAACTACTAAAACATTGGTCACTTCCTAAGGCCATCTCTAAAGGGATACGGCCACTTTACTCGCTATTGGGAAGCAAGGAGTCCTTCATTAAATCGACACCTTATATCTCATGGGAAAAAGACTTAGACCAGTCTGCCTCAGTCTCTGTGGGTGTCCACTATCCAGTTTGCCACTAAAAAACTTAAATGCGCCACACCTTGAATCTTATCTGAAAACTGTGTTGAGATGGTATTTTGCGCCTCTTAGTCTTAGCCAAATCTACCCTGGCACTCTCCATGTTTGTTGGAGAGGCTGTGGTGGACGAGGCTCTTTGTTCCACATCCTCTGGAGCTGTCCTAGGTTGACTAATTTGTGGCTTCAGATTTTTGATGCGGTATCTAGAATAACAGGTCGATGTTTAACCCCGAGTTCAGCCATGGCTCCACTATTTTTGGGCGTTACGGAGTTACCTCCCAGAGGGAGAGTGGTGGCTATGCACTTGTTTCTTGCAAGAAAACTGGCTATAGTGACAAACTGGAAAAGTTCTATTATACCCTCTTATCAGGGCATTATAGAGTCAGTAGCCGTCACACACTCTTATGAGCGGATGTGGGCTCAAAATAGCTTTACATTATCTATATTTGAAAGCGAATTGGCCCCATGGTCCAATTTCTACCCTTCTACTCGGTTGCTGCCTTAAATACGCAATAGTGTTTCACATTTACTATTTATGTGATTGAGGATTTGATCTGCTCGGTATTGACATATTTTATGTTTACATTATTTGTGTTTATTTCGCTTTACCTATTCTTTGATATTTGTATTACAGCCTCTCTGCAACAAATGTATATTACTGTACTATGTAATACATTCTGATTTAATAAAAAAAATATTGAGAATTAAATTTGTTGCACATGGTCCTACACATTGCTTGAGAAAGGCTCAGTTGTTTGGAGTCGAAACGTCGCACTGCCCACATGGGTGAATAAAGGAGAGATATTATTTTTTACGTATGGAGTGCTGCCTTATTTTCCTGTTTTATTTATTTATATATATTTATATATAAATTCAACCCTTCCTCAACAATCCCCCTGTTGTCAGAAATACGACAATACTTAGGAGTTACAGGGTTTGAGGTGGCAAATGGCGAACAGAGGGGCCTGTCCCTAGCGTGCCCTACTCTCATCCCCATTCACACAAAACACAGTTCCCCTACTCCTCCCGTCAAATAAATTTAGTGGGTACCCATAGAGACTCCTGCAACCTGGCAGATCTCCCTACACCTCCAAAGACAGGATGGTCAGAGTCCAACGTGTCGATGGGAAACAACTATAGGATACAAATGTGGACAGCCAAATGAACTCACTGAAGTGCGGTGGGTGAGTTTTAGGCTGTTACACATTTGCACCTAGAGTGTCCATGGGTACACCGATCAACAAACACATCCACATAATATACAATACAAGGGGGTTTCAAGCCCAAACCCCCACATGAAACAGTTTGGAACGTTGAGACCCAGTATAACCCTATGGGGTTCCAGGATTACAATCTATTTTCACCCCGAACCCTCATAAGAAATAAATTTGTCTGTGATTCCAGGCTTCAGGACTTTGTTTGAATTAAGCCCTGAGCCTCTTCCATTTTCCGTTCTGTTGGTTCCACCTGGTTCTGGTGTGTTTGGTCAACAAATCCCTTGAGACACAGTCCCAAGTAGATGATGACCAGAACCAGGAGAACTACCACCAAACAAAATGTGGATCCTAAAATGGCTCTTCCACCCGAACACCTCCAAGTCTTTATATATTACCGCTGGATAGTGGCACAGTTCTCCATCCTTAAGGGCCTCTGCGCTGCACTGCCAAAATCCAATGGGATCCTCACAATAGTATCTGGGTGGATATCAGGACTCATCTGGGTATAGACCTCTGCTCCATACCTAGAATAAAAAAAACATAACAGGAGCTCCTTGGGGATTTCTCCCCTCGCAGCGCCGTTATTGTGTTCTACACCAGCCCCAACACCTTAAATCCAAGTGAAAAGAAAGGTATTGGGCTATCCTCCATCTCGCAGGACCCCTCGTTATCCCAACACTGGTATATGCACACCCTCCCTAATAAGGGTGACCGCCTAACTAAGTTAGGACATCCAAGGGGAGCTGCGGATAGAGCTCCATCCTGGAATTGATGGCACTATGCCCCCACCCTTTCATGCACGCCACGGCTGACTTCCCCCTGTCATCCTGTCCTGTGGAGGCCAGCGGAATCCATGGCATAAGTGCTGCCTAGACTCCCCAGGACTCCACAACACAAAACACAGTCCACACTCCGCCGCCAATCCCCTGCGCCCAATCTCAACTAGAGCTGTGTTACCTGCTCGGACCAGAATTATGTGAATTATACCAATGTTGTCTATCCGCCCTAGTTCCCAGTATAACACAGCCCTACCGAGAACCTTGAGCAAAACAGTGCTACCCGTGACGATCAGAGACCCTGGTTGCGCAGAATAACACAACTTGTTACCTGCCTGCAAACCGACAATATTCTCGATCCACAGTATAACACTGTTCTACCCCGAGGGGCCACAAGAATGAATCAGACAGCAGCGAATGGACTAACAGCAGGGAATGTAACCTACAAAAAAACCAGCAGGGCAAACATTCGTACACAGGGATCACCGCCATCCACAAATAAAACATAGACAGGTAACAAAGACACACAACATGGACAAACACAGGGAACAGGGGCAGTGACAAATAGCACAGGGGTGTCAAGCGTTGCCTAACCTAGCTTGGCCACTCTGACCCCCGACCACCCCCCCCCCCAGCAATTGGTGCCGCGGAGATGTATGGTCAAGCAGATTAGACCCCACTGTACCACTTGTCACCTGGATCCTATCACTGGACACATTGCAATTATTTGCACAGGGGCAATTCCTTGCAACATGACACACACAAAACAATAACTACACAGCACAATAATACAATTCTTACTACACTACACACAATCCCACTTTCCACCCACAAACTCTAATACACACACATACACATTAGCATTAACCCACCTGCCTAGCTACTTGCACTGTCCCTACGGGGTACAAGGGGAACCGTATGGTTGCAGGGAGCAGTGAGGAGGTTACTGCTACAGGGGCATCAGCAGTGAAGGGGTTAACCCAGGGCATCAGAAGGGGTTAACCCAGGGAATGTTCCCCACATAGACTGCTGCAGGGGTTCAGGACAGCAGGGGTGCAGTGCAATAGGGAGATTGCTCTGCTTAGTCACTAAATGGGTTAATGGGGAAGGGGTTAGCCTGCTGCAGGGGTATGTGCAAGGCAGGGAGCAGGGCAGGGAGCAGGGTGATGCTCCTGCAGGGTCAGGGCGGCAGGGGTTATGCAAGGTGGTGGGTAAGGAGGTGGGGTATGCAGGGTGGTGGGTATTGCAGGGGTAGTAGTGGTTAAGGGTGGATGTATAGGGAAGGTGTTCTGCTTGTTGTCCTGGGGATGATTCTTTGCACACTCCTGCGAGCGCTGCCTGCGCTCTAGGCGGCCGCCTCTTCCTCCTCTGGTGGGGGAGTAGGGGTTAACTACTGAGTGCAGGGGCTGCCGGATATTTATACCTGGCAGCCCGCACTGTGGTGCGCGCGCGTGCACCACAGGCAAGGACACGTGGGCTGGCACGGTGATATGACGTCACCACGCCAGCCCGCGCGTCCCTGCACGCGCACAGCAGGGCCGTGCCACTTGCTGACAGGCGGGAGAAGCCTTTGATCTCCCGCGTGTAGTACTTTGTTTGGATTCCGGGCAGTGCGATAGTAATCGCGCTGCCGGAATGCGCATAATAGAAGGAGGGGAGGTTTCTTCCCATCTTCCTATTATGCATAATTATCTCCAGCAGTGCTGGAGATAATTAATACAAAGGACTCCAATTCTATTGAATCGGAGTTCTTTGAAGCATGCAGGATGACCGGACTCTTGTCCGGTCATTGTTATGCAATTAGCCAGATGGCATCAGTGTGAATGCTTGGGGCACATCCACACTGATACATCTGGTTTCAGGTGAATCAGGGGACATCAATGGGGCCTATGGATAAGGGGGTATACATGATAAGGGGACATATTCTATAAGGGGACACATTCTATAAGGGGACACACACACACATATATATATCTATATATATATATAAAAGGGACATATATAAAGGGGGCACATATTCCCCACAGGGGCCACAATGAGCCCCTGTGGAATATTAAGGGCAGATGTGCGCAGATGCTAGGCACATCTGCGCACATCATCCTATAATGTGCCTATTTAGGTATGCATATATATTATACATGCATGCACTTGTTTGCATGTATGTGTATATATATAAATATAATATATATATATATATATATATATATGTGCACATATTTTAACCCTTCCTCAACAATTACATTAAACAATTCTCATTTACACTTATTTTTTTTCATTCCATGGGGGAAATTGACCTGCCATGCAGATTTAGAAAGTGAATTCTTTGTGTGGATTTCACCCTTGTCAATGCAAGGGTGAGATCTGCGGCAAAACTGCATCTAATCTGCCCCAAAAACGCAAGTAACATATGTGTTTTTTGGTGTGGAAACACACAGAAATTTGTGCGGAATTTCTGCAAGACACCTGAGTTCACACCTGAGCGTTTTACAGCGCGTTCAAACGCGCTGTAAAACGCTCAACACATGAAAACCAATGCTTTCCTATGGCCCTGGTTCTCACGTGAGCGTTAGTAGTCAATCACAAGAACGCACGTATGAACGCGCGTTTCCTATTTGCAAAAACGCGCTGAAATACGCGCAACTAAAACGCACGTAAAACGCGCGTTTCAAGAACACTCAGGTCTGAACCCAGGGTAAGGCCTAGTCCACACTTCAGTTTTTTGATTAGTGATTTCTATCAGTGATTGTGAGCCAAAACCAGGTATGCGTCAAAAACACAGAACAGGAAAAACAGGAAAACAGCAAATATTTCCATTATACATTATCTCTGTGTAGGTGCCACTTTGGTTTTCGGACCACAGTCACTGAAGTGTGAACTCACTAAAGTGTGAACTAGGCCTTAGTGTGCCAGTTTTATATGCCAACATCAAGTGCTAGAATGGTTGTTTGAGACCTAGGAATCATTTATGCATGCCACAATAACTAAATGAACTACTAATCTTCTTTTAGCTGGATACCCAAGTCAACAATGTTTTATGTGCATGGTTTAAGACCTGTGAAATGAACCCTATTAATGTGCTATAAATTTAATAACAACTGAGTTTAACCTGTAAAACATACCTAAATAGGTCACCCATGGTGCCAGTTGTCTGTGTTAACAATTAAAAGAAGATTGTGCCAAGATTAGGACTGTACTGAAAGCTCAAACTGAAAACGATACAAAAACGCATGTTCTGTGTGCCAACACAGGCTTCTTACACTAGCACTTTCTATCTATCATTGTCCAAATAGACGCGTGGCCCTATGGGTAACAAAACAAGTTCTGTAGATCATCAGTAGTGGTCACTGGGTGTATAGCCAGCTAGAGTGCTGTGTATACTGTGCATAGAAAATTCAGTTAGGCTCCATTCACAAATCTGTGGTGTGTTGCGGATCCGCAACACACCCAGCCGGCACCCCCCCATAGAAATGCCTATTCTTGTCCGCAGCTGCAGACAAGAATAGGATATGTTCTATCTTTTGCTGAGCTGCAGACTGGAAGTTAGGGGCCGCGCTCCGCAAATGTGGAAGCGGAGAGCACATAGTATGCTCTCCGCTACACATCCGGCCCCATAAAGAATGAATGGGTCTGCACCCGTTCCGCAGAATTGCGGAACGGATGCAGACCCATTTGCGGAAGTGTGAATGGGGCCTTAATGAACAAAAACGTTTCTCTATTTTGGACGACAGGTCCCTTGACAATAAGCTGATCACAAAGTATTCCCTTGCTGGAAAGTCAGAAATCAGCTCTAATGCAGCAGTAAATGTTTCGTTTCCCTGCAGCGCCACCACAGGGGATATATGTAATTACACATTGTCATCAATGGATTGTCTGTATAATACATAATTGTCTACCAAAAAAAAAGATGATACCACCCCATTAACACTGAATTGAAAATTAGTTCTAAACAAGACAATATTTTATGCAGTGTATATTCACCTTTGAATACCATTATACATTTATATTGTACATAGAAGTGATCTACATAAAAGTCAAGTAATTCTGTAAAAGCTATATGGGGGTGTATCAGAGGTGTTCAAAGACGCATGCATTTAGGAGTTAGCAAAATGGTGCATGTTGTATAATTAATTTGGTAGTCATGTAAGACAGTTTTCCTGTACACAAAATCATGGCTGACATTCATTTACACCAATTTTTTCTACAAAAACATAGGGAGATTCATCAAGACTAATACATTTCTATTAGCCAATCCACATTTTTTTCCACAGCAAGTAAACAATTTTTGTGCAAAATTTACATTGAAAATCTGCAGCAAATGCTCATCATGTGAGCCTTCCGGCATGCGGTTGCACCATGTTATCCACAAGTGTTTTGCTGATAACAGAAAGACCTCAGGTTCAGACACTCTTAACCGACACTACAGCTACACTTCAAAAGAAGGTGTATAATATAATTTTATTACATATAATAAGTGGTATATACTGTACATATGGAGATATAATGTCCTTCTTTTGCATTTATCTATACATAAAGGATAAAGAACATAATATACAATTACATCAACACTTGAACTGCAGTCCTGAATACATCCAGAATGAAGGTACCTACATCACCAATTGAGTTAACATCATCTGACAGGGACACATCAGCTGGGAAGCCCCTTCAGCAAAAGCAGTCAGTGTCGATCGTAAAACATTGATTAAGTCCCTACATGAGGTGTGTCCCCCTCGTAGGATGAGCTTCTGAACTCTTGCCTGAAGGGATACAACATTATACTATTTAAAGAAAATCTTTATAACCCTAGTGGAATGTAGCCAGCTCATGCGCAGTATAAAGAGTCAATGTGTATCTTTTATTCATCTATTATCATTCCGGACCACGGAGCGACCAGATCCCAGGTCTGCAGTGAGTCAGAATCTCAAACCTTGAAAATATATTGACACAAAGTATAACTCCCTTCCACAAACAATTCTACACAAATCTTTAGTTCATTCACGGACTGCAAGGGTTCTAACTAGAGTTGAGCGAATCAAAATTGACAAAGTGGAATTCGATCCGAATTTCAGGAAAATTTGATTTGCGCCAAATACCAATTTCCTCACGCTCGTGGTAACAAATCGCATTTTTTCCTAAAATGGCTGCGACATGGAGCAAGGAACTAGTGATCACCCACAATGCCATGCATGCAGCCAATCTGAAGCCAGACAGCCCTGTTATGTAACAGACCTATAAATAGCCTCAGCCATCTTGGATTCAGCCATTTTCCAGTGTACTTAGTGCAGAGAGAGAAGTCAGCAGGCGCTAGTGACAGTCTTAGAAAAAACTTTAAAACTTTTATTTTGCTGTATAGAAGTTCAGTTAATTAACAGGGTTTATTACAAGGAAATATTTATATGTCTTATTTGCCCTTGTGCGGTTTAGTTATGTGAAGTAAGTAGTATTAGTGGGAAAAAAGGGCTTTTTAGCCGTTGTTTGAAGTGAGAAAACTACAGCCCTTTTTGGAGTTTATTAGTGGCAAAAAATATATATTATTCGACATTAAACGGTGCATTTATATGTTCTAAAACCCTTTTTGTTGTGTATTAGTGTAAAAAAAATAAAAAACAGCGGTGCAGTTATATGTTCTAAAGCCTTGTGTGGCGTGTATAAGTGGAAAAAAGTAAGAGCCTATTTACAGTTCCGCGGTGCAGTTTTATGTTCTAAAGCCCTTTGTGTCATGTATTAGTGGCACAAAAAAAGTATTTGCCGTTGTGTGGTGAAGTGAGAAAATTACAGCCTTTTTTGGCATGTATTAGTGGCAAAAAATATATATATTTGCCATTCAGCGGTGCAGTTATATGTTCTAAAGCCCTTTTTTACGTGTAATAGTGGCAAAAAATATATATTATTTGCCGTTCATCGGTGCAGTTTTATGTTCTAAAGCCTTTTGTGGCATGTATAAGTGGAACAAAGTAAGGGCCTATTTGCTGTTTAGCGGAGCAGTTATATGTTCTAAAGCCCTTTTTGTCGTGTATTAGTGGCAAAAAATATATATTATTTGCAATTCAGCGGTGCAGTTAAATGTTCAAAAGGCTTTTGTGGCGTGTATAAGTGGAAAGAAGTAAGGTCCTATTTGCTGTTCAGCGGTGCAGTTATATGTTCTCAAATCCTCTTTGGCGTGTATTAGTGGAAAAAAGTAGGGCTTATTGGCTGTTGTGTGGTGAAGTGAGAAAATTATAAACTTTATCCCTTTGTCCTATGACAGCACCGGGAGAGAGGGATCCACCTCCCAGGACAGGAAACTCACAGGTATAAATCTTCACAGACGCCCCTCCTCCTCAGTGGTTTCCTGTCCTGGGAAGACAACCTACAGGTAGTTTGTTATTTTTTGGGAGATAGTTTCTCCTGGCTTACCGCAGGCTGGCTGGAATTGGTGTGCGTCGGGTAAGTTCCCGCTACGCACATCAGGAAGAGGAGTCGGCGCTGTAATATCGGGAGGCCTCTCCTCCTTCCTTACCTCCCTCAATCTTCCCCGCTCTGTTCCTGGGACATCCTGCAGGAAGACGCCAACAGCATGGGCAGCAAGAGCGCGATTCAGCAAGGTGCCGGTGATGCAAAGAAAGGGGCAGAGCTTAGTGAGGCAGCAGTTTTGAAAGAGGAAATAGTGCAGGGCGTCCAGGCAGCGCATCGGGAATTGATTATTCCTGCCTGGCGTTCCATGTGCAAGCTTTTGGGCCAGATCCAGCCAGCCTCCCCTGTGATCCTTGCTAGGACCTTCCAGATCCAGGGCCATAGTTGCATTACCCAGCATGAAGAGCTCTGGAGAGAATCCTAAGGACCCAGTTACCCCTGCACCTATGGTATGATGGGTATGGGCCTGAAGATATGTAAGTGACCTGCTTTGATCTTCTCTTTTAAGATTCTGATCTTCTGTTTGTTAAAAATTCTAGGACAAGCCCAAAAAAGCTGCCACTAAAACACGTCACAAAGAATGTGGTATATGTAAGGCCAAACTAGATGCTGCATACACTAAGCCACTATGTAAAGGATGTATTGAGAGTACCATAGCAGAGGAATCCTCTAGTATGGTCAAATGTATGAAGAAAATGATTAGAGAAGAGTTAAGCCTTATGTCAAGTAAAGAACGTAGATGAAACATCCTTGTCTATGGAGGTTTCGGATATCTCTTGTTCAGAGGGCGGACTAGAAAGTGGTGAAAGGGAGTCCGTTACATCATCGTCAGATGAGGAATATAGTGGTAGGCCCTTCTTTCCGGTTCAGGAAGTGGAACAGTTAGTCAAGGCCGTAAGAGCGACCATGAATCTGAAAGACGCTAAAGAGGTTCGCTCGATACAAGACATCATGTTTGGGGGCCTGCAGACTAAGAAAAAGAGGGCTTTCTTTATCCATAAGAATGTAGAAGCCATGATGACTAGAGAGTGGAAGCATCCGGATAAGAGAAGTTTTATCCCATCGGTAATAAAAAGAAAATATCCGTTTGAAGAGGGTGAATGTTCCTTATGGGATAGGGCCCCAAAATTGACGTGCCCATAGCCAAGGTATCAAGGAAGTCGTCCCTACCATTTGATGACCTGGGCAATTTAAAGGATCCTATGGACAGAAAAGCTGACACCTTTTAAGGAGAACATGGGAGTCCATAGGTGCATCTTTTAAGCCTAATATAGCCTCCACCTGTACGGCTAGGGCACAGATTCTGTGGATCAAGCAGCTGGAAACACAGATCCGAGATAAGACCCGAGAGATAAGTTGTGTAGAATCTGTCGAGGCTATTGGGAAAGCGGCTGATTTTTTGGCTGACTGCTGTAGATACGGTGAGGTTATTCGCTAGGGCCTCATCCATGGCCAATTCCGCCTCGTAGAGTCATATGGGCTCAAGAATTGGTCAGGGATGTGGCCTCTAAAAGTCGATTATGTGGTATCCCTTGTGAGGGGAAATATTTATTTGGATCCTCCCTAGACGTACATATTAGAAAAGCAGGAGATAAGAAAAAGGGATTCCCATCTTCCTTTCAATCAGTCTTTTCAATCGTCCTTTCAGACAGGGACCGTTTTCCCAGAGGGGGCAAAGGCAGACAGGACAGAATAGAAGTGCAGTGAAGGGGTTAACCCAGGGCATCAGAAGGGGTTAGCCCAGGGAATGTTCCCACATAGACTGCTGCAGGGTTCAGGATAGCAGGGTGCAGTGCAATAGGGAGATTGCTCTGCTTAGTCACTAAATGGGTTAATGGGGAAGGGTTAGCCTGCTGCAGGGGTATGTGCAAGGCAGGGAGCAGGGCAGGGAGCAGGGTGATGCTCCTGCAGGGTCAGGGCGGCAGGGGTTATGCAAGGTGGTGGGTAAGGAGGTGGGGTATGCAGGGTGGTGGGGTATTGCAGGGGTAGTAGTGGTTAAGGGTGGATGTATAGGGAAGGTGTTCTGCTTGTTGTCCTGGGGATGATTCTTTGCACACTCCTGCGAGCGCTGCCTGCGCTCTAGGCGCCGCCTCTTCCTCCTCTGGTGGGGAGTAGGGGTTAACTACTGAGTGCAGGGGCTGCCGGATATTTATACCTGGCAGCCCGCACTGTGGTGCTAGCGTGCACCACAGGCAGGACACGTGGGCTGGCACGGTGATATGACGTCACCACGCCAGCCCGCGGCCTCCTGCACGCGTCACAGCAGGGCCGTGCCACTTGCTGACAGGCGGGAGAAGCCTTTGATCTCCCGCGGTAGTAGTACTTGTTTGGATTCCGGGCAGTGCGATAGTAATCGCTGCTGCCGGGAATGCGCATAATAGAAGGAGGGGAGGTTTCTTCCCATCTTCCTATTATGCATAATTATCTCCAGCAGTGCTGGAGATAATTAATACAAAGGACTCCAATTCTATTGAATCGGAGTTCTTTGAAGCATGCAGGATGACCGGACTCTTGTCCGGTCATTCTGATGCAATTAGCTAGATGGCATCAGTGTGAATGCTTGGGGCACATCCACACTGATACCTCGGGTTTCAGGTGAATCAGGGGACATCAATGGGGCCTATGGATAAGGGGGTATACATGATAAGGGGACATATGAGGGTGCACATATTCCCCACAGGGGCCACAATGAGCCCCGGTGGAATACTAAGGGCAGATGTGCGCAGATGCTGGGCACATCTGCGCACATCATCCTATAATGTGCCTCTTTAGGTATGCATATATATTATAGATGCATGCATGTGTTCGCATGTATGTGTATATATAGAATATATATATATATATATATATATATATATATATATGTGCACATATTTTAACCCTTCCTCAACAATTACATTAAACAATTCTCATTTACACTTATTTTTTTTCATTCCATGGGGGAAATTGACCTGCCATGCAGATTTAGAAAGTGAATTCTTTGTGTGGATTTCACCCTTGTCAATGCAAGGGTGAGATCTGCGGCAAAACTGCATCTAATCTGCCCCAAAAACGCAAGTAACATATGTGTTTTTTGGTGTGGAAACACACAGAAATTTGTGCGGAATTTCTGCAAGACACCTGAGTTCACACCTGAGCGTTTTACAGCGCGTTCAAACGCGCTGTAAAACGCTCAACACATGAAAACCAATGCTTTCCTATGGCCCTGGTTCTCACGTGAGCGTTAGTAGTCAATCACAAGAACGCACGTATGAACGCGCGTTTCCTATTTGCAAAAACGCGCTGAAATACGCGCAACTAAAACGCACGTAAAACGCGCGTTTCAAGAACACTCAGGTCTGAACCCAGGGTAAGGCCTAGTCCACACTTCAGTTTTTTGATTAGTGATTTCTATCAGTGATTGTGAGCCAAAACCAGGTATGCGCCAAAAGCACAGAACAGGAAAACAGGGAAAACAGCAAATATTTCCATTATACATTATCTCTGTGTAGGTGCCACTTTGGTTTTCGGACCACAGTCACTGAAGTGTGAACTCACTAAAGTGTGAACTAGGCCTTAGTGTGCCAGTTTTATATGCCAACATCAAGTGCTAGAATGGTTGTTTGAGACCTAGGAATCATTTATGCATGCCACAATAACTAAATGAACTACTAATCTTCTTTTAGCTGGATACCCAAGTCAACAATGTTTTATGTGCATGGTTTAAGACCTGTGAAATGAACCCTATTAATGTGCTATAAATTTAATAACAACTGAGTTTAACCTGTAAAACATACCTAAATAGGTCACCCATGGTGCCAGTTGTCTGTGTTAACAATTAAAAGAAGATTGTGCCAAGATTAGGACTGTACTGAAAGCTCAAACTGAAAAACGATACAAAAAAACGCATGTTCTGTGTGCCAACACAGGCTTCTTACACTAGCACTTTCTATCTATCATTGTCCAAATAGACGCGTGGCCCTATGGGTAACAAAACAAGTTCTGTAGATCATCAGTAGTGGTCACTGGGTGTATAGCCAGCTAGAGTGCTGTGTATACTGTGCATAGAAAATTCAGTTAGGCTCCATTCACAAATCTGTGGTGTGTTGCGGATCCGCAACACACCCAGCCGGCACCCCCCCATAGAAATGCCTATTCTTGTCCGCAGCTGCAGACAAGAATAGGATATGTTCTATCTTTGCTGAGCTGCAGACTGGAAGTTAGGGACGCGGCTCCGCAAGTGTGGAAGCGGAGAGCACATAGTATGCTCTCCGCTACATCCGGCCCCATAAGATGAATGAGTCTGCACCGTTCAGCAGAATTGTGGAACGGATGCAGACCCATTTGCGGAAGTGTGAATGGGGCCTTAATGAACAAAAGCGTTTCTCATTTTGGACTGACAGGTCCCTTGACAATAAGCTGATCACAAAGTATTCCCTTGCTGGAAAGTCAGAAATCAGCTCTAATGCAGCAGTAAATGTTTCGTTTCCCTGCAGCGCCACTCACAGGGGATATATGTAATTACACATTGTCATCAATGGATTGTCTGTATAATACATAATTGTCTACCAAAAAAAGATGATACCACCCCATTAACACTGAATTGAAAATTAGTTCTAAACAAGACAATATTTTATGCAGTGTATATTCACCTTTGAATACCATTATACATTTATATTGTACATAGAAGTGATCTACATAAAAGTCAAGTAATTCTGTAAAAGCTATATGGGGATGTATCAGAGGTGTTCAAAGACGCATGCATTTAGGAGTTAGCAAAATGGTGCATGTTGTATAATTAATTTGGTAGTCATGTAAGACAGTTTTCCTGTACACAAAATCATGGCTGACATTCATTTACACCAATTTTTTCTACAAAAACATAGGGAGATTCATCAAGACTAATACATTTCTATTAGCCAATCCACATTTTTTTCCACAGCAAGTAAACAATTTTTGTGCAAAATTTACATTGAAAATCTGCAGCAAATGCTCATCATGTGAGCCTTCCGGCATGCGGTTGCACCATGTTATCCACAAGTGTTTTGCTGATAACAGAAAGACTTCAGGTTCAGACACTCTTAACCGACACTACAGCTACACTTCAAAAGAAGGTGTAGAATATAATTTTATTAAATATAATAAGTGGTATATACTGTACATATGGAGATATAATGTCCTTCTTTTGCATTTATCCATACATAAAGGATAAAGAACATAATATACAATTACATCAACACTTGAACTGCGGTCCTGAATACATCCAGAATGAAGGTACCTACATCACCAATTGAGTTAACATCATCTGACAGGGACACATCAGCTGGGAAGCCCCTTCAGCAAAAGCAGTCAGTGTCGATCGTAAAAACACTGATTAAGTCCCTACATGAGGTGTCCGCCCTCCCGTAGGATGAGCTTCTGAACTCTTGCCTGAAGGGATACAACATTATACTATTTAAAGAAAAATCTTTATAACCCTAGTGGAATGTAGCCAGCTCATGCGCAGTATAAAGAGTCAATGTGTATCTTTTATTCATCTATTATCATTCCGGACCACGGAGCGACCAGATCCCAGGTCTGCAGTGAGTCAGAATCTCAAACCTTGAAAATATATTGACACAAAGTATAACTCCCTTCCACAAACAATTCTACACAAATCTTTAGTTCATTCACGGACTGCAAGGGTTCTAACTAGAGTTGAGCGAATCAAAATTGACAAAGTGGAATTCGATCCGAATTTCAGGAAAAATTTGATTTGCGCCAAATACCAATTTCCTCACGCTTCGTGGTAACAAATCGCATTTTTTCCTAAAATGGCTGCGACATGGAGCAAGGAACTAGTGATCACCCACAATGCCATGCATGCAGCCAATCTGAAGCCAGACAGCCCTGTTATGTAACAGACCTATAAATAGCCTCAGCCATCTTGGATTCAGCCATTTTCCAGTGTACTTAGTGCAGAGAGAGAAGTCAGCAGGCGCTAGTGACAGTCTTAGAAAAAACTTTAAAACTTTTATTTTGCTGTATAGAAGTTCAGTTAATTAACAGGGTTTATTACAAGGAAATATTTATATGTCTTATTTGCCCTTGTGCGGTTTAGTTATGTGAAGTAAGTAGTATTAGTGGGAAAAAGGGCTTTTAGCCGTTGTTTGAAGTGAGAAACTACAGCCCTTTTGGAGTTTATTAGTGGCAAAAAATATATATTATTCGACATTAAACGGTGCATTTATATGTTCTAAAACCCTTTTGTTGTGTATTAGTGTAAAAAAATAAAAACAGCGGTGCAGTTATATGTTCTAAAGCCTTGTGTGGCGTGTATAAGTGGAAAAAAGTAAGAGCCTATTTACAGTTCCGCGGTGCAGTTTTATGTTCTAAAGCCCTTTGTGTCATGTATTAGTGGCACAAAAAAAGTATTTGCCGTTGTGTGGTGAAGTGAGAAAATTACAGCCTTTTTTGGCATGTATTAGTGGCAAAAAATATATATATTTGCCATTCAGCGGTGCAGTTATATGTTCTAAAGCCCTTTTTTACGTGTAATAGTGGCAAAAAATATATATTATTTGCCGTTCATCGGTGCAGTTTTATGTTCTAAAGCCTTTTGTGGCATGTATAAGTGGAACAAAGTAAGGGCCTATTTGCTGTTTAGCGGAGCAGTTATATGTTCTAAAGCCCTTTTTGTCGTGTATTAGTGGCAAAAATATATATTATTTGCAATTCAGCGGTGCAGTTAAATGTTCAAAAGGCTTTTGTGGCGTGTATAAGTGGAAAGAAGTAAGGTCCTATTTGCTGTTCAGCGGTGCAGTTATATGTTCTCAAATCCTCTTTGGCGTGTATTAGTGGAAAAAAGTAGGGCTTATTGGCTGTTGTGTGGTGAAGTGAGAAAATTATAAACTTTATCCCTTTGTCCTATGACAGCACCGGGAGAGAGGGATCCACCTCCCAGGACAGGAAACTCACAGGTATAAATCTTCACAGACGCCCCTCCTCCTCAGTGGTTTCCTGTCCTGGGAAGACAACCTACAGGTAGTTTGTTATTTTTTGGGGAGTAGTTTCTCCCTGGCTTACCGCAGGCTGGCTGGAATTGGTGTGCGTCGGGTAAGTTCCCCGCTACGCACATCAGGAAGAGGAGTCGGCGCTGTAATATCGGAGGCCTCTCCCTCCTTCCTTACCTCCCTCCAATCTTCCCCGCTCTGTTCCTGGGACATCCTGCAGGAAGACGCCAACAGCATGGGCAGCAAGAGCGCGATTCAGCAAGGTGCCGGTGATGCAAAGAAAGGGGGCAGAGCTTAGTGAGGCAGCAGTTTTGAAAGAGGAAATAGTGCAGGGCGTCCAGGCAGCGCATCGGGAATTGATTATTCCTGCCTGGCGTTCCATGTGCAAGCTTTTGGGCCAGATCCAGCCAGCCTCCCCTGTGATCCTTGCTAGGACCTTCCAGATCCAGGGCCATAGTTGCATTACCCAGCATGAAGAGCTCTGGAGAGAATCCTAAGGACCCAGTTACCCCTGCACCTATGGTATGATGGGTATGGGCCTGAAGATATGTAAGTGACCTGCTTTGATCTTCTCTTTTAAGATTCTGATCTTCTGTTTGTTAAAAATTCTAGGACAAGCCCAAAAAAGCTGCCACTAAAACACGTCACAAAGAATGTGGTATATGTAAGGCCAAACTAGATGCTGCATACACTAAGCCACTATGTAAAGGATGTATTGAGAGTACCATAGCAGAGGAATCCTCTAGTATGGTCAAATGTATGAAGAAAATGATTAGAGAAGAGTTAAGCCTTATGTCAAGTAAAGAACGTTAGATGAAACATCCTTGTCTATGGAGGTTTCGGATATCTCTTGTTCAGAGGGCGGACTAGAAAGTGGTGAAAGGGAGTCCGTTACATCATCGTCAGATGAGGAATATAGTGGTAGGCCCTTCTTTCCGGTTCAGGAAGTGGAACAGTTAGTCAAGGCCGTAAGAGCGACCATGAATCTGGAAGACGCTAAAGAGGTTCGCTCGATACAAGACATCATGTTTGGGGGCCTGCAGACTAAGAAAAAGAGGGCTTTCTTTATCCATAAGAATGTAGAAGCCATGATGACTAGAGAGTGGAAGCATCCGGATAAGAGAAGTTTTATCCCATCGGTAATAAAAAGAAAATATCCGTTTGAAGAGGGTGAATGTTCCTTATGGGATAGGGCCCCCAAAATTGACGTGCCCATAGCCAAGGTATCAAGGAAGTCGTCCCTACCATTTGATGACCTGGGCAATTTAAAGGATCCTATGGACAGAAAAGCTGACACCTTTTTAAGGAGAACATGGGAGTCCATAGGTGCATCTTTTAAGCCTAATATAGCCTCCACCTGTACGGCTAGGGCACAGATTCTGTGGATCAAGCAGCTGGAAACACAGATCCGAGATAAGACCCCGAGAGATAAGTTGTTAGAATCTGTCGAGGCTATTGGGAAAGCGGCTGATTTTTTGGCGGACGCCTCTGCAGATACGGTGAGGTTATCCGCTAGGGCCTCATCCATGGCCAATTCCGCCCGTAGAGTCATATGGCTCAAGAATTGGTCAGGGGATGTGGCCTCTAAAAGTCGATTATGTGGTATCCCTTGTGAGGGGAAATATTTATTTGGATCCTCCCTAGACGACATATTAGAAAAAGCAGGAGATAAGAAAAAGGGATTCCCATCTTCCTTTCAATCGTCTTTTCAATCGTCCTTTCGTAGACAGGACCGTTTTTCCCAGAGGGGCAAAGGTAACACAGACAGGAATAGAAGTGCAGCAAATAGGAATGATAGGTGGAAGTTTTCCAGGTCCAGGGGTGTTCAAAAATCAATCTAGGGACCCCCCTAAAAAAGACAGCTCCCAATGACACCAGGGTGGGAGGAAGATTACAATCCTTTCTTCCAGCCTGGTCCAGAATATCAAACAGCACATGGATCCTGCGTTCACTGGAAGAAGGATGCTAGAGTTCAAAGACTCTCCTCCGGAGCGATTCAGGATTACGCAGGTAGACCATTCAACACAAACCGCTCTAGAAAAAGAGGTGTCAAAACTCATTCAAAAAGGGGCTCTTGTTTGGTGTCCAGACGAAGAGATAGGCAGAGGATATTATTCTACTCTGTTTTTAGTAAAAAAAAACAAGTGGAGAATACAGGACTATCATAAATTTGAAGTCTCTAAACAGATACCTGTTATATCAACGCTTCAAAATGGAGACTGTGAAGTCGGTAACTCAGCTTCTGTACAAGGATTGTTTTATGGCAGTTTTGGACATCACCGATGCCTACTATCACCTTCCAATTTTTCCAGGCCACCAGAAGTACCTCAGAGTTGCTTTGAAATTCCAAGGAGAGCTGAAACATTTTCAATTCAAGGTACTTCCTTTCGGAATCTCGATGGTGCCAAGGATTTTTACGAAATTAGTCTCAGAGATGGCAGCCCATATCAGGCAAAAGGAGATCCTCTTTATCCCGTACTTAGACGACTTTCTGATTGTTGCAATATCTTACCAGAAATGCTTATTTCAGGTCCAACAGGTGATAGAAATCATGACAACCCTGGGCTGGATCCTGAACACAGAGAAATCAAGGCTGATTCCAGAAACGACAGGGGTATCTCTTTTGTGGCCCCGGAGAAGGTAGACGTACACTGGAGAGGGGGAAACCATATTATGAGAATGTCCCGGGCTGAATCCAGAAGGATTTATGACTTTGGTAGTCTTCTTCCAGTAGGTCTAAATTCAGACCTAGAAATTTTCGGTTTTTGAATTACGGACCCAAGACGAATTACAAAAATACACCTGACATATAACACTCCTTTCACTTGATTCACTTGATTCACTTATATCCTTACGGCGGAACTATGATTAATATTTCCATCGAATTATAAACATTGTCATAGGAAAGAGAAACATCTGAGTAAATTTATTCTCAAACGTGGGGAACTCTAATTAGCATAGTATATCTAAAACAATATTCTTCACAATAACCTATATAAAACTTTTGACCAATTGTAGTAGTAGTCAAAAAAAACGTGACATGTATGCAAGACACACAAAAAAACGCAGAATTTTTTTTCCATGCGTTATTGGAAATTTTTGGACAAAAAGATTTTTTATGCAATTTCTAACAACCTCCTGAGTAAACAATTGAAATTACATCTAAAATAACATGATTTTTAAAAAAAACCTTACATATAGGAACTGCAAGATATCACTTTGATACACATACATTTTAAACAGATGTGAAACATAGTTTGCAAATAACAAATATAGAACATTGATATAACCTGTGTTCCTGGGAAAGAAGCCTCCTGGATATGGAGGGGGAATGCAGATATCAACAAAGAGAAGACATCGATATTAGATCAACTTTGTGCTTTATATGTAAGGAATAAGCAAAATATCGTATACAAAATACATGAAAAATCGATCATAACACGAATACCTAGTGAACGAAGAGAATATTCGATATTTTATTGTATTTTATTGTATATTCGATTTTATTGTATATTCGATTTATCTGTATGTTGATATATGCATGGATATATACTTGATTTGCTATTGATAAGTGACATATGCACATATACTTTCTCATTCTCAACATTCTATCACCGTTGAATCTCCTACAAGAGCCTTTTACGTTTACGTTTATCATAAATAAAAAAAGAACTAATAGCTGTAGTAGTGGATTTCCATAGGGTGATAAATACACACCCTGCAAAATTCCAATCACCCGATTTTAACCCCGATGTTATCAATTAGCTACTAATGAAGAGGACATAAAAGACGAGACTGTTCAGACTGCAGGTTATCCACTGAGGAAGAGATCAGGCACCTCGAAACGCGTCTGGGCAGATAATCTGGACATCGAAGAGTCTCGCAATTTACATGGCCATGTATTAACATCCATCAGAAAGAAGCAAAAGATTGCTTGATCTATGAAAGCGGCACACGAATATAGTCTCACGAGACCTGGGACGAGATCCCAGGAGACGCTGGAAATCGAAACTAAAGATCGCCAGAACACGGCGAGGCCGAGGTTTGGAGCTGTGGAATGCCACAGGATCTCCACATACCAAGAGGTCGAGAACAGCGCCGCTAACCGTGAGTACTAAGTGTGACCAGTAGACATTCGAACATACAAGTGAATTATTTTAGCTTGGAAAATCGAGACCCAAAAAATCGGGACTACAGAGAACTTTATGTCTATGGACTTACTATATTATTGAAATCCTTCTACACAGTGAGTGACCATCTATATGGTGAATCAAGGATCACCGATTTTATCTCAGGTGTAATTTCACCGATATACAGTGAAAGAAAACCCAGGACTTGATCCACCTGTGAATTTACACAGTATATGGGATAAGGCACTCTTTGACCATCAGTCCAATTATTGGTCCAACTCAAATATAGACTGGGAGATGTGCTATATGTTGGTTCTATGACACATATCATTTAGAACCCTCAGAGATAACAGCAAACTGAACATCACTACCAGATACGGTGGACTATGTGCATAATCACTATGTATGATTGCTAATATCAAGTCCTAGGCGGAATTCACTTTTTATTACCTTTATCATTTTATTGTTTATTTATAGTTTGTATTTTAAGCTTATGTGTATAAATAAAATTTCTGTATGATCCCCAACTGTCTTTGAGTGCCGGTTCAATCTTTGCCATTTATACTTTTTTTAAAAACTAGGGGTGTTTTTTTTTTTTTTGAACCAGAGCACCAGGTGTGGTCATCCAGAGTGAGCCATCTGTTTATCCCAAAATTTTCTTGATTCCAGAAAAGAAACAGCGATTCCTGGGAATCTTGCTGGATTCAATGGCGCAGAAATCCCTCCTGACCTCAGAAAAGGTTCAGAAAATAAGGTCAGTGATTTACACCCTGATAAACAATCCATGTGTATTCCTAAGGAAGGCAATGTCAATACTGGGAACTTTGACCGCCTGTATTCCGGCGGTTCAATGGGCTCAAATTCATTACAGGGCCCTCCAAGAGGAGATCTTAAGAAATTGGTCAGGAAGTACAGAAGACCTGGAGGAAAACATTATGATAACAGCCCGGACTTGTCAGACGCTGAAATGGTGGTTGTCACTAGAGAACCTGGAGCAGGGAGTCCCATGGAGGATCGAAGATCCCCTCATAGTTAAAACGGACGCCAGCCCTGTGGGGTGGGGTGCCCATGTGGGGGAGACCTTGCTTCAAGGATTATGGGACTGCCAGATGTTGGACAGTTCTTCAAATCTAAAGGTACTTATGGCAGTTTTTCTTGCCCTTCAGGATTTACTCCCTTTGATCAGGGATCGACACGTGAGGATTTTTTCCGACAATACGTCAACCGTAGCCTATCTGAATAATCAGGGGGGTACCCGGTCGGGGGCCCTGCTATCCCTGGCAGTTCAGATTTTTTCCCTTGTGGAGGGGGTAGCCTTGTCTCTCTCTGCCCTCCACATCAGGGGTTCGGACAACTGGAAGGCCGATTTTCTGAGCCGTCGATCTCTAGAGCAGAGGGAATGGTCTCTGAACCCTTCTGTTTATGGGGGATGCCTCGGATAGATCTTTTTGCCACCAGGTAGAACAGGAAGGTAAAAAGATTCTATTCCCTGTCTCCCAGAGATCAGCCAGAGGCAATAGATGCCCTAGTTCAGCCTTGGAATCAGGGGTTGTTGTATGCCTTCCCTCCTCTTCAGTTGATACCGAGAGTTCTCACGAAGGTCAGGGAGGACAAAGCCAGAATCATCATGATTGCTCCCTTCTGGCCACGTCGAGCGTGGTTCTATTGGCTGAGGGTAATGTCGGCAGCAGATCCTTGGGTCCTTCCAGAGATCCCAGATCTTCTTTTTCAGGGTTCAATAGTCCATCCCCCTGTGGACAGGCTCCATTTGACGGCGTGACTTTTGAACTGCACCTTTTGCTAGATAAAGGTCTTTCTGAGTCAGTGGTTGCTACCATGCTGTTAAGTAGGAAGCCGGTAACTACTAATATCTACGCCAGAACTTGGGTTACCTTTTTTAGGTTTCTAGGCGTACCTCCGTGCATATCCTGCCCTCTCCAGTTAAATAGAATCTTAGAGTTCCTCCAAAGAGGTGTTGAAAAAGGCCTAGCATTGAGTACGATCAAGGTTCAGGTGGCCGCGCTAAGTGTTCTATTTGATTACAGGTTAGCATGTCACCCTTAGATTATAAGATTCTGTAAGTCACTATCCAGGAGTGGCCTGTGAAGAGTTTCAGGACCCCCCCTTGGGATCCTAATTTAATATTAAGGGACTTGGTTAAACCTCCCTTTAGTCCTATAGATTCTCTACCTATTAAGTTCCTGACCTTAAAATGTATTTTTTTGGTAGCAATTACTTCTGCCAGGAGGATTAGTGAGCTACAGGCGCTTTCCATTAGCCCGCCCTATACGATCTTCCAAGATAATTGTATACGTCTTAGGCCAGACCCGGCATTCCTACCCAAGGTGGTATCAGAATTCCATAGGAGTCAGGAAGTGATTCTTCCTTCCTTCTATGAGAATCCAAAGAGCGAGGAAGAGGCAGTATTCCATTCCCTAGATGTTAGGGATTGTGTCCTGCAATACTTAGAGGCTACGAAAAGTTGGAGGAAATGTCAAAATAGAGCAAAAGCAGCTAGTAAAGGTACCTTGGCCAAGAGGCGTGGCCGGAAGCCGACATGAGCGGACGCACTTAGCTGAGCTCCGGACCCAAGCCCTAACTTCCCAGTAATCCTGAACTTAACTACCGCAAAAATTCCATCCAGACTGGGTAGGAGGTCTGGAAGGACCCGCAGCGCAACGATGGCTCGGAAGCTCGAACCTGGACTCCAGGCCTGTACGGACATTTGCAATGACTAAGTATACATCAGTTTTCTATATACATTAGTACTCACTATTGACCTCACCAACCCAATAAGCACAGCCCGACATCACGAACTGGCAATCATTGTTAGATAGAACAGGTCGGCTGTGATAGATAAAGAATTGAAGCAACAGGTGTAATAGAAAAGAAGATACCACTATTATTAGCATTGCTAAAACTGTTTGAATGTCTGTAGTACCCTTATTAGATGGCACAGTTGGGTTCCAGTTCTGGATGGTTATTGTATGGAAGTTAGGGAAGGAGTCCATAGTTGTTATGTTACATATCTATAAGTAAGATATACGTTCTACAGTGCCACTGGTGATTCACCATTCGCACTCCCCGTTACTTTATAGTGCCACACAACAGGTGAAGCGTCTTACACCTAGCAACTAAGTGCACTACTGAGGTTTCAGAGGTGCATTATGCAGACGCTCTTCACCCACTACATGTTCTTTTTCAATGTTTTAATGTTATACAACATGTGCTGAATCGGAAGGGACGAATTGAAATGTTTTCAAAAGGAATATGAAGGGGTAGCAAGACAGAGGAGAAAAACACAGGAGATGGGGTATAGAAGCATTAAGATTCTTTTACTAGATCGATATGTCTGAAATACGTATAATGTCTTGGAACATTAGGGGACTGGGCAGCACCAGAAAACGTACTTTGGTATTTTCTGCAATTAGGGGATTCAACCCACATATACTATGCTTGCAGGAAACCCATCTAACAGCAGATACCACTAGAAGGACTCACAACCCCTGGATCCAATGGGCGCAACACTCATACTATTCTAATCTGTCTAGAGGGGTGACACTGCTAGTGCATAAATCACTCAGATGGGAGATTGAGGCTAGTCAGACGGATCCAGCTGGAAGATATGTGTTCGTAGCTGCCTACATTAATTGCGTACTATATGTCATCATGGGTATATACATACCGCCACCCTCCGCACTCCAGATTGTTCAGCAAGCTGTGAGCTTTGCAGCCTCATATCCCTTGGCTCGAGTGATCTGTATGGGTGACTTTAATATGATAATGGATAGAGACTTAGATAGATATCATTCAGTTGAGGGAACTGAAAACCGGAATAGTACAGCGACACCCCTGGCCACACTAACTAAAGAGATAGGCTGGATAGACATGTGGCGAATGAAATTTCCACACACTAAACAATACTCATGCCATTCAACCAGCCATAACGCCCTGTCACGACTTGATGTTTGGTAACTCGCTTATGAGTGCGATGACTTATGATATAGAATACGGTCCGAGAGGTATATCCGATCATTCACCGATACAACTGGTATTGCGGACAGGGGGGAATGGGATCAGACGCTCCACACGGATAAATCCCTTTTGGTTGTCCATGTTTGGACCTTCTGATCGCATTCCTGACCAACTACAGACCTTTATAGAGGGACATGGCGGAATTACTAACTACTCGCTATTATGGGAAACCTTGAAAGCTTACCTGAGGGGATGCCTAAGATCCACCATATCTTTTATAAAAAAATCAGCAGCTAGACAGGAGGAAAGAATAGCAGCGGACTGCTCTAGGCTGGAGGCGGAATATATTGCTGACCCTACTGATTTGAATAGAGAATCTTGGCTGTCTATGGGGAGACAATATCTGACCCTACTAAAAGAAAAAGCCCAACGTAAAATGTTCTTTACAAAGCAATCATACTTTGAATTGGGAAACCAGTCCAGCAAATTGCTAGCTCATATAGTTAGACAAAACCAGGTATCCCCGATGGTGCTTCGGGTTAAGGCCTTGGACAGCCAGATCCTGACAGAGCCTGAACATATAGCAGGCAGATTCCAAGAATTTTACAAAGATCTCGACGAAACCAGAGCTAACTATGAAACAGATGAGGTTATACGCTATCTGGATGACCTAGTATTCCCCACATTAACGCAGGAAGCAGTGAATGACTTAGAGGCCCCCATAACCGCCCAGGAATTAACAGATGCAATAGCGCAATTAGCTAGGGGTAAATCACCAGGCCCCGACGGACTACCTTTAGAAGTCTATGTTAAATATGCTGCTCACATCAACCCATTACTCATTCGTATGTTTGAAGATGCATTTCATAGGGGAGGCTTGCCTCCATCTCTGTATGATGCTACCATCGTGATTCTCCTTAAACCGGGCAAGGATCCAGACGAGTGTGGATCATACCGACCGATATCATTACTGAATATCGATTATAAAATCATAGCAAAAATTTTAGCCATGCCCCTCGGAAAAGTGGCGAGCACGTTGGTTCATCCGGATCAGTCTGGATTCTTGCCCGGTAGATCTACTACTGATAACATCAGACGGGTACAAGTGATAACCCAGATTGGAATACAGAAGGGGGAAAAATGGGCACTAGCATCTCTTGATACCGCTAAGGCGTTCGAATCTGTTGAGTGGCCTTACTTGTTTCAAGTATTGCATAAGTTCGGATTTTGTCCTAATTTTATTAAGTGGATAACACTACTATACAAACAACCTAGAGCTGGAATATTGGTTAATGGGTTGTTGTCAGATAACTTTGACCTAGGTAGAGGCGGCGGCAGGGATGTCCCCTGTCGCCGCTGTTATTTGCTCTAGCCATAGATCCGTTGGCTATGCGAATTAGAACGGATTCGTAATTCCGCGGAATTAACATAGGAGAACAGGAGGACAGAGTTGGCTTATATGCTGACGACATGGTGCTGTTCATGTCCCAAACAGAATCCACACTTCCTAGGGCAATTTCCATAATTGAAACATTTAGCCAATACTCTGGATTACGGATCAATTGGTCCAAATCAACCTTGTGTCCCTTATACTTACTGGAGGATGCGTTCCCCAGGGGAGAACTACCTGTAGTGTCCAGCTACAAATACTTGGGTGTATATATAACCAGGGATGCTGCCTCCTTCCACACATTGAATATAAATCCAATTCTAGAGTACTGCAAAGACAAATTCAGGATATGGCAAGGGTTGCCACTTTCGGTATCTGGGAGAATTAATTAAATTAAATTAATTATTTTACCCAAATGCTTATATGCATTACAGCACGCTCCCTATGTAGTCCCAAAGACATTCTTCCAAAAGCTTACATCTTTAATGTCCCCTTTTATCTGGGGTACAAATAGACCGAAGTTGTCTATATTGAATCTGACTCGTCCTAAAAAGGAGGGAGGCATGTCTCTGCCAGATGTATACCTATATTATTTGGCTGGACAATTAAGAAACATACAGTCCTGGATATTAACAACAGACAACCTATGTAGACATGAGCGTCATCTTGCCAGATACCTGGACCTCACTAATTTATGGCCTGTACTAGAACAACCTAATTTGTTCCCCCGTAAACTACTACCTATTCACAAGGTAGCTGTTCAGGTGTGGTCAGCATGCAAGCAATTACATAAAATTGAGAAGGATCTAGAAGAGACCCCTGTATGGGACAACCCCATGTTCCCTGATATGCTAACGCTACAAGATGGTGTATTTTGGAAGGAACATGGTGTGTTCACACTGGGAGATCTATATAATAATAATGTCTTTAATGACTTTGAGTCTCTGAGTCGCAGACACGAATTGCCTAGAACTGCATTCTATAGATTTCTTCAGGTGAGACACGCTATGCAGACTCACTACCGTGATACTCCAGTCCTCTTATCTACATTTCCAATTATAGGAGTCATACGCTCCCAGGGACCCCGTGGTTTTATTTCCGCACTATACACCCATCTCCTGTGCATCAAATTAAAAGGTAACCCAATGCAGGCACTGTCGAAATGGAGGATAGCTATTCCAGATTTAGTAGACGAAGATAATGAAGATATTTTAGAATCCCCTACACTAGTCTCGCCAGCTATAAATAATAAGTTTATACAACTATGCATAATACACCAAAGTTACTTAACACCTCTGAGGCTGCACAGGATGGGAAGACTTACCCACTCCAGATGCCATAGGTGTGCATCAGAAAACGCTGATTTCTGGCATCTTATATGGGCCTGTTCATATATACATAAGTTCTGGGAGGAGGTGGTGACTCTACTCACAGATCTACTGGGATGTGCGGTACCACTTCATCCCAGGGTTTGCCTCTTCAGCATTTTAGACGAGATTGTATATCCTCATCATACTAGGATATTCTTGAGAGAAACCCTATTCTTGGCAAGAAAGGCAATAGCAACCAGGTGGATGGGGGATAGATCACCCACACTGACACAATGGAAACTATTAGTCAATACAGTGATCCCATATGAGAATATTGTGAACAAAAACAGAGGATGTGCAACTAAATTCCAGAAGGTGTGGGGTACATGGTGCTCATCTACACAGACACTTTACTCTGCCCGCAGATTGACAGATGCATTGCAAACGGAACTAAGTAGACATGTGTAATCATTAATAATACAGAGTCGGGAAATAATAGACCTAGATGTATCTCTACTGACATTACTGTTAATGCTACTCATGCAATAGAGTCCTCTTCTCTAGACGTTGGAGGAAAAACACCGACGCGGCACAGATGTTAAAATGCTTTATTTCTTTTATGTTTACTTTATCTTTTTTGCTTTTGTACAACGCAAAATAGTGCAATTACGTATATTACAATGTCACATCAATATCTGAATGACAATGTACTTGCCTATTTGTTCAATAAAACGAATTTAAAAAAAAAGGTACCTTGGCCCGTTGGATCAAACAGGCTATTTCTTTGGCATATATTTCTGTGCAGGAACCTGTCCCGTCTGGTTGGTCGACCCATTCCACTAGAGCGGTGGCAACTTCTTGGGCGAAAAAAGCAGAAGTTTCTATATGGGAAATTTGCAGAGCAGCAACATGGTCTTCTGCTTCTACCTTCTATAGGTTTAATCTATAGTGCCTATCGGAAGTATCTGATCTTTCCTTTGGACGTAAAATCCTTCAGGCTGTGGGCCCCCCTGATTTTTTCACTCTCTGGGATATCTCCTGGTGCTGTCATAGGACGAAGGGATAAATGGTCATTACGTACTGGTAATGTTGTTTTCCGGAGTCCATGACAGCACCACCTTAATTCCCCCCCTGTTTTTTCTTTTCCACCTTATTTTCCATTCGGTTCCTTTTGGTGTTGGGTTCTACATCACGGGGTGTGCAGAAAAAAAAAAAAAAAAAAGAGCTACTATAATACTAAACTCGGATGATAGCCGAAACCATAGGACGGAGCTGGTCCGGAAGTATTGAAGATGTATCTTGTCTCGTCTCTAAAAACCACTGAGGAGGAGGGGCGTCTGTGAAAATTTATACCTGTGGGTTTCCTGTCCTGGGAGGTGGATTCCTCTCTCCTGGTGCTGTCATGGACTCCGGAAAACAACATTACCGGTACGTAATGACCATTTTTGGGGGTATTTTAATTTCCTTTTTATTTATTTATTTGATCTAACAGTATGTGAGACAGAGAAGTGCCAGGCTGCATAGGGAAGTGGCAGAGGCCTAAATGTTTCTGGCGCAGGCACAGGTCACAGTAGAGTAAGGGGGCATGGCAGCAGGAGTCTCAGTGAGAGGCATGAGCTCCCATGTCATCTAGCGGTCGTGTCTTGATTAGCAACCCAGCGGTTCTTGAATGGTGTACTCGGACATCCACTTCGTCCCAAGTGACATCAGACACCCCCAGCCAAGAGTCAGTGGGTTCGTCAGACACAACCCTTAGTTGGCATGGCCCAGGAACAGGCCCTGTGCCCTCACCTGTCCTCAACCTGCCTCTGTCCTTTTCTGTTCCCTCAGCCAAGCAAGTATTAGATGCTGTGGGCTCAGCTCCACTATACAGCGAGGATGAGCTACTAGAGGACAGTCAGCATCTACTGGCCAGCCAAGATGTGGAGGAGACATCCGCCGCTACCTCCGGTAGGTGGGCAAGTAGTGATGAGGAGAGTGGCGTGGGAGCTGGTGTTGCGAGCGGTCATGCTCCTCCCCGTTGAGGAGGACATCCGTGACGTGCAGACAGTACTCGATGATGATATAGCTGGTCGCACTTGGGAGCCGGGTGAATTAGGGGCTTCATCATCATCATCATCAGGAGAAGAGGGTGGCAGCTTGCCCGTGAGGCAGCGGCAGAGCCAGCATGTCACTAGCGTGGCCCGGGAGTCGGTAGGGTGGCAGCAGCGGGAGCCAAACGTGCTTCGCAGAAGCCTACCTGCCCAGAAAGTAGTGGTGTAGGGGTTTACAGAAGCAGTGGTGGTAGCAGTCAGTCAGTGCGGAGTGTTGGGGGTAAAATCACCTACTCGGCGGTGTGGCAGTTTTTGTTAAGCCGCCGGAGGAGGTGAACATGGCATTTGTAGAATCTGTGGGCAGAAGGTGAAGCATGGCCAGGGTGCCAATGTTGGCACCACGGCCCGGCATCCACATATGCAGCGTCACCATAAAGTGGCCTGGGAGAACTGAGGCTCTGATGTGGTGGTCCAGCCTGCCGCAGCAACTGCTGTATCGCCCAGTGGCACTCACCCAATTTCGGGCAGTTAAGGCTCCACCACCTCAGCCAAAGGGAGGTGTCTGTCCTTCCCATCATCTGCTGGTCCTGATCCTCCTCCTACTCCTCGTCAGTCATTCCGTCAGCAATCAATCACCGAAGCGATTGCCAAGAGACAACAGTATGTGTGCACCTGGCCAAGTTGCTGGTGCTGCAGTCCCTCCCTTTCCAAGTGGTGGACTCTGCACCTTTTAGAGAACTGATGGCTTGTGCCGAGCCGAGGTGGAGAGTCCCAAGCCGTCATTTCTTTGCCAAAAAGGCAGTACCTGCCCTGCACAGTTATGTAGAACAAAAGGTGGGCCAGTCCTTGAGCCTGTCGGGACTGACAAAGTGCACGCAGCGCCGACGTGTGGAGCTGTAACTATGGTCAGGGACAATACATGTCCATTACGGCCCACTGGGTGAATGTGGTTCGTGCACAGCCACACCAGCAACTTGTCCAGGTGTCGCTGCTTCTGCCTCCACGTTCTCACGCCGTTGGTCCTACGACAATGTCCGCCTCATCCTGCATTGCAGGAACAATTCACAGCATACCAAATGTGCAGGGCATGTCGGTGTCACGCTCTCCTGCACCTTGTTTGCCTGGACGAACGGAGTCACACAGGGGAGGAACTGCTCCGTGTCCTTCAAGCACAAGCAATGTGTAGCGAAATGGGTGGTTTTTATGCACAGGTGACAGAAGAGGAGGAGCAGGAGCAGCCAGAGGAGCTACAGGACAATGAGGAAGACGAGGCAGAGGACCCAGAAACACCGTGGCAGTATGCAGTGGAGATAGAGGCAGGGTGTCCCTCCGAGTCACTTGCACTGATGGCCCGATGCATGCTCGCTTGCGTAGTGACAGCCGATTTGTCAGCATTTGGCATAGGGCTCTGACTCTCCACCTTGTTGGACCTTCGCTACCTGTCCAAAATGGGGGCCTTTTTTACACCCGCTGAGAGGAAGGACAAACTGAACTACTATAGAGACATCCTATGTAGTCAGTTGACCGCTGCCTATCTGCGCCATCGTCCATCCTCTCGCAGGTCTGACCGTGGGGACCCTCTGCGCTCACGTTCCTCTGCCATGGCTGCTGTGGGGGGGGGGGTAGGAGCACCCACCTGATGCCACACATCTGATGCCAAGTGCTTCTTCTTTCACCTACCATCTTCAGCTGGTACTGGTATTTTCACCCACCTCCCCACTATGTCAATGGGTCACTCTGTGCTCTCCTGATGCTGCTGCCACCTCACCACTCAGATCTCTAAATGCTGCTGCCACCTCCACACTGTTATTGTGCCACCCTGTGGCCTCCTCCTGATGCTGCTGCTGCCACCACCTCCACAGTCTGTTATTGTGCCACTCTGTGGCCTCCCGATGCTGCTGCCACATTCGCACTGTGATTGTGCCACCCTGTGGACTCCTCCTGATGCTGCTGCTGCCGCCACCTCCACACTCTGTCATTGTGCCACTCTGTGGCATCCTCCTGATGATGCTGCTGCCACCTCCACACTCTGTTATTGTGCCACTCTGTGGCCTCCTGATGCTGCTGCCACCTCCACAGTGTCATTATGCCACTCTGTGGCCTCCTCTTGATGCTTCTGCCACCACCAGAATCTGTCATAGGGCCACTCTGTGGACTTCTCATGCTGTTCCCACCCTCCCCATTTCATGACTGGGCCACTATTTTGCCTTTCGGCCTGGCTGACATCATCATTTATTTGACCCTTCTTCTGATCTGTCAGAAGGAAGGAAAAATGAGATGCACAACGGATCCTGTCTATGTAACAGCTGTAAGGCCTGTATGAAATGGTCCCCATTTTGCATCAGAAATGGCTTATGATTTGGTAGCCAAAAGCAGGAGTGGGTACAAAACACAGAAGACATGCAAATTTTCCATTCAGGTGTCATCTCTGTTTTGAATCCACTCCTGTTTTTTTTTAACTTTAGCAATACTGATGGATTACTGACCAAATGCTTACCGAGTAAATGCGGATGCTCCACAGACAGGATCTGTTTCTTGGCGGTTATTGTTCTGACACAACACAAACATACTGCTGACACCCACTCCACTCAGTCGGGGAGGGTTGGGGGGGGGTCTCTACTTGTATAAGCGTTTATTGGAACAGGTTCTGTATTAATGTAATCAGTGAATTGGTATAATGGTAGGAATGTGCTCTTTCATGTTATAGTAGGATCTTGGGCCTCTGCACGGTTCTTTATATCTGGCGCTAACATTGATCTATAAGGCTGAGTTCACACTTGAGTTATTTGGTCAGTTTTGGACCAGTAACTGCAATGTGTGAATAAGTGAAGTATGCAGTGATTCTAAGAGATACGCCTGTAATCTACATGTCATACTGACTCACCGTATTGTTTCACTACCACAGCGGACTCCCTATGCGTGTTACTGAAAGGCACAGTGTTCTACACCACTATAAAGGCTCTCTGCAGCCAGGAAATAGCAGTTTTTTAATGCGAGTCACCACAAATAAATTCGCATAGAACCAAATTTTTTCGAAAAATTCGGCGAACCGGCCAGATCGAATTTTTGAGAAATTCGCTCATCTCTAGTTCTAACAGAAACAAAATGAAGTTTAATATGAACAAATACAAAATGTATTCCAATTGATCAGAAACTGCATATTCACACTTTACCAGGATAATGGATAACTATTAGATCGGTGGGGATCCTACCACTTGGATCTCCCTCGGGCCTGATCACAATGAATAGAGTGGCCTGTCAGGCATGCCCACTGCAGCTCCAGTCATCTCTATGAGAGCTCCAGAAATAGCCGAGCACTGTACTTGGCTGTTTCCGATAAGGGATAACTTATTAAAAAAAAAAAAAAAACTTTAAGCATTTAGGTACACATTTTAAAAGAAATGTTGTGGTCTTGATGAAGTTATGAAGCCTATAGCAAAAACGGGCAACAAAACACCTATACACTCTTATAATCCAGTGTGTTTCTCCGTTGTTTCATGTTCACCTATTTACAAGCACTGTTAGGGCAGTCGCTAGGCAACTGCCTTGCATCTGAATCTGGGTTAGGTTATTGCCAAGCTTATCGTTTATACGTTCAGGATTTCTTTCTCTGATTGGTGGGGGTTAATGTATGCTTTGTGGATTTGTGTGTAGATTCTTGGTATCTTTTGCAAGTCTAGTGTGTTCTGTGTGTGTCCTGGGATCTGTTGTCCTATGGTCTTTCATTGTTGTGCTGTCTATTATTGGGTTGATTTTAGTTTTTTTCTTGGCGGTCCTGCTGGGTTGTATTTCAGTTGAGTGTATCTTTTTTTAATTTAATTTTAAAAGCAAATTTAAACAAATAATAATAAACGTAAAAAAATGTACAGCATGGTTGAAGAAGACAGTGAAATACTTGATGCAAAATGGTTGCCTATCGTTTTGGCTAATAGGTTACCCAAGGTGATTCCATTTATTCTACATAAAGACCAGAATGGGTTTATGATGAATAGGTCTATTAACCATAACTTACCCCATGTTTTTTTGAACCTACAGATGTGTAAAAGCTTTGGTTTAGAACAAAATAAACACTGTACATCTCCTATCTCCTCCATCCATAGCTATCATCATCTGACTCCTGTCATCTAGTGACGAGTTTATTTCATTACACAGTCTTCCAGTGTTGATGTGCTTCATATAGGTTTTTTGCAACAAGCCTGCTGTTGTGCAATTCAACCCTACTGAAAGTCCTGGGGAAATCTGTATAGCAAGGGAAAGGTTACTACTTCCGGTGAAGTTCAGTTCTGTGGTCTTGTGCAATCACAATTCTCCAAACCCCATTGTTTAAATGTCCCAGCATATAAAGTAAATATAATCGTGCCATACTTACTATAGAAAATGTGCTAATGCTATGTTAGACATGTAAGATTCTTGGCAAGTACATTTTGTACAAAATTATATGTGCCTGTCCGCCAACAACAAGGTGATCCCTTTAGGACAGGAACTTAGGATAAATACTACATCTTCTGGTGCCACAATGGCCTCCATTCAATTCAGGGAATGTAGGTTCCAAATGCATGCTGAGTCCACACTATAATATACCTCTTTGGGTTCTACATTGAATTCAGGGAATGCATATTCCACATGCATGCTGAGCCCACTTTATATTATCCTTTTTTGGTGCCACAATGGCCTCCATTACATTCAGGAGAAGTATGTTTTACATGTAAAATATAGTGTGGGGTCAGCACACATGTAGAACTTACATCCCCTTAATGTAATGGAGGTCACTGTGGCACCCAAAGAGGTATAATATAGTGTGGGCTCAGCATACATGTGGAACCTACATCCCCTGAATGTAATGGAGGCCATTGTGGCACCAAAATAGCATAATATAGAGTGGTCTCAGAATGCATGTGGAACATGCATTCCCTGAATTCAATGGAGGCTATTGTGGCACCCAAAGAGGTATAATATAGTGTGGGCTCAGCATGCACGTGGAACATGCATTCCCTGAATTCATTTGAGGCCATTGTGGCACCCAAAGAGGTATAATATAGTGTGGGCTCAGCATGCATGTGGAGCCTGCATTCCCTGAATTTAATGTATAATATAGTGTGGGCTGAGCATACATGTATCCCCATTACATTCAGGGGATGTAGGTTCCACATGTATGCTGAGCCCACACTATATTATACATTAAATTCATGGAATGCAGGCTCCACATGCATGCTGAGCCCACTCTGTATTTTACCTTTTCTGGAGCCAAATGTACACCAGGCAATGTACCATAATCTGATGCAGGAAAAACTACCCGTCCAACTATAAAACAAAACTATTAGATCACATTCACATGAACCATGACATAATTGCTGTGAAAACAATGGCGCTCAGCACAACTGCCATCCTTGTAGGTTGATTTCACACATAGTTTTCAGTGGCGTTTTTTGCAGTAAAAACACCAGCTCCAGATGTTAGCTGAAGCACTATGGGCAACACAAGACACACAAAAGTTTTTTTTTTCCTCCTTGCATTTTTGTTACTTTTTTTCACTCGTTTTGACTATTCTATGGGGGGAAATGGCATGAAGAAACACTAGTAGTAGGACACAATGTGCAAGAAACACCACACAAACTGCATCAAAAAACACAAATGACAACAACCCCCACCCCCTGCACTTATTCTGGCGTTTTATTTACAGGAATCACAAAAATAAACGTGGCCTAAATGGGTGGGACTGCTCCAGACCCCAAACACTGTGGCGTGTTTCTAACTGGGGGGGCAGTTCCTCCGCATGTGGTTCGCAGCGAACGGCTATCCCCAGCAAAAATTGCATACAATGGAGGATGCCGGCGCGAACCACAAGCACCACACAAACATCCTACACAAAATAAAACATGTGCGGATGAAAATATATAAACACATAACTCACAGAAAAAAGATGCACCACATGGATAAGCAACTGACAACACTGGCTAATCCCTCACTCTGGTGTTAAAAGCTGAGAGATTCGCCAATATTTCCAATCAGGAACATATCGAGCCCCTTTAGGCACCACTACACGGTATCTCAGCATGACATGGGGTCCTACCACTAGACTACCTATGGTGTGTGAACAAGGTCTGAACAGGTATTAAGTAGCCTACAGCCCCATCCCACTCACCTGCACTGCAGGACCAACAATGCAATGGGAACACATGAGGTCGCAAGCTGCACCTACAACAGACCATGTGACACCGGCTTCCAGGTGCAACAGAATGTTTACAAGCCATATGCAATGGCACATTCAATACATATAAAACAAGAATCACAAAAATAAACGTGGCCTAAATGGGTGGGACTGCTCCAGACCCCAAACACTGTGGCGTGTTTCTAACTGGAGGGGCAGTTCCTCGTTTATTTTTGTGATTCTTGTTTTATATGTATTGAATGTGCCATTGCATATGGCTTGTAAACATTCTGTTGCACCTGGAAGCCGGTGTCACATGGTCTGTTGTAGGTGTAGCTATGGCCTCATGTGTTCCCCATTGCATTGTTGGTCCTGCAGTGCAGGTGAGTGGGATGGGGCTGTAGGCTACTTAATACCTGTTCAGACCTTGTTCACACACCATAGGTAGTCTAGTGGTAGGACCCCATGTCATGCTGAGATACCGTGTAGTGGTGCCTAAAGGGGCTCCGATATGTTCCTGATTGGAAATATTGGCGAATCTCTCAGCTTTTAACACCAGAGTGAGGGATTAGCCAGTGTTGTCAGTTGCTTATCCATGTGGTGCATCTTTTTTCTGTGAGTTACGTTTTATTTACAGGTATAAAAAAAAAGCCAGAACCAAATTCATGTGTGCAATTCCCCTTGTCAGCAATTCTGATGTTACTAAACTGCTGTCTGCTCTAGGAAGGGGCTGGAGCAGTACAAACATAGCCTTTGTGGAGCTTTTTATGAGGGGTTGCTTATAAGTCATTGACTTTGTGATTTTTTTTTCGCATCAATGAAAATTATATAATTTAAAAGCTTAAACTTTGCAATACTTTGTGAGCAAATTTTGGCATGATCTCAGTGATGAAGCTCCTGTTTCTGAAAGGGATGCCAGCATATGACATTCACAGTGTGGTACTTTACAGTGAAAAAGTGGATTGACAAACTTGAAACCGGCCACGTCAACAACGATGATGAGCGATTCGAAGCTGACGAAGATTTGCAACTAATGCGAATTTCCTCGCGCTTTGTTGTAACGAATCGCAATTTTCCTAAAATGGCGGCTGCACGTGTGAGGACTGAGGACATCGGGCAAGGAACACTGGGAAGGTGGGATTACCCAGATTGACATGCCTGCATGTAGCCAATTAGCAGCCAGCCCTGTGATGTCACAGCCCTAAAAATATGGCGGCCATCTTACAGACATTTTCCAGTGTTCAGAGTGCAGGGACAGACGTGTGAAGGCGCTAGGGACAGCAAGTGGAAAAACGATTGTGGGGAAAAAAAGACAGAAAAAACGATTTATAAGTGCAGGGAAAGGATAGGGAGGAATCATTTCACAGCATAGTGCAGGGAGAGACGTCATTGATAGGAAAGTGATTTACAAATGCAGGGAAAGATTATTTGCAAGTGTTAGGTTGAAAAGCCTTTAGTGGCTTATATCTTAGTATCTTATTCAGTACTACAAGAAAAATATATACGCATTTTACTTCTCCAGTTATTTCTGTTGAAAGTGTATAGAGGGGTATTTCAGTGCAACAAGAAAAATATATGCACTGCACTGTTGCAGTTATTTCTGTTGAAAGCGTATAGTGGCGTATTTCAGTACTTCAAGAAATATATATACACACTTTACTCTTTAATTTTTTTCTGGTCAAAGCGTATAGTGGCCTAATTCAGTCCAACAAGAAATATATATTCTCAGTTCACTGCTGCAGTTATTTCTGGTGAAAGCGTATAGGGGCATATTTCAGTACTGCAAGAAATATATATATACGCACTTAACTATTTAATTTTTTCATGGTCAAAGCGTATAGTGGCCTAATTCAGTCAAACAAGAAATATATATTCTCAGTTCACTGCTGCAGTAATTTCTGGTGAAAGCGTATAGGGGCGTATTTCAGTAAAAAAAGAAAAATATATACGCACTGCACTGTTGCAGTTATTTCTGGTGAAAGCGTATAGGGGTGTATTTCAGTACTACAAGAAAAATATATAAGCACTTCACTCTTTAATTGTTTTCTGGTTAAAGCGTATGGTGGCCTATTTCAGTCCAACAAGAAATATATATTCTCAGGTCACTTCTGCAGTTATTTCTGGTGAAAGTGTATAGGGCATATTTCAGTAAAAAAGAAAAATATATACACACTGCACTGTTGCAGTGATTTCTATTGAAAGCGTATAGGGGCGTATTTCAGTACTTCAAGAAATATATATACACACTTTACTCTTTAATTTTTTTCTGGTCAAAGCGTATAGTGGCCTAATTCAGTCCAACAAGAAATGTATATTCTCAGTTCACTGCTGCAGTTATTTCTGGTGAAAGCGTATAGGGGCATATTTCAGTACTGCAAGAAATATATATATACGCACTTAACTATTTAATTTTTTCATGGTCAAAGTGTATAGTGGCCTAATTTAGTCAAACAAGAAATATATATTCTCGGTTCACTGCTGCAGTAATTTCTGGTGAAAGCGCATAGGGGCGTATTTCAGTAAAAAAAGAAAAATACATACGCACTGCACTGTTGCAGTTATTTCTGGTGAAAGCGTATAGTGGCCTATTTCAGTCCAACAAGAAAAATATATTCTCAGGTTCACTTCTGCAGTTATTTCTGGTGAAAGCGTATAGGGGCGTATTTCAGTAAAAAAAGAAAAATATATACGCACTGCACTGTTGCAGTTATTTCTGTTGAAAGCGTATAGGGGCGTATTTCAGTACTTTAAGAAACATATATACGCAGGTCACTCTTTCATTTCTTTCTGGTCAAAGCGTTTAGTGGCCTAATTCAGTCCAACAAGAAATATATATTCTCAGTTCACTGCTGCAGTTGTTTCTGGTGAAAGTGTATAGGGGCATATTTCAGTAAAAAAAGAAAAATATATACGCACTGCACTGTTGCAGTTATTTCTGGTGGAAGCGTATAGGGGCGTATTTCCATAAAAAAAGAAAAATATATACGCACTGCACTGTTGCAGTTATTTCTGGTTAAAGCGTATAGGGGCGTATTTTAATAAAAAAAGAAAAATATATACGCACTGCACTGTTGCAGTTATTTCTGGTGAAAGCGTATAGTGGCCTATTTCAGTCCAACAAGAAAAATATATTCTCGGTTCACTGCTGCAGTAATTTCTGGTGAAAGCGCATAGGGGCGTATTTCAGTAAAAAAAGAAAAATACATACGCACTGCACTGTTGCAGTTATTTCTGGAGAAAGCGTATAGTGGCCTATTTCAGTCCAACAAGAAAAATATATTCTAAGGTCACTTCTGCAGTTATTTCTGGTGAAAGCGTATAGGGGCGTATTTCAGTAAAAAAAGAAAAATATATACGCACTGCACTGTTGCAGTGATTTCTGTTGAAAACGTATAGGGGCGTATTTCAGTACTTCAATAAATATATATACACACTTTACTTTTTAATTTTTTTCTGGTCAAAGCGTATAGTGGCCTAATTCAGTCCAACAAGAAATATATATTCTCAGTTCACTGCTGCAGTTTCTGGTGAAAGCGTATAGGGGCATATTTCAGTAAAAAAAGAAAAATATATACACACTGCACTGTTGCAGTTATTTCTGGTGGAAGCGTATAGGGGCGTATTTCCGTAAAAAAAGAAAATATATACGCACTGCACTGTTGCAGTTATTTCTGGTGAAAGCGTATAGGGACATATTTTGGTACTAGAAGAAAAATATATACACACTTCACTCTTTAATTGTTTTCTGGTTAAAATGTATACTGGCCTATTTCAGTCCAACAAGAAATATATATTCTCTGGTCACTTCTGCAGTTATTTCTGGTGAAAGCATATAGGGGCGTATTTCAGTAAAAAAAGAAAAATATATACACACTGCACTGTTGCAGTTATTTCTAGTGAAAGCGTATAGGGCAAGCATGCTCAACCTGCGGCCCTCCAGCTGTTGCAAAACTACAACTCCCATCATTCCTGGACAGCCTACAGCTGTCAGCCTACAGAAGGGCATTGTAGGAGTTGTAGTTTTACAACCGCTGGAGGGCTGCAGGTTGAGCATCCCTGGTATAGGGGCATTTTACAGTAATAAAAGAAAAATATATACACGAACTGCACTGTTGCAGTTATTTCTGGTGAAAGCGTATAGGGGTGTATTTAAGTACTACAAGAAAAATATTTAAGCACTTCACTCTTTAATTGTTTTCTGGTTAAAGCGTATAGTGGCCTATTTCAGTCCAACAAGAAATATATATTCTCTGGTCACTTCTGCAGATATTTCTGGTGCAAGCATATAGGAGCGTATTTCAGTACTATATGTATATATATATATATATATATATATATATATATATACACATATGCACTTCAATCTTTAATTTCTTTCTGGTCAAAGCTTATAGTGACCAATTTCAGTGCAAAAAGAAATATATATTCTTAGTGCACTGCTGCAGTGAATTTTGTTGAAAGCGTATAGGGGCATATTTCAGTACTTCAAGTATCATATATACGCACTTCACTCTTTAATTGTTTTCTGGTTAAAGCGTATGGTGGCCTATTTCAGTTCAACAAGAAATATATATTCTCAGGTCACTTCTGCAGTTATTTCTGGTGAAAGTGTATAGGGGCATGTTTCAGTAAAAAAGAAAAATATATACGCACTGCACTGTTGCAGTGATTTCTATTGAAAGCGTATAGGGGCGTATTTCAGTACTTCAAGAAATATATATACACACTTTACTCTTTAATTTTTTTCTGGTCAAAGCGTATAGTGGCCTAATTCAGTCCAACAAGAAATATATATTCTCAGTTCACTGCTGCAGTTATTTCTGGTGAAAGCGTATAGGGGCATATTTCAGTACTGCAAGAAATATATATATACGCACTTAACTATTTAATTTTTTCATGGTCAAAGCGTATAGTGGCCTAATTCAGTCAAACAAAAAATATATATTCTCAGTTCACTGCTGCAGTAATTTCTGGTGAAAGCGTATAGGGGCGTATTTCGGTAAAAAAAGAAATATATATTCTCAGTTCACTGCTGCAGTTATTTCTGGTGAAAGCGTATAGGGGCATATTTCAGTACTGCAAGAAATATATATATACGCACTTAACTATTTAATTTTTTCATGGTCAAAGCGTATAGTGGCCTAATTTAATCAAACAAGAAACATATATTCTCAGTTCACTGCTGCCGTAATTTCTGGTGAAAGCGTATAGGGGCGTATTTCAGTACTTTAAGAAACATATATACGCAGGTCACTCTTTCATTTCTTTCTGGTCAAAGCGTTTAGTGGGCTAATTCAGTCCAACAAGAAATATATATTTTCAGTTCACTGCTGCAGTTGTTTCTGGTGAAAGTGTATAGGGGCATATTTCAGCAAAAAAAGAAAAATATATACGCACTGCACTGTTGCAGTTATTTCTGGTGGAAGCGTATAGGGGCGTATTTCCATAAAAAAAGAAAAATATATACGCACTGCACTGTTGCAGTGATTTCTGTTGAAAACGTATAGGGGCGTATTTCAGTACTTCAATAAATATATATACACACTTTACTCTTTATTTTTTTTCTGGTCAAAGCGTATAGTGGCCTAATTCAGTCCAACAAGAAATATATATTCTCAGTTCACTGCTGCAGTTTCTGGTGAAAGCGTATAGGGGCATATTTCAGTAAAAAAAGAAAAATATATACACACTGCACTGTTGCAGTTATTTCTGGTGGAAGCGTATAGGGGCGTATTTTAATAAAAAAAAGAAAAATATATACGCACTGCACTGTTGCAGTGATTTTTGTTGAAAACGTATAGGGGCGTATTTCAGTACTTCAATAAATATATATACACACTTTACTCTTTAATTTTTTTCTGGTCAAAGCGTATAGTGGCCTAATTCAGTCCAACAAGAAATATATATTCTCAGTTCACTGCTGCAGTTTCTGGTGAAAGCGTATAGGGGCATATTTCAGTAAAAAAAGAAAAATATATACACACTGCACTGTTGCAGGTATTTCTGGTGGAAGCGTATAGGGGCTGTGGGGAATTGCTCTGGTAGACAGGCTTGCGGACGCAGTATAGAGGCAAGGTATACAGTTCTCTGGGTAAAGCAGAAGTGTTTTATTCACACTCGGCAAAACAGAAACAGTCTTTAGTGCTTGTTCACACAAGGCAAAACAGAAACAGTCTTTAGTGCTTGTTCACACAAGGTAAAACACCCGGCAAAAACATAAGTCCCACAGCAAGGTCACCTGAGTGGTCGGTGTTAGTTCACACCTGGCAGTTAGGTCGGCCACACAAAGTTTCCACCAGCGGCTTCCAGGTAGACTGCACGCCTGTTTGCAGACTCTGCTCTCAGCCCTGAGAGCTCCACAGCAACACCAGCAGCTTCCAGGATAATCACCTCCCACCTGCTGAGGTGGCTGCCTTTAAAGGCCCGGAAAAGTCCGGCCTGGACCGTGGGGAATAGTCTCCCACCCAGCACTTGACTATTCCCAATAAGAGCCGGCCCGGATCGGCTTTGTAGCCATACTAAATATCAATGTGTCAAGCAGCACTAGCTGCTGCTGACACAAAAATCCGGCTTTTATCTCACCGAGGCCAGGAACCTCGGTGACACGTACCTTCCGTCGACGACGGAACCTTGCGCCCTCTTACATACCCCCTTTGTTCAACCCTGAGGGGTGAACACACATGAGACAGTGGACGCGGACAGGGCATCCGCGTTACCCTGCAAGCGGCCTGCCCGGTGTTCTACTGAGAACTTGAAGTTCTGTAAGGACAGGAACCACCTGGTGACCCGAGCATTCCTCTCCTTGGCCTGGCTCATCCACTTGAGAGGGGAATGGTCGGTCACCAGACGGAACCTCCTCCCTAACAGGTAATAGCGGAGAGACTCGAGTGCCCACTTGATAGCCAGGCACTCCTCTCCACTATACTATACCTGGTCTCGGCTGGGTTGAGCTTACGGCTCAGGAAGACAACGGGATGTTCTTCGCCGTTGACTTCCTGAGACAGTACAGCGCCGAGGCCTACCTCCGAGGCATCCGTCTGTACTATGAACTCCCTGTTGAAGTCGGGTGTCACCAAAACCGGGACCCACACAGGGCCGACTTCAATGCAGAGAAAGCCTCTTCTGCCTTCTCACTCCAGTGAACCTTTCCGGACTTCCGTCCCTTCAACAGGTCTGTCAATGGTGCTGCTATCGTGGCAAAGTGGGGCACAAACCTCATGTAGTACCCTACAATCCCCAGGAACGATTTTACCTGCCTGGTGGTGACCGGTCGGGGCCAATTACGTATTGCCTCTATCTTATTTACCTGAGGTTTGATGAGTCCTCGCCCAATGACATACCCCAGATACTTGGTCTCTTCTAACCCAATGGCACACTTTTTGGATTAGCGGTTAGTCCAGCTTTTCTAAGGGCATCCACTACCGCCTGTACTTTGGGCAAATGGCTTTCCCAGTCGGTGCTGTGGATGACTACATCATCTAAGTAGGCCGAGGCGCACCGACGATGAGGTCGCAGCACAATGTCCATTAACCTTGGAAAGTGGCGGGGCGCCATGCAGGCCAAAGGGTAATACCTTGTAATGATACAGGCCCTGCGGGTAACAAAAGCAGTTTTTCCTTGGCCGACTCGTTAAGGGTACCTGCCAGTACCCTTTAGTGAGGTCTAGCACAGAAAAATAACGGGCTTGCCCTAAATTCTCAACAAGCTCGTCTACCCGGGGCATGGGATACGCATCAAACTTGGACACTTCATTTAACTTGCGAAAATCGTTGCAGAACCGCAACGTCCCATCTGGCTTGGGTATTAGGACTATGGGACTTGCCCATTCACTTTTCGACTCCTCAATGACATCAAGCTTCAACATTAATTGCACTTCCTCCGCGATGGCCCGTCGCCGAGCCTCGGGTACCCGGTATGGTTTTAACCGGATCTTGGCCTGAGGCTCCGTGACGATATCATGTTGGATGAGGGAAGTGCGGCCAGGAGGTCCGAGAACACATCCGTGTTCCGACTGATGAACTCCCTTACTTCCTGAACTTGTTTGGAAGACAGGCTGTCTGCAATTTTTACCGTGGTTACTGCTTCACAGGCCTCAAACTGTGGGGCTGGACCCTTTTCACCTAGAAGCCCTGGACGGGGGCTGTTGTCGGACGAGTCCCTATCTTTCCACGGCTTTAGTAAATTCACATGGTACACCTGCTCGGCTTGCGCCGCCTGGCTGGTGTACTTTGTAATTTACTTCCCTACCTTCTCGATCACCTCATAGGGGCCCTGCCACCTAGCTAGGAACTTGCTGTCAAGGGTAGGTACCAGAACCAAAACCCGATCTCCGGATTGAAATCCCGTACCCGAGCCTGACGATTATACACCCTACTCTGGAGCTTGTTGCGCTGCCTCCATATGCTCCCCGGACCAGCGGCAACACCCTTTCCATCCGTTCCTGCATCTGGGTGACATACTCAATGACACTTTTGTGGGGACGGGTTGTTGTTCCCATGCTTCCTTGGCGATGTCTAACAGGCCCCGAGGGTGTCTGCCATAAAGCAGTTCGAAGGGCGAGAACCCAGTAGAGGCCTGGGGCACCTCTCGCACTGCGAACATGAGATAGGGCAGAAGCAGGTCCCAGTCCTTCCCATCTCTAGACACCACCCTTTTTAACATATTTTTTAACGTTTGGTTAAACCTTTCGACGAGACCATCCGTTTGCGGATGGTAAACGGACGTCCGCAACTGTTTTATACGCAGCAATTTACACAGTTCCCTCATAACCTTGGACATAAAAGGGGTCCCTTGGTCTGTCAGAACCTCCTTAGGCAGGCCCACCCGGGAAAACATTTCCATTAACTCCTTAGTAGTGGGATACTCCCGGCGATCCCCATGTATACAGACAATGGTGAGGGTTCGCCCTTCTGGGAGTTTTTCTGTTACCAACGACTCATGGACCAGAGTTACCAGGCTCCCAGAGTCCAGCAGGGCCTGCACGGAGTGTCCATTAACCATGATGTCACACATCGGAGGGGTGTCCGCGGCCAGCAGGGGGTCAGCTATATACACTGGTTGGGCAAAAAGAGAGGACCGGCGAGCGAACCCGCAGTCCATGGGTTCAGATGCCCTAGGGCAGTTGGCGGCCACATGTCCCCAGTCCTGACAATGCCAACACCTGACCCCCGCAGCCTCCCTCCTCCCCAGGGTATTCCTCCCACGGACTGGAGATACACTCCCCTCCTTATGAGGTAGGATCCCTTTCCAGGATCCCGGGTCGGCAACTGGGGCTGACGTGACTTCGGTAGTACAGCAGAGTCCTTCAACAAATCCTGAGTGGCCATATACCTCTCCACCAGGCTAACCAGTTGTTCCAGGTTGCCTGGATCGCCTTGTCCCACCCAGCGCTGTATGGCTCTCGGAAGGGTACGCACAAACCTGTCGACCACGACCCTTTCAACCATCTGAGAAGGGCTCAACAGTTCAGGCTGGAGCCATTTTTTTACTAGGTGAAGTAAGTCATAGGCTTGTGACCGGACGGGTCGGGACTCGGAAAACACCCACTGACACACTCTGTGCGCTCGCACATAGGTGTTTACTCCCAACCTGGCCAACACCTCACCTTTTAGCCTCTCATAGTCCTTTGCCTCCTCACAGCTGAGGTCAAAATAGGCCTTTTGTGCGTCCCCCACCAGAAAAGGCGCCACCACCTCAGCCCATTGCTCCAATGGCAGCCTCTCTTGCTCGGCGGTTCTTTCAAACACCATCAGGAATGCCTCTATATCGTCTTCTGGACCCATTTTCCTGAGGGCAGATCGGACTTTGTCCCTGGCGTTAGACACAGTCGGGGCTGTCGTGGTTGCAACTCCTGGCTGGGACGTTCGCACCGACTCCTGCAAGGCTATCAGCTGCTGCATTAGGAGATTGTTCGCCTGCTGCTGTGCACACATAGCCTCCTCATGTCTTTTTGCTGTAGCTCATTAGCCTGTTGCTGCTGTAAAAGTAGCTGATTGGTCTCCCTCTGCTGCACGTTAGCCTCCATGAGAGCTTTCACAGCAGCCTCCATGTTGCCAGAAACCACAAAAGTTGCAGGCCTGATATATGACATGCAGTCCAACACAGCAAAAACAAAAACTTTCGGCGTTCACGCCAGCCTCACTGCGCATGCCCGCATCCGACACCAAATGTGGGGAATTGCTCTGGTAGACAGGCTTATGGACGCAGTATAGAGGCAAGGTATACAGTTCTCTGGGTAAAGCAGAAGTGTTTTATTCACACTCGGCAAAACAGAAACAGTCTTTAGTGCTTGTTCACACAAGGCAAAACAGAAACAGTCTTTAGTGCTTGTTCACACAAGGTAAAACACCCGGCAAAAACATAAGTCCCACAGCAAGGTCACCTGAGTGGTCGGTGTTAGTTCACACCTGGCAGTTAGGTCGGCCACGCAAAGTTTCCACCAGCGGCTTCCAGGTAGACTGCACGCCTGTTTGCAGACTCTTGCTCTCAGCCCTGAGAGCTCCACAGCAACACCAGCAGCTTCCAGGATAATCACCTCCCACCTGCTGAGGTGGCTGCCTTTTAAAGGCCCGGAAAAAGTCCGGCCTGGACCGTGGGGAATAGTCTCCCACCCAGCACTTGACTATTCCCAATAAGAGCCGGCCCGGATCGGCTTTGTAGCCATACTAAATATCAATGTGTCAAACAGCACTAGCTGCTGCTGACACAAAAAATCCGGCTCTTATCTCACCGAGGCCAGGAACCTCGGTGACACGTACCTTCCGTCGACGACGGAACCTTGCGCCCTCTTACAGGGCGTATTTCCGTAAAAAAAGAAAACTATATACGCACTGCACTGTTGCAGTTATTTCTGGTGAAAGCGTATAGGGACATATTTTGGTACTACAAGAAAAATATATACACACTTCACTCTTTAATTGTTTTCTGGTTAAAATGTATACTGGCCTATTTCAATCCAACAAGAAATATATATTCTCTGGTCACTTCTGCAGTTATTTCTGGTGAAAGCATATAGGGGCGTATTTCAGTAAAAAAAGAAAAATATATACACACTGCACTGTTGCAGTTATTTCTGGTGAAAGTGTATAGGGCAAGCATGCTCAACCTGCGGCCCTCCAGCTGTTGCAAAACTACAACTCCCATCATTCCTGGACAGCCTACAGCTGTCAGCCTACAGAAGGGCATTGTGGGAGTTGTAGTTTTACAACCGCTGGAGGGCTGCAGGTTGAGCATCCCTGGTATAGGGGCATTTTACAGTAATAAAAGAAAAATATATACACGAACTGCACTGTTGCAGTTATTTCTGGTGAAAGTGTATAGGGGTGTATTTAAGTACTACAAGAAAAATATATAAGCACTTCACTCTTTAATTGTTTTCTGGTTAAAGCGTATAGTGGCCTATTTCAGTCCAACAAAAAATATATATTCTCTGGTCACTTCTGCAGTTATTTCTGGTGAAAGCATATAGGGGCGTATTTCAGTAAAAAAAGAAAAATATATACACACTGCACTGTTGCAGTTATTTCTGGTGAAAACGTATAGGGCAAGCATGCTCAACCTGCGGCCCTCCAGCTGTTGCAAAACTACAACTCCCATCATTCCTGGACTGCCTACAAAAGGGCATTGTGGGAGTTGTAGTTTTACAACCACTGGAGGGCAGCAGGTTGAGCATCCCTGGTATAGGGGCATTTTACAGTAATAAAAGAAAAATATATACACGAACTGCACTGTTGCAGTTATTTCTGGTGAAAGTGTATAGGGGTGTATTTAAGTAGTACAAGAAAAATATATAAGCACTTCACTCTTTAATTGTTTTCTGGTTAAAGCGTATAGTGGCCTATTTCAGTCCAACAAGAAATATATATTCTCTGGTCACTTCTGCAGTTATTTCTGGTGAAAGCATATAGGGGTGTATTTCAGTACTATATATATATATATATATATATATATATATATATATACATATGCACTTCAATCTTTAATTTCTTTCTGGTCAAAGCTTATAGTGACCAATTTCAGTGCAAAAAGAAATATATATTCTTAGTGCACTGCTGCAGTGAATTTTGTTGAAAGCGTATAGGGGCATATTTCAGTACTTCAAGTAACATATATACGCACTTCACTCTTTAATTTTTTTCTGGTCAAAGAAATATTTATTCTCAGTTCAATGCTGCAGTGATTTCTGTTGAAAGCTTATAGGGGCGTATTTCAGTAGTTCAAGAAATATATATACGCAGTTCACTCTTTCATTTCTTTCTGGTCAAAGCGTATAGGGGCCTATTTCAGTCCAACAAGAAACATATATTCTCAGTTCACTGCTGCAGTTATTTTTGGTGGAAGCTTATAGGGGCATATTTCAGTGCTGCAAGAAACATATATACGCAGTTCACCCTTTCATTTCTTTCTAGTCAAAGCGTATAGTGGCCTATTTCAGACCAACAAGAAATATATATTCTCACTTCTGAAGTTATTGCTAGTGAAAGCGGATAGGGGCGTATTTTATTAAAAAAAAGAAAGCGTATAGGGCTGGTGAAAGCGTATAGGGCAGGCATGCTCAACCTGCGGCCCTCCAGCTGTTGCAAAACTACAACTCCCATCATTTCTGGACAGTCTACAGCTATCAGCCTACAGAAGGGCATTGTGGGAGTTGTAGTTAAAAAAAGAAAAATATATACGCACTGCACTGTTGCAGTTATTTCTGGTGAAAGCGTATAGGGGCATATTTCAGTAAAAAAAGAAAAATATATACGCACTGCACTGTTGCAGCTATTTCTGGTGAAAGCGTATAGGGGTGTATTTCAGTACTACAAGAAAAATATATAAGCACTTTACTCTTTAATTGTTTTCTGGTTAAAGCGTATGGTGGCCTATTTCAGTCCAACAAGAAATATATATTCTCAGGTCACTTCTGCAGTTATTTCTGGTGAAAGTGTATAGGGGCATATTTCAGTAAAAAAAGAAAAATATATACGCACTGCACTGTTGCAGTGATTTCTATTGAAAGCGTATAGGGGCATATTTCAGTACTTTAAGAAAAATATATACACACTTCACTCTTTAATTGTTTTCTGGTTAAAGCGTATAGTGACCTATTTCAGTCCAACAAGAAATATATATTCTCTGGTCACTTCTGCAGTTATTTCTGGTGAAAGCGTATAGGGGCGTATTTCAGTAAGAAAAAGAAAAATATATACGAACTGCACTGTTGCAGTTATTTCTGGTGAAAGCGTATAGGGCAGGCATGCTCAACCTGCGGCCCTCCAGCTGTTGTAAAACTACAACTCCCATCATTCCTGGACAGCCTACACCTATCAGCCTACAGAAGAGCATTGTGGGAGTTGTAGTTTTACAACAGTTGGAGGGTCGCAGGTTCCCTGGTATAGGGGAATATTACAGTAATAAAAGAAAAATATATACTCGCACAGCACTGTTGCAGTTATTTCTGGTGAAAGCGTATAGTGGCGTATTTCAGTACTATATATTTTTCCGAAAAATTAGGCGAACCTGCCGAATCGAATTTTTGAAAGATGTTCTAAGAGACCTCCAGTGGTGACCATTACAGAAACCGTAGACCCCATCCATGACATAATTGCATCAAAAGGGGCATAGATGCCCGTGATGAAAATATAGTCTTACCACTTTATAAATCACTAGTCAGACCACACATGGAGTACTGTGTACAGTTCTGGGCTCCCGTGAACAAGGCAGACATAGCAGAGCTAGAGAGGGTTCAGAGGAGGGCAACTAAAGTAATAACTGGAATGGGGCAACTACAGTACCCCGAAAGGGTATCAAAATTAGGGTTATTCACTCTAGAAAAAAGACGACTGAGGGAGATCTAATAACTATGTATAAATATATCAGGGTCAGTACAAAGATCTCTCCCATCATCTATTTATCCCCAGGACTGTGACTGTGACGAGGGGACATCCTCTGCGTCTGAGGAAAGAAGGTTTGTACACAAACATAGAAAAGGGTTCTTCACGGTAAGAGCAGTAAGACTATGGAACTCTCTGCCTGAGGAGGTGGTGATGGTGAGTACAATAAAGGAATTCAAGAGGGGCCTGGATGTATTTCTGGAGCGTAATAATATTTCAGGCTATAGCTACTAAAGATGGGTCGTTGATCCAGGGAGTTATTCTGACTGCCTGATTGGAGTCGGGAAGGAATTTTTTCCCCTTAAGTGGGGAAAATTGGCTCTACCTCACAGGGGTTTTTTGCCTACCTCTGGATCAACTTGCAGGAAACAGGTCGAACTGGATGGACAAATGTCTTTTTTCGGCCTAATATACTATGTTACTATGTTACTATGTATCTAGACATGAGGAGGGTGCCTGCAAAGCGGGTTCCAAAATGTTTTTCAGCAGATTAACAGCGTGCTCAGGTGCAAGTTTCCTTAGCAATTTTGCTGAGTTTTCAGCAGGATGCTGATGCTTTCCTGTTTCAACTGGTGATGATGGATGCAACATGATTTTTTATGTATGAGTCAAAAGAGTAGTCAAAACAATTGAGACACAGTGGTTCCCCATGTTTAGAGATGTTCAAAATGCAGAAGTCGTCATGTAAGGTTATGGCATCTGTCTTCTGGGATAAACTTCTGGATAAATTAACAGAGGTATTGAAGTAAAAAAGGAGCAGAGTTAATCCTACATAACAACGAAACACTTGAACAACTCCATAGCAATTACATAAATACCTTTATTGACATGCACAAAATGCTAACAAGATTGGTAAAAATATACAATGTCCAAAGCAGCAGGTAAAAAATACACAGCCACCAAGAGAAATAAACGGAGTGAACAGTCTACAACACTAATGAAAAATCACCATAGAAGACTGCAAAACGTTCCACAAGTAAAGAAACATAGAAATAAAAGGTAACAAAATACCAAGTGCTATGATGTCGACCCTGCAGCCGTCTCCGGCCCAACGCCGTTTCGCCTGTGAAGGCTTCTTCCGGGGATGTGTAATCCTACATAGCAGCCATCGCTCAGAACAAACTGGCTGACCTGGGCTTCAAGGTTCTGGATCATCCTCCTAAGGGTACTTTCACAGTAGTGTTAAAGTTTTCCGGTATTGAGTTCCGTCACAGGGGCTGAATACCGGGAAACAACGCTTCCGTTTTATCCTAATGCATTCTGAATGGAGAGCAATCGTTCAGTATGCATCAGGATGTCTTCAGTTCAGTCCCTCTTACGGTATTTGGCCAGAGAAAATTCCAGAACGGATTCTGCATTAATTTCCATTGAAAGGTATTAATGCCGGGTCGGGTACCAAGTGACATGTTATCCATGCATCACATCAAAAGATCACATGACACATAGGAGACACACCCTCACTGCAGCCAGTCATTGGCTGCAGCGCTGCATGTGATCCTTGTCAAACTAAGTATGATTCCCTCCACAGGTCCAGCAATGTAGGGAAATCTAGCCAAAAGGCCTCCAAAGGTGGACAACCCCTTTAAGGAGCAGCACAGGGGCGCAGCTACAGGGGGTTCTGAGGTAGCAGTTGCTACTGGACCCAGAAGTCTAAGGGGCCCAAAGACAATTGTGCTGCATAAGGGTACTTTCACACTTGCATTGGTGCGGATCCTTCTGTTTATTTGCACAGACGGATCCGCACCTATAATGCAAACGTTTGTATCTGTTCAGAACGGATCCATTTGCATTAGTTAAAAGAAAAATGACAAAGTCCAAAACGGATCCGTTTTGAATTACATTGAAAGTCAATGAGGAACGGATCCGTTTTCAAATGCACCATATTGTGTCATTGAAAACGGATCCGTCCCCATTGACTTACAATGGAATTCAAAACTGATCCAGTAGGCTCCGCCTCTTCAGACGGACACCAAAATGCTGCATGCTGCGTTTTGGTGTCCGCCTCCAAAACAGAATAGAAGTGGAACGGAGCCGAACTGATGCATTCTGAACGGATCCTTATCCATTCAGAATGCATTGGGGCTGAACTGATCCGTTTTGGACCGTTTGTGAGAGCCCTGAAACGGATCTAACAAACTGCATCCAAAACGCTAGTGTGGAAGTAGCCTATGAAGACACCAGTAATATAAAAAGTGCATGCCGGTCAAGCTACATTGAGGGAAAGGCTTAGGTCATGAATTTTGCTGGGGGGGGGCGCATTTTTGCCTCAGGCACCACAAAGGCTATGTGCTTCCCTGCCCCTGGCCAGAAACCACTGAGGGAAGGGGGGCCCAAGCTGAACTCTTGCACCAGGGCCCGTGAGCCTTTAGCTACGCCCCTGGAGAAGCATAAAACTTCATAGTCACACCACTCCTGATAATAGCTCCACAAGAGGTATATTTATACTTCTCTCCAAAGCCCCTACGTAGTGCTGTCAACGGTTTAGCATGGTCAAAGCTACTGACAGATTCCCTTTAAGCCCTCATTACTTTAGACACAAATTACAGTTTTATATGCCAGTGAGCGCTGCAGAGAGCTGAATTATTTGTGAAGATTTTTTTTTTTTTTTTTAAGGTCAAAAAGCACAAAGTATTATTTTCCTTTCCCCATAATGTTTCAGTCAGCAACACCTAGTAGAGCCTGTAACTACACAAACCACCAGCAGAGGGAGCGCTTACAGTCCACCTGCTAGAGCTCCTGTTCTGGTGCTCGCCACAGGAGCCCGGTAGACATGTGCTTTACACGGCAACAAACAGGAGCTGCCTGCAGTATACACGTCTGGGCGGGAGCCAGGCAACTGTCCCATGGCTTCTCCTCAGTAACTGCACGGAGCGCTAAGCATGACAGGCCTATCCTAACCACAGCAGTCAGGGAAGCTTCCCTGACAGAGGTGGTACTGCTGACAGACACCATGAACCCTGCAATAGCTGGGGTCTATAGAAGCAGCAGCACTATGACTGCGGCACACGTAACCTGCGCCGAGCAGTCACCACACAGAAGGTACATGTTGTTTGCATACAGTAATACCCTAACAGCGCCTTTGTCCCGCCCCGCGACCCACCTCTGCCTTCTGATTGGCTCTTTCAGTAAAGGGGCTGCGCGGAGCCTCAGCCAATCAGCGCAGTGTTGCTAGCCGCTCGCCGCCACGTATAGGTGGATTCAGGTGTCACTTATGTGTGAGCTGGTTTGGTTGTTCTCGTGTCTAACTGCATAGAGCTGAAATGCAGATCTGGCTGGAAAGTGGCTACAGCTGCGTGACCATTTCCACTCGGGACTCTGTGTAACGTCTGGCAGGGCGCTGTAAGTGGCGGAGGACCGGGGGTTGTGTGCTTGTTGGTGCGGATGTACACAGGCATAGCAGTGGTGACAGGCTGCACGCAGATCATGGGGGAGTGGGACTTGTCAGCCAGCAAAACATGCGCAAGAAGAAGAAGAGTTTTACTAGAGACTGTGGCCTCTGCGGAGGAATTGCCGCTCTGTCGTGTGGCCGGCTGTGGCTGCTCCATTATGTGCTCTTGGCTTCTGGTTGGCTTATGCATGCCGAGCTGCGTTTTTCCTCCATGCGGTTTATGCTTAGCTTGCGGTAGTTTATTGTTGCGGCATTTTGTGAACGTGCACAGACTCCCCTGCGGTATTGACGCGGCAGTCTGCAGGGATTGTACAGACTGTGGCCCTGTCAGACATGTCCTGGCTGGGCCTGCTGGAGGGGGAGAGCCCATGTGGCTGCCTTATTTACTAACACTCAGGAATGGAGGAGGGTTCGCCCTGCCCTGCTCCCAAGGCCTGAGACGCTCCGGTGACAGCCCTGGCTTGTTTTCTGGGGTCTTCACTGTCCCTTATAGTACATAAGCGATGTGTCTTAAAGCTGAAGTGGGGGAGTCGCCCCTAGCAACCAGTTATCTGGTTGCTATGGCAGCACCACTGCTTGATGCATTAGTTTTAGTAAATATCTAGATTGGGGATCAGCAACCTTCTGCACTACAGCTGCAGAGAAACTACAACTCCCAGCATGCACACTGGCTCAGCTGTTCGTGTAACTCCCACACAAGTGAAAGGAGGATTCTGGGAGTTGTAGTTTCAGAACAGCTGGAGGTTCCTGATTAGGGTGACCACGTGTCGCCCGGGACAGTCCCGCATTTGGAGAGTCTGTCCCGGGTCCCGGTCACCCTCATTCCGGGACAATGCAGTGTCCAGGAATGACCTAAGCCGCAGCCGCCGACCGCTGCTGGTTGCTCTGAGGCAGCAGGCTCCATCACACATTCAGCCCACTCCAATCACCTGCAGAAACCTCCGGTGATCCGCCAGACCCAGCGTGACGTCACTTGCACGGCGCCACGCCGCCACTAGGTTTCCGGCTGATGATGTCAGAGCAGATGAAGCGCAAGCGGGTATAGGCGGCGCAGTGTGCTGAGGTAACTGGCGGGTCCGGATGACGGTGTGAAATGACGTTCTTATAATGCTTATGTATGCCAGCAGGCCGAGTATGTCACGTTTTACTACTGTCCAACTCCATTCATGTCGTGATAGATTAGGGGTATAGGGATGAGCCATAGATTACAAGTGGAGTGGAGGTTTATGGAAGTGATTGTATTGTATACTACTAGCAGGAGACACTTTATAGTATATTGTCTGCTCTGTATTACTGGGCTGCAGTGAAAGGGAAAACCAAACTTTTCCCCAAACTGGTAAAAACTTGAGAAAAAAATACCCCCCTTTCCTGGATAAGGCTGTGTTCACACCTAGTATAAGGGTACTTTCACACTTGCGTTATTCTTTTCGGACATAGAGTTCCGTCAAAAGGGCTCTATGCCGGAAAAGAACTGATCAGGCATATCCCAATGCATTCTGAATGGATAGAAATCCGTTCAGTTTGCATCCGTATGCCTTCCGTTCAGTCACTGTCCGGCGTTTTGGCCGGACATAATACCGCAGCATGCGGTATTATGTCCTTCCAAAATGCCTGATCAGTCGCCGGAATGCCGGATCCGGCATTAATTTACATTGACTTGTATTAGTGCCGGATCCGGCATTGCGAAACAACTGAAGGACGGATCCATCCTTCTGGTCTGCGCATGCGCAGACTGGGAAAACTGTGAAAAAGACTGCAAGACGGATCCGTCCAACCGGATCGCACTTGACGACGGATCCGGCAGGCAGCTCCGACAACGGAACTGCCTGCCGGATCACACTAATGCTAGTGTGAAAGTACCCTGATCTGTGACCAGCAGAGCCGCCAACCGCACATGTGATCAGAACTTTACCACGCTGAAAAATGCGCAGGCAGATATGTTTTTGCCACTATAAGTTTGATGAAATGCACTTGTGAAAGTAAGTGTCCCTGAATGGCAGTTAGGAAATGTGGTCACCCTATTCCTGATCCCTGATCTAGATGGTGAATCTGAGCAGTTATGTAAGATGTACCGCCAATCATGTTGTCCAGAAGGGTCATATAGGTCTTGTCCAGAAGGAAGTGATTCTTATGATCTGGGTGTCTCAGTCATTGTCACGTAATTATAGGGACCCTCAAAGTGTTGCCTTTTTAAAGGAATTAACTTTTTTTTTTTTTTTTGGGGGGGGGGGGGTAAAGCAAAGCCTTGATGTTATAGATCTTGATGTTTACTTTTTAAACCTGCTGTTGTAAAAAATTGGCCAATTCACTATGCTGGATGGAAGAAAATTATAAAATTACTTGCCATTAGTAATCTGACTGGTTCTGGTTTGGTGATAAGTGAGGGTAGTTATCTGGCTGGTTCTGGATTGATGATTAGTGAGGGTAGTCTCCTGGCTGGTTCTGGTTCGGTGATTTTTGAGGGTAGTCATCTGGCTGGTTCTGGTTTAGTGATAAGTGAGGGTAGTTATCTGGCTGGTTCTGGTTTGGTGATTAGTGAGGGTAGTCTTCTGGCTGGTTCTGGATCGATGATTAGTAGTGAGGGTAGTCTTCTGGCTGGTTCTGGATCAATGATTAGTGAGGATAGTTATCTGGCTGGTTCTGGTTCGGTGATTAGTGAGGGTAGTCTTCTGGCTGGTTCTGGTTCGGTGATTAGTGAGGGTAGTCTTCTGGCTGGTTCGGTGATTAGTGAGGGTAGTCTTCTGGCTGGTTCTGGTTCGGTGATTAGTGAGGGTAGTCTTCTGGCTGGTTCGGTGATTAGTGAGGGTAGTCATCTGGCTGGTTCTGGTTCGGTGATTAGTGAGGGTAGTCATCTGGCTGGTTCTGGTTTGGTGATTAGTGAGGGTAGTCATCTGGCTGGTTCTGGTTTGGTGATTAGTGAGGGTAGTTATCTGGCTGGTTCTGGTTTGGTGATTAGTGAGGGTAGTCTTCTGGCTCGTTCTGGTTCGGTGATTAGTGAGGATAGTTATCTGGCTGGTTCTGGTTTGGTGATTAGTGAGGGTAGTCTGGCTGGTTCTGGTTTGGTGATTAGTGAGGGTAGTCTTCTGGCTGGTTCTGGATCGATGATTAGTGAGGGTAGTCTTCTGGCTGGTTCTGGTTTAGTGATAAGTGAGGGTAGTTATCTGGCTGGTTCTGGTTTGGTGATTAGTGAGGGTAGTCTTCTGGCTGGTTCTGGATCGATGATTAGTAGTGAGGGTAGTCTTCTGGCTGGTTCTGGATCAATGATTAGTGAGGGTAGTCTTCTGGCTGGTTCTGGTTTGGTGATAAGTGAGGATAGTTATCTGGCTGGTTCTGGTTCGGTGATTAGTGAGGGTAGTCTTCTGGCTGGTTCTGGTTCGGTGATTAGTGAGGGTAGTCTTCTGGCTGGTTCGGTGATTAGTGAGGGTAGTCTTCTGGCTGGTTCTGGTTCGGTGACTAGTGAGGGTAGTCTTCTGGCTGGTTCTGGTTCGGTGATTAGTGAGGGTAGTCTACTGGCTGGTTCGGTGATTAGTGAGGGTAGTCATCTGGCTGGTTCTGGTTCGGTGATTAGTGAGGGTAGTCATCTGGCTGGTTCTGGTTTGGTGATTAGTGAGGGTAGTCATCTGGCTGGTTCTGGTTTGGTGATTAGTGAGGGTAGTTATCTGGCTGGTTCTGGTTTGGTGATTAGTGAGGGTAGTCTTCTGGCTGGTTCTGGTTCGGTGATTAGTGAGGATAGTTATCTGGCTGGTTCTGGTTTGGTGATTAGTGAGGGTAGTCTGGCTGGTTCTGGTTTGGTGATTAGTGAGGGTAGTCTTCTGGCTTGTTCTGGATCGATGATTAGTGAGGGTAGTCTTCTGGCTGGTTCTGGTTTGGTGATTAGTGAGGGTAGTCATCTGGCTGGTTCTGGTTTCGGTGATTAGTGAGGGTAGTCATCTGGCTGGTTCTGGTTTGGTGATTAGTGAGGGTAATACAGGAGTAGTACTGCACATAAAGATTTCCGATCTCTACTTTTTATTTATAATGGAGAGGACTGATATGCGCAGCAGTCCTGATCAGGGCTGTGGAGTCGGTAGATAAATTGTCCGACTCCGACTCCGACTCCTCAGATTTTGAAACTTCCGACTCCGACTCCGACTCCGACTCCGACTCCTCTGTATTTAATATGCAAATACGAAGCTGTTCCACCAAGTTCTTCTAATCTTCTCTAGCACAGAGGTAGTTGAGCAGAAGCTGCTGCCTTCTCCTTTGTGTGCTGATCTTCTGCTGAAGATAGAGCAGTGGGAGGATCCAGGAAGGGGCAGGGGAAGGGGCATTTATTTTAAAACATGATTTTCCTAGTAGAATCCCATAGTCATGTTTAAAATTTAAGCTAACAATCTGAGTTTACATGTTTTATAGCCTTAGCTGAATGATAGCAGTTTTTCAAATGGTTTACAGCTTCAGTCTTGAACTATTGACTATCCATTCCTTCACTTATACAAGTGTCTCCAGTCCTTAATCAGTTATCAGTGAGAGCGAGGATAACCATGGGTTCCCTGTAACAGCAGACCACAAGACAATGGAAAGTGTAAGTATTGCCGCTCCTTAAAGGGACACTGACAGGCTGATTTTCCAGCTAAAGATATATATATACTGGTATTCATCAGAGAATTAGGAATAAAACTATACTAATGTTACCCCAGTTAAGCTGTACTTGTGTTTAAGAAACATTTTAATCTGTATGCAAATTCACTATCTTTGTGCCCAATGGGGCAGCGTCTCCTGCTGCTTTGTGCCCAGCCGCGCCCGAAGTACAGCTTCCCAGCGCTGTTCCCTCATTATTATTCACTGCACTGGCCTTTTTTTCAGGCTAGCCGAACGCTGAATTCCTGCGCAGGCGCACGTGTAGAGTGCTGGCAGCAGCCTCGTCTGGCTATGCTGAGGCTGTGCCAGCTTTCTCTCTTCCTCCTCGCTACCTAGTCCTGTCTAGTGCTGCCAGTACTCTACATGTGCGCCTGCCCCTTGGGCACAAAGGTAGAGAATTTGCATATTGATTAAAACGTTTTTAAACACAAGTAAACCTCAACTGGGGGTAACAGTCGTCTAGTTGTATTCCTAATCCTCTGATGAATACCAGCAGATATATCTTTAGCCGGTAAATCAGCCTGTCAGTGTCCCTTTAACTGCATAGTAAAGCATATGAAAAGCATGCTTCTTCACGGTCACTTAACGTCTTTGTTTAGCGGTAACGTGACGCACTGCATGCATTGGCCTTTATTCTTACAGTAGAGAAGTAATTAATAACTTTATCTGAATTGGGACATTTAAACTTGCTTTTTTTTTATTCCAATTTTTTTTTATTCCAATTTAAATCTAGTAGGAGTCGGAGTCGGTCCATTTTTTGCCGACTCCGACTCCGACTCCAGGTACCCAAAATTGCCTCCGACTCCGACTCCGACTCCACAGCCCTGGTCCTGATAATGTATTGCTACACAGCTTTCAGTGCTGACAGCAGAGGAACAAAGGGAAGTAGGAAAAAAAAGTGATCTGGGTTTCTTATCTGCAATACTTCTCATGTATTACTGCTTAGTCCAAGATCCAGAATAGGACATGTTCCACGGATGTGTGCATGACCGCATAGAAATGAAAGGGATAGTGCAGTGATGGGCAAAGTGTGGCTCTCCAGCTGTTGCTAAACTACAACTCCCACCATGCCCTGCAGTAGGATGATAGCTATAGACAGGCTTTGCATGCTTTGAGTTGTAGTTCTGCAACAGCTGGAGAGCCGCACTTTGCCCATCACTGGGATAGTGTGTTATCTCCAAAAAATACACCAGCACAGGTTGCCTGTTGGGCTACCCTGTGTCTATCCATCTGCTCCACCATCGGTTCCATGTGTCATGTCCATGACAACTTCAATGGATTGTGGGTGAGGCTTAGCAGAAGGGGAGGGGCCACAATGTCCTGACAACGTCCTAGAAAACTAGTGTAAATTCTAACTGCTCAAGCTCCTGGCTGAAGTAGGTTTCCGTTTCTGGCGCATGGACAGGAGATGTGACAGATTTATGAAGAGGGGTACGCCTCTTAATAAATTAGCTGGATTTTCCATCAGCGAGCTTGTTGCTAAGACTGGCGCGTGAAACGCTGATCTTTAGTAAATGACCTGTAATGTCAATAGTTTGCAGTGAGGTAGGTAACAATGGACAGGGTGGAAATGTCACATTAGATTCTTGACTTGTGTCGACGAGCACATGTGGGAAAAAGAAACGTGGTGTTGCCTGATGGACGTGGATCCCACGCTTTTACGTAGATCTGCATGACCACAGATTAGTGTAGCGCTGCCGGCATCGTAACAAATGAAAATGAATTGGGTTGCTTTGCTGTGGTTCAACAGTCGGAAGAAATACAAGCTATAGGCCCATTTGCTTTCCTTAGTTTCGGAGCGGGCAGCGCGATCTTTGGCGGTGTGACGTGTTCGTGTGCAGACCCTGCCTGGATTCTAGTAATCACTTTGTGGCCTGGTGATATATCAGATCTTCAGCTCATAAAAGGCAAACGGTGCAGCTCTTCTGGAAATATATTTAGCCCTGGCTCCTAAGACTATCGACTGAATGATCATTCGGCCGACAGCGGTCTCTGCTGGCTGCCGCATACATGATCGGTTTGGCCGAGCATGTATGTTTATTGTATGGGGAAAGTGAAGAAAGCCCCTGCCAGACACTTACCTAGCTGGAGCACAAAAGGAAATTAAGGAATTCATTTCCCCCGACCCTTGTCTCCCCCCAAAATCGTCTGTCGGGGGAGAGTCGGAGCTTCCCTCACACATTAGGGTTTCTCGGCGGGTTCGGCCGACAAAAGACTAATGTGTATGACCATCTTAGCAGGTAGAACCAACATATTACTGTCTCCCATAGCTGTGTATAGAATGTATCTTGTCAGGAAAGCAGGAGGATGAGGTTGGAAACATCTTCTCAATATGCTTAAAGGGGTTATCCCATGGTTAGACTATTTTCACACTGTTCAGCCTGTCGGATCCGTCCTGCCGCTAGTTCAAGTGTGTCGCTGGACTGGCACTTTGTCCCCATTGACTATAATGGGGACGGGGGCGGAGTTGCAGTGCACGGCGAGAGGCCGCCGGACTAAATGTCGGACATGTCGTAGTTTTAGTCCGGTGGCCTCTCGCCGTGTGCTTCCTTGCTGCGCCGGAACTCCGCCCCCACTCCCATAATAGTCAATGTAACTGAGCATGTGTGTCCACCTCAGCAAGGAGGACAGCGAGGTGAAAATAATAGCAGGTGGCCAGGGGCGTAACTAACGGCTCATGGGCCCTGGTGCAAGAGTTCAGCTTGGGCCCCCCTTCCCTCAGTGCTTTGTGTGTCTTCTTATGTGGCACAAGGGTCTTTGGGCCCCCTCAGGCTCCTTGGCCCTGTAGCGACTGGTACCTCTGCACCCCCTATAGCTACGCCCATGCAGGTGGCGCTATACAGATACATTTTACTGAATAATTCAGTGGCTATACTAAATTCTTAATGACATGCAGTATTCAGATCCAGGTGCTGGTTTGAAAAATGTCAAATGGTTTTCATGGGACAACCACTCTAATATACCGCATTGTAATCTGCTCTAATCTTGTGTACTTCTTAAAATTGTGTTAAAGGGGTTATCCTGGAAAAGATAATGACTTATCCCCAGTGTAGGTCATCATTTTCACATGAGCAGACGTCCCAGTCCTGGCATTACCGCCGATCTGCTGTGTCAGTGAGCTGCTGTGCTCATCAGAGCTCTGGTGAGAGATGCAGCTTTCCAAAGACTGCGCTGCACATCATATAGCGGCAGTGCTTAGTATTGCCCCATTGACTTGAATGGGGCTGAGCTGCAACTAGGCCACGTGACCGATGTACAGTGTGGTCATTGGCCAAGGAAGAGGCTGCAGCGCTAAAGGACTCTACTAACAGCTGATCGGTGGGGGTCCTGGGTGTCGCAACCCGACATCTGATACTGATAACCTATCCTGAGGATGTCATAAATATCTTTTCCAGGATAACCCTTTAAGTACTTGCATGCATATGGTGTATTCAGATAAATGGAAGATAAGTTTGGGCCAAAGGCTATGGAGCCCATTGAATGATCCTAATGTGCGATTAACAGCTGTCAGCCACTGAATAAGACCGCCCATTGGACTCCTAAGCATAGATAGAGCAGCGGTTTTAAAGGGTCACTCAGTTTTCAAGAACTCTTGATATGTCATAGAAAGATGTCCAAATTGGTGGGGGTCTGAGTGCTGAGACCCCCACTGATCGCTAGAACAAGGAGAGAGACGTGCTCCTATATTGTACACTCTCTCCTCGCTGCAGAGGTCAGAATTGAGAGGGGTCCATAGACCTCTACTGAGCCTGTCTCCTGCAGCCAGGAGAGTGTGTTATGAAAAGTTTTTGAAAACTAAGGGACCCTTTAATGAATACAATACATGATTTACTGACTTTTCCCACAAAAATATTTATCCATCTGCTCAGCTCCTCCTGCTCTATAACATGCTGCCTGCAGATTGTATGTTCAACATGACAGGTTCCTTTTAAAGTCATTGTGTGCTCTGGCTAATAGATGTCCTATCGTGATAGATGACCATGGAGCGGTAGTGAATTGAAGAAGCTTCTCACTCACCGCTCTGTGGCCTCCCAACTCGGCACCGCGCTGCACTGGCCAGGGCCTTGCGTGCACACATGGTCAGCACGCTGGCTGACACTGTGCGTGACGTCAGGTCCCTCCCAGTGCATGCTGGGAAGAAGACGCGGTCCGTCTCCTGCGGGAAGGGTAATATTACCAGGGGCCCGTATTTACCCGGGGGTACAGAAGAAAATAATATATCGCGATATATATAATCGTTATCGCACATGCTTCAAATTATATCGCAAAATAGATTTTAGGCCATATCGACCAGCCCTACGTCATATGGTACTTGGGTCATCTGTATTTTTGTTTTTCTGCACACATCCATACGGCAGGTCTATTATTTCACACATACACCACAGGAAATATTTTGGCCTCTGGTCTGTCCCAGTCTTGGTTTTTGAGATCCGGGTAACATAAAACACATGTAACCATAAGCAGACACAAACAGAAGGCAGATGACGTCTTCAAGAGCAGAAATAGTAGACATTTTTCATGCATAGTTGGCGTCTTCTGACACGGAATCTTAATACTCAGCTGAAAGAACATAACAAAGGTGTACAAGGCCAAATGTAAGTCGCTGCTTGAAATCTTTGTTTACTAGCTAAAGGTCAGGGCTATATATATATATATATATATATATATATATATATTTAAATGGACTTGCATTGCCAGCTAATATCATAGTCCATCTTTTCTGTGTATGTACCGTAATGTAATCAATGTACAGTGGGTAGTAAAATGTAACCATGCATTACAGGCCTCATAAACATGGGTCCGATTCTCTTCAAGTAAGACTGGGAAGATCTCAAATCAATGCAGTTGATACAAAAGAGCTGTTTATTGACTTGCATAGACTGTAACTAGGGCCCTACATTATTAGTCTACAACTTACTCTCATTGATGCTTCATGTCCCGTTGTGGTCTTAAAGGAACACTTCTGGCAAAATAGTACAGGACCTAAGGGAACTGGTGTACAACAGAGGCACTTAAGGAGCACCAAAGAGAGAATCTCAGTCTTTTGCTGCCCCTGAGGTACTATGTAATAATTTATCAGTTTCGCCTCAAGCATCCTTTTAACCCCTTAAAACACATTCCGTATGTATATGTCATTTGAATTAAAGGGGTTATCCCATGACTAATGTAAAAACGAAAATCGGACATCATATAGTACATGACAATCTCTTTCCAACAAAGCTAGAACCAGCCCTGTACCTCACATGGGTCCAGAGATCTCCACATTCATTGCTCTGCTAGATTTATAGCAAGCTGACAGCTCAGGGGACGTGTCTCAGCTCTCCCTATCACAGCTCAGGAGGCGTGTCTCAGCTCTCCCTATCACAGCTCAGGAGGCGTGTCTCAGATCTCTCTATCACAGCTCAGGAGGCGTGCCTTAGATCTCTCTATCACAGCTCAGGGGGCGTGTCTCAGCTCTCCCTATCACAGCTCAGGGGGCGTGTCTCAGCTCTCCCTATCACAGCTCAGGGGGCGTGTCTCAGCTCTCCCTATCACAGCTCAGGGGGCGTGTCTCAGCTCTCCCTATCACAGCTCAGGGGGTGTGTCTCAGCTCTCCCTATCACAGCTTAGGGGGCGTGTCTCAGCTCTCCCTATCACAACTCAGGGGCATGTCTCAGCTCTCCCTTTCACAGCTCAGGGGCGTGTCTCAGCTCTCCCTATCACAGCTCAGAGTGTGTGTCTCAGATCTCCTTATCACAGCTCAGGAGGCGTGTCTCAGCTCTCCCTATCACAGCTCAGGAGGCGTGTCTCAGATCTCCCTATCACAGCTCAGGGGGCGTGTCTCAGCTCTCCCTATCACAGCTCAGGGGCGTGTCTCAGCTCTCCCTATCACAGCTCAGAGTGTGTGTCTCAGATCTCCTTATCACAGCTCAGGAGGCAGTTGAAGGATGAAACTGAGCATGTTCGGCCTTCTGAGTGAGCAGGACAAAGAAATAAAAAATAAAAAACAGCAGGTGGCGCTATACAGATAAATTTCATTAAATAACTCAGTGGCTATGCAAAATTTTTAATTACATGTAATTATAAAATAAATCAGATCTAGGTGCTGGTTTGAAAACTGTAGAATATTTTCTAGGGACAACCCCTTTAAGGGTATACAGGTGAAACTCGAAAAATTAGAACATCGTGCAAAAATTCATTTATTTCAGTAATGCACTGTACTTAAAAGGTGAAACTAATATATGAGATAGACTCATTATATGCAAAGCGAGATATTTCAAGCCTTTATTTATAATTTTGATGATTATGGCTTACAGCTTATGAAAACCCCAAATTTACAATCTCAGAACATTAGAATATTGTGAAAAGGTTCAATATTCTAGGCTCAAAGTGTCACACTCTAGTCAGGTAATTAATCCTTAAGACCTGCAAAGGGTTCCTGAGCCTTTACATTGTCTTAGTCTGGTTCAGTAGGAATCACAATCATAGGAAAGACTGCTGACCTGACAGTTGTGCAGAAAACCATCATTGACACCCTCCATAAGAAGGGAAAGCCTCAAAAGGTGATTGTAAAAGAAGTTGGATGTTCCCAAAGTGCTGTATCAGAGCACATTAATAGAAAGTTATGTGGAAGGGACAAGTGTGGAAGAAAAGGGTGCACAAGCAGCAGGGATGACCGCAGCCTGGAGAGGATTGTCAGGAAAAAGCCGTTCAAGTGTTGGGACGTTCACAAGAAATGGACTGAGGCTGGAGTTAGTGCATCAAGAGCCACCACACAGAGACGGAGCCTGGACATGGGCTTCAAATGTCGCATTCCTCTTGTCAAGCCTCTCCTAAACAACATCAGAGGAGTGGACTGAGGCTGGAGTGCATCAAGAGCCACCACACAGAGACGGAGCCTGGACATGGGCTTCAAATGTCGTATTCTTCTTGTCAAGCCTCTCCTAAACAACATCAGAGGAGTGGACTAAGGCGGGAGTGCATCAAGAGCCACCACACACAGACGGAGGCTGGACATGGGCTTCAAATGTCGTATTCCTCTTGTCAAGCCTCTCCTGAACAACAAACAACATCAGAGGAGTGGACTGAGGCTGGAGTGCATCAAGAGCCACCACACCCAAACGGATCCTAGACATGGGCTTCAAATGTCGTATTCCTCTTGTCAAGCCTCTCCTGAACAACAAACGTGTCTGGAGGAAGAATGGAGAGGCACACCATGCAAGATGCTTGAAGTCCAGTGTGAAGTTTCCCAGTCTGTGTTGATTTGGGGAGCCATGTCATCTGCTGGTGTTGGTCCACTGTGCTTCATTAAGTCCAGAGTCAACACAGCCGTCTACCAGGAGATTTTGAAGCACTTCATGCTTCCTTCCGCAGACGAGCTTTATGGTGATGGTGACTTCATTTTCCAGCAGGACTTGGCACCTGTCCACACTGCCAAAAGTACCAAAACCTGGTTCAGTGACCATGGGATTATTGTGCTTGATTGGCCAGCAAACTCGCCTGACCCGAACCCCATAGAGAATCTATAGGACATTGAAAAGAGAAAGAGGAGAGACCAAACCGAACAATGCAGAAGAGCTGAAGGCTGCTATTGAAGCATCCTGGTCTTCCATAACAGCTCAGCAGTGCCACAGGCTGATGGTATCCATGCCATGCCGTATTGAGGCAGTAATTGATACCAAAGGGGCCCAAACCAAGTACTGAGTACATATGCATGATTATACTTTTCGGAGGTCATACATTTTTCTATTTCACATCCTTTGTTTATAGATTTCATGTAATATTCTAATTTTCTGAGATTGTGAATTTGGGGTTTTCATAAGCTGTAAACCATAATCATCCAAATTATAACAAATAAAGGCTTGAAATATCTCACTTTGCATGTAATGAGTCAATATCCTAGATTCGTTTCACCTTTTAAGTTGCATTACTGAAATAAATGAACTTTTGCACAATATTCTAATTTTTTGCATTGTATATGGAGTGGATTTATAAGCAGGTAGACAGAGGGAGGGGGCTCCCTCCAGTCAGAGCCCCCTGCAGCAAAATTGCAGAGCTAAGATCTGTTACTATGACAGCCTGGGGCCTTGTGAAGGCTCCCAGGCCTGTCAAAGAAGCTGCCTGCTAAACCATGTCTATATCAATAGTGATTTTTATTTTGGCAGCCCAAAATATTATTGGGCTCTTAAAGTTTCAGACTTTTCAGCGAAAGCCCCTTAACTTTTATTTATTTATTTTTTTTTTTTTTTTATGTATGACCGGCAGGACATTTTTTTTAATCAAAATGATTAGCAACATAGATGATTTTTACAATTCAGCTGCACTGGAGCAATAAAAAAACGGTTGTAAAGGGGGTCATACCCAACCCATTAATCATATTTTTGAGGCCCAAAAACTTTTTTTTTTCTTGTTCTTCTTCTGCAGCAAAACTAAACATTCAGCTAATCTGAATTACAGCGGCAGTCATGTGAGGGGGAAGTAGGTTCCTTGTTGAATACTATGTACACACAGAGTTGCAATAGCTTGTAGAATGTAATGTGTCTTCCTGTATGTTGTACGTACTTGCACACTCCCGTGTCTCACCCTCCTGGCCTCTGTTGTATTAGATTTAGTCATAGAAAGATAAGAAGGCGCTCTAACAGCTGCTATCAGCAACCCCTTAAGGGCAATGAATAAATAAGCATATACATTAATGGCATAAAGGTACGAGATGCATTTCCTAACCATTTCATTAAACATCCCACTGAGCATTGACTAAATTAAATACAACATCACTATCTTCCATGTGGATGAAAACGGGAATAGAGATCTTGTACTAAACAGAGTAGATAATGGCTAATATGTCGTCTGTGGCTCTGCGCAAAGCTTGGCAATGAGAACTTGAGGCTCCCGTGCACATTAGTCTATTGTCTGCCAGCCCTGCCATTTTTGGCGGGAGCGGCTGACCATCTTTAGTGTATGGGGGAGATCCCGACCTGATCTCTCTAGCAAATCATTTACCAGTGGAAGGCTGGGTTTCCACATTCAGGATTTTAGATGCAGCTTTTGAGGCCAAAGCCAGGAATGCATTCAAAAGGAGAAGACTCGGTATTCCTGTTAAGTGTCCTCTGCTTATGATCCGTTCCTGACTTTGGCTTCAAAAACTGTGTCTGAGAACATGAACATGGATACCCAGCTGGAAAGGAACATTAGCGCATGCTTGTTACATGGGTATTCAGGTGACTTTTAACATATTAGATGGTCATAAATTGGCATATGCATGCACAGGACAGATATTGCATGTTGGTTGTGATAGTGCTCTTGGAACTGGGGTCATTGGTTCAGTAGGTTAAAGCAGTCTTGAGTTGACAGCTGTCAGGTTGAATTGAAAGTCTGTCAAGATGCCTTTTGTATTAGGCCTCATTTACACAGTCTGTGTTCGGCCAGTGATTTCTATCAGTGATTTTGAGCCAAAATTAAGGTGCAAGTAAAACACTGAGCAGGTGAAGATCTTTTCAGTATAACTCATGTCTGTGGAGGTTCCACTCCTGGTTTTGGCTCCCAATCACTGACGGAAGTCACTGATGTGTGAATAAGGCCTTAAGCAGCAGACTGCTATGGAATCTGGTATGGTCAGTGTGTTAAATCTTATCCTTAGGCCTCACGCACGCAACTGTGGAGCCGCAAAACATGGGCACCGGCCATGTGCACTCTGCATCACAGTGCAGGCCCATTGACTTCAACGGGTCCGCGATCTACAAGATGCGGAGAAAGATGGGACATATCATCTTTTGCAGTGGCGAGGCATGGACCCGGAAGCCCATAGAAAGACTTCCGTGTGTTTCCATAGGCAGCCCCACATTTGTATGCATGAGGCCTTTTAATGTTGTATATTATAGGGGTTGATTCACTGAAACCACTTATCCCCAACTTACAAGTGTCGGATTGGTGTGGCTCTCACCATCAGGGCTCCAGCCAATCATGAAAATGGGGGCCTGTGTTCCCCTCTTTTAATGGTGCTGCAGCATGCATAACATCTGCTGCTCCATTGAAATGGAAAACACAGGGACCCATTCTCATGGTTGGTGCGGCCATAGCGGTCGGACCCCCACCGATCAGACTCCTATCCTGTTGTGGTGGGATAACCCCTTTAAAGCGCATCTGTCAGCAGATTTGTACCTATGAAACTGGCTGACCTCTTACATGTGCACTTGGCATCTGAAGACCTCTGTGTTGGTTCCATGTTCATATGTGCTTGCATTGCTGAGAAAAAAAAAGTTTTAAAATATGCAAATGAGCCTCTAGGAGCAACGGGGGCATAGCCTTCACACCTAGAGATTCTGCTTTCTCTGCAACTGCTGCACCCTCTCCACTTAGATTGAAAGAGCCAGGCAGTGAAAACATCATAACGCCTGGCCCTGTCAAAGTGCAGTGGATGTGGCAGTTGCAGAGAACGCACAGCCTCTAGGTGTAATGGCAACGCCCCCGTTGCTCTTAGAGGGTCATTTGCATATATTAAAACTTCATTGTTCTCAGCAATGCGGGCACATATTAACATGAGACCAACAGGTCAGCCAGTTTCATAGGTACAAATCTGCTGATAGATAGTCTTTAACCCCTTCTCCACACATGACGTACTATTACGTCATGGAAACCACTGCATTCCCGCAATTTTTCCCATCGGGTGGGAAAAAAGTGTTATTTAGTAAAATTAATAAAGTTTTTAAGCAAAAAAAAAGCCCCATTTTATATTAAAAAACAGAAAGGGAAAAAAAACCACCACACATTAGGTATTGCCGCTTCCGTAATGACCGGCTCTATAAATATACCGATAAAATAAAGCAATCAAAAAGACGTATACCCCCCCCCCAGATAGTACCAATCAAACCGTCGCCTCATCCCGCAAAAAATGAGACCCTACCTAAGACAATCGGTCAAAAAATAAAAAAGCTATGGCTCTCAGACTATGGAGACACTAAAACATCATTATTTCAGTTTCAAAAATGCTATTATTGTGTAAAACCTAAATAAATAGTTAAAAGTAGACATATTAAGTATTGGCACGTCTGTAACGATCTGCTCTATAAAAATATCACATGACCTAACCCCTCAGATGACCGCTGAAAAAATAAATAAATAGAAACTGCTCCAAAACAATTTGTGTTTTGTCACCTTGCCCCATAAAGTGTAATAATGAATGATCCAGAAATCATATGTACCCAAAAATGGTACCAATAAAAACGGCAACTCTTCCTGCAAAAAACGAGCCCCTGCACAAGACGATCGGCAGAAAAATAAAATAGGGCGTTCAGAAAATGGAGACACAAAAACATCATTTTTTTTTTTTTCAAATATGCTTTATTATGTAAAACTGAAACAAACAAGGAAAGTAGGCATATTTTGATATCATTGCGCCTGTACCAACCTGCTCTATAAAATAGCACATGATCTACCCTGTCAGATGAATGTTGTAAAAAATAAAAACAGTGCTAAAACATCAATTTTTGGTTACTTTGCCTCACAAAAAACGTAATATAGAGCAATTAAAAATCATATGTACCCCAAAATAGTACCAATAAAACTGGCACCTTGTCCCATAGTTTCCAAAATGTGGTCACTTTTTTTGAGGTTCTACTGCAGGGGTGCATCAGGGGACTTCAAATGGGACATGGCATCTGAAAACCAGTCCAGCAAAATCTGCCTTCCAAAAACCATATGGTGTTCCTTTCCTTCTGCGCCCTGCCGTGTGGCCATACAGCCGTTTAGGGCCACTTGTGAGGTGTTTCTGTAAACCGCAGAATCAGGGTAATAAATATTGAATTTTTTTTTGGCTGTTAACTCTTGCTTTTTTACTGGGAAATATGGATTAAAATGTAAAATCTGCCAAAAAGGGAAATTCAGAAATTTCATCTCCATTTCCCATTAATTCTTGTGGAACACCTAAAGGGTTAACAAAGTTTGTAAAATCAGTTTTGAATACCTTGAGGGTTGTAGTTTCTAGAATGTGGTCATTTTTGGGTGGTTTCTATTATGTAAGCCTCACAAAGTGACTTCAGACCTGAACTGGTCCCTAAAAAGTGGGTTTGGGAAATTTTCAGAAAACTTTCAAGATTTGCTTCTAAACTTCTAAGCCTTCTAACGTTCCTAAAAAATAAAATGGCATTCCCAAAATGATCCAAACATGAAGTAGATTTACATTTCCCATATGTCTATTATAAAAGTAGGGAAATTGAAATTTAAAAATTTGGGAATTTTTCAAAATTTTGGGTAAATTTGGGAATTTTTCACAAATAAAGGTGAAATATATTGATTTAAACGTATGACTATAACGAAGTACAATGTGTCACGAGAAAACAATCTCAGAATGGCCTGGATAAGTAAAAGTGTTCCAAAGCTATTACCACATCAAGTGACACATGTCAGATTTGCAAAAAATGGCCTGGGCAGGAAAGTGAAAACTGGCCCAGGGTAGAAGGTGTTAATAAATGTCATGGCTCATGTTTTGTCTCCAATGTTTGTTATAGATGTTCTTCAGGATGTAACAACTAATCACATTCTAGTATTATAGGTCTTCCATTGACTTGTGATTTATTTTTATTTGTTTTGTTCCAGGGGAAATTAAGGCCTGTTTGTGGACGTAGCCAGTAATCTGTTTTCTTCAGTGTGTGGAGCCTGCCCCCACACCCATAACCTGCCAAACCACGGCCTTTACCTGTGTCTTCCGGTGTTTCCCGTGCGATCCTTCCTGCGGGAGCGCCTCGTGGGCCACTCCAGAATTCACTCAGCGTTCAGTGGCTCCAATGGTGAAAATGACAAGGTCCAAAACGTTTCAGGCCTACCTGCCATCCTGCCACAGAACATACAGCTGCATTCATTGCAGAGCTCACCTGGCAAATCACGATGAGCTCATATCAAAGGTAAAAGGGGTTTTATACTTTGGTGGCCTCCCCTGCTGATTTCTCTCAGACGTGACTCGCTATAGTACTAGTTAGTGATTGTGTGCTCACACACATCTAACGTATATTCCAAGTGATTCACCACATATTTAGCTCATCCGTGCTTTGCTGCCCCATCACTATGGCTGATTGGTCTTTACATGGAGTCTACTGATTCCTCCTTCCCTCCAATAATGTGTAGAGGTTAGTTGGCTTCCTATAAGATGTGTCTGAGTATGTATTCGTCGTACTTTTAGGAATATTAGATTGTGAGCTCCTCTGGGACAGGGATGATGATCTATGAACAGCGCTGCAGAATACTACATGAATAATGAAAAATAAATCTAATTTCTCCTTTGGCTCTCGGGTGCTGGCTGACTTTCCTCCTGATCTGCATGAGCTTCTCCATTCATGTAGTGTACCATAAAGACCTTTATTTGATGCTCTGCCATTTTTCTGGCTTTGTGATGTGTGCTATATTTGAGTTACTGGCATTCTGCAACCAGACCTTTTATGCCCTTTGATATTGGTAAAAAGTCTGATCTGGCCCAAAAGGGTTTTCCTGGAATAATGAGATTTTCTCATGTACCAACAGCCAGCCTCTCTGACTAGAATATTCCTACTTTTCAAGTGGTTAGACTATGCATAAGTCAAGGGTTGATGCGGTAAAGTAGGATGAATGAGTGGGATGTGTACGTGGAGATGGACGACCGATTTATGGTGATGCTGGGTCCCAAAAGTTATCTGGACTATATGTGGTTGCAGGACTGCACAAGTTGGAAGATGGGGGGGGGGGGGGGGGTTGGGATATGTTAATGTAACAATTAACTATTCTTTATAAAACCTTAATAAAAAATATTTAATTTAAAAAAAGAATATTCCTACTTGCCTCCTCCAATCCTCCCTGATGTCTCCATGTTCCAGTCCTGCAGTGTTGACATCCGGTGCAGCAGGGGACTGAGAGGCAGGCTGCTGGGACTTGGGGAAAAAAAAACACGTTATTCCCGGAGAACCCCTTTAATGAGGACGTGTCATCAATTTCTTGCAAACGAAATCTGTGTACATTCAAAAATTCACCACCGGCCGTCTAAGTATTTTATTATTATTATTAATATTTTTATTATATTTTATTTATGTAACCATGTCCCTCCTTCCTTAGTTCTGGCGTATATTGTAATTCACTGTGGTGAAGGGGGTGACAACCACAGCAATTCTTCCGTTAGCTCTGGCGCTGCCCGGTCATTGCAGACCTGGTCAGACCGCTCTGGCTCAGTGTAATCTTGATAGATTCACCATATTTCATGAGACCACACAGTGAAGACCTCATTCCAAACATCATTACCAGGCACTTTAGACAGAAGCTTTGCCGGTGAGAAGTGGATTGCACAGTTTCCGGCGGTGATGCCCAGGGTGAAGTCTTCACTACGTGGTATTGTGAGAGATGGTAGATTTTGGGAGGTCCCACTCAGCCAGACTGGTCTTGCGCTGTCCGCAATGATTGGTCGGTAGCAGAGCAAGCATACAGACTCCACATTGGCTAACCACAGTAAATTACCATATGGTGCGAAAGAACAAAGGGGGGGGGGGCATATAAAAACAAAACACAATTTTCAGAGGGTGGGAAAGAACGTACACAGATTCTATTTGTGAAAACTGACAGCTTTTTCTTTTTGTCTTGTTGGCTGATGATGATCTAAATCAGGGGTGCACAACCTTTCCTGGTTGGGGGACACGTTGTGAGCCTGAATCAATTCCAAGGGCCGAAAATAAGGGGTATCGCCTACTGAAATACTATATTTATGGCTTATTGAACATACAGTAAATACCATTAATGTGTAGGCCTACACTTAATATGGAGAGAAACCCTTGCTCGAAGAGACAATGTAGAATTGTACTTTTTACATTTATTTGACCCAGGTATCTATATTAGTACATTGAAAGATCTATTTTGGGGCCTTATGGGATAAAATATTTGAGCAGTTGGCAGACTTTTATTCCTACTTTTGAAACTTGGAATCGTGCACTTGGAAACCTTTTTTTTTTTTTTTTTTCAGATGAGACCCCAATTACACATGTTCCATGTAAACTCATTCCGATTAGTCTGGATGGCGTACTGTATGTCCAGTACATTCCTACAGACTCCCTATACGGACAAATCAATGGGCAGGAACAGCACTCATAGGTTCATACATCTCCACTGGTATGCGACAGCCCCGCAGCAGCCGTGGATCCAAACAGCCAAGCGTTATGTAGAAAATCAATGAGCGGCGGCAGCATTACCCAATTTCTTTCTTTATTCAGACTTCACAACATATATAAAAACGTCAACGTTTCGGCTTTAAACCAGCCTTTATCAAGCACAAAAAAGTGCTTGATAAAGGCTGGTTTACAGCCGAAACGTTGCTGTTGGGTAATTCTGCCGTCGCTCACTGATTTTCTACGTATCCCTATATGGGCAGTCCACATATGTGGAAGGGAGCATGTTAACTAGGGTGAACCAGTTTCCAGGAGTCGTGATGAAGTGATTGAGCTTAAAGGATTTGATCAGGATAAATATTTACCCATTCCTCTTAAGACCAGTTCATCTTGATCGGCTCTTCCTCCATCCAGTTGATACCGGTCTGAATTTTTTTTGCTAGTATTATGTATACAAATGAAAGGGGAGATTAGTATCTTGTGTGCATGCTTTTATAGGGCATCAGTTACGGCAAAAAGGTTCCTTTGGAGAACGTACTAATTGCATAATTTCTGCATCTGAAAAAAGCTCTTCAAACTTTGACGTTAAAGCGCACCTGTCAGCAGATTTGTACCTAGGAAACTGGCTGACCTGTTACGTGTGCACTTGGCAGCTGAAGGCATACGTGTTGGTCCCATGTTCATATATGTCCACATTGCTGATAAAAATGATGTTTTCATATATGCAAATGAGTCTCTAGGAGCAATGGGGGCGTTGCCTTTACACCTAGAGGCTCTGCTCTCTCTGCATCTGCTGTGCCCTCTGTACCTTGATTGACAGAGCCAGGCATAATGTTTACACTGTCTGGCCCTGTCAAAGTGCAGAGGGTGCAGCAGTTGCAGAGAGAGCAGAGCCTCTAGGTGTAATGGCAACGCCCCCATTGCTCCTAGAGACTCATTTGCATATATGAAAACATCATTTTTCTCAGCAATGCGGGCACATATGAACATGGGACCAAGATAAATGTCTTCAGCTGCCAAGTGCACATGGAACAGGTCAGCCAGTGTTATAGGTACAAATCTGCTGACTGGTGCCCTGTAACAGGCAGTGTATACCTCTGTATATGTATACTGTGGTATACATAGAAATATTTTCTTGACATATACCTCCAAGGAAAGGTTTGCATGCAGCCTGCAAAGTGCGATGTGGTTAATGGAAGGCAATTAACTTTTATATGGTTTGAGATCACCTCCCATTACGAGTGGCTATAATTCTAGTATGTATTACATGAAGACACCCAGTGTGATTAACTAGGATGGTGAGTATATAGATGCAGGAAATGTGGAAACATACTGGTTTAACTTGGGGATGACATAATAAATGACTTAGATCCACTGCGTAGGTTTCATTCCCCTCGATTGTTGAAACAGACTACCCATTGTCCTTCATATCAGTACCCGATTAAAATTTTCAGAAATTGGAATGTGAAAAAGCCTGAAGTGTAAATTGATCTGCAGTGTAGACTTTAAAGCCACAGCAGGACAACTTATGCTGCGGATTTCTGCTGCGCATTTCACCCTTTGCAGTGAAATATCCGCTGTGGAAACCCTGCAAAGTCTGCCCTTTGTGGTCATATTCTAATAGCAACCCCTGGAACTCCAGCTGTTGGGAAACTACAGCTCCTATCATGCTCCATTTACTTCTATGGGAGTTCGAAGTATAGCAAAGCAAGTGTGCATGCTGGGAGTTGTACTTTCACCACAGCTGGAGGTTGCTGATTTTTGCCCTAGATCTGTGAGCGAAAGTATAAATTGTTGTTTGTCACAGTCCTGTGGAAATGCACTTATATTGTAGTGATGCATCGCTAATAGTCTGGGTCACAGGGTTGACAACCGTCCTGAAATTTCTGGATAGTCCGTAAGAATGAGAAACTTTTTTTTCCAGCGTCCGTGATTTTTTGAGGCTGTTGGTACTTGACTAGATTATTTTGGTGGTGATTATATTATTTTACAGCTCATAGTAAATGCTGGTAATAAGTTCAGTATATTTAGCTATAGACATGTATTACTTATCATTTTTATCATCCATTATGGTTTTCCAATTTGTCCGCAAGAAATGTTGGCTGTCCGTGATTTTGGGATAACTTATCTAGATAAAAGAAAAATTCTGGTTGGCAGCCCTGCTGGGTCGTGATACAGTAAGTCATAGACAAGCATCCAACACAAACACCAGCGTCACAAACATGTTGTCAAAGCCACGCTTGCCATCTACACATACCTGCCTCTAAATAGAATGCAACCTAATAACCTGTTACCAGCCTGAAGGTTTCTCCACATCCATTTTATAAACAGTTAGGCTACAATCACACAAGCGTATTTTGCTTCCGTGTCCGTTCCGTTTTTTTTGTTGTTGCGGATTGGATGAGGACCCATTGATTTCAATGGGTACGCTAAAAAATGCAGACAGCACACCGTGTGCTGTCCGCATCTGTATGTCCATTCCGTAGCCCCGCAAAAAATATAGAGCATGTCCTATTCTTGTCCGTTTGCGGACAAGGAAAAGCACTGTTACAATGGATCCGCAAAAAAAAAAAACGATGCAACACGGATGTCACCCCTATTTTTTGCGGATCTGCATTTTGCGGACTACAAAATACATACGGTTGTGTGAATGTAGCTTTATGCAGGCCTAGTCTACTTCCAAGACATCTGCTATAACTGCGTGACTAGACATCCGCTCTCAGATAATTGACCATTCACTAGATCCTGAGCATGCTCATTCCATTAATGGTATCCACATTCATCCTTTTTAATAGACATAATCTTATTTATCCACAGCACTGCATTTCATCTAAAATCACTACTAAAACTATTTTGTATATAGAATGTGCATTATTATTATTATTTTGTCAACCTGCTCCCTATCTGAGAGCAGGATATGGTAGGGGGAGAGAAGTTGAGCTCTGTGATATATAGGTTTATATAACTGAAGAGGGACTTAGGGGGACGGATCCATTATCTATTTCAGAGAAAACAGATCCGTCCCTATTGACTTGCATTGGGGTAATGCCGGATCCATCTTGCTCCGCATCCCAGGACGGAAATCAAACTACAACATGTTGCGGTTTTCTCTTCGGTATGGGAACGCAACTAAACGGAGTGGAGGAATGCATTTTGGTGCATTCCATTCTGTTCGGTTCAATTTTGTCCCCATTGACAATGAATGGGGACAAAACTGAAGCGTTTTTTTTTTTCCGGTATCGAGCCCCTATGACGGATCTCTCTAAAACACTAGTGTGAAAGTAGCCTTAGAATGAGACCAGGGTCACATCATCATTTAGTCTATCAGAAGAACAAAAATAACTATCCTTTTATTTTGTATAAGACAAAGTTCAGACTAAGCACCTATATTTCTACACTCAGAAGTGCATGACCATAAGGCAGATTACGTAGGTTAAAAGATGGCCGCACAATACATCTCAAACTAACAGAAAAACAAAAAAGGGGCTCATTCCAGAAATAGGAATGAAGGAAGTTCTTTGCGCACATTTTTGATCAAAAGTATGTCAGGCCCAAATGCCACTTCACGGCGACTTCCGCACATGGGTCCCTAACACTACAGATACTGCCTCTCATGGACTTACCAGTCTCCTTATTTTCAGGGCACTGTAGGAACCAGCTAAATTGCTTTTGTGCTGAGAAGTCCCAGAAACTTAGGCGGGTCTCAGTCCAAAGAGGCGCCACCCTCAATATATACTATAAGACAAAGTTCAGACTAAGCACCTATATTTCTACACTCAGAAGTGCATGACCATAAGGCAGATTACGTAGGTTAAAAGATGGCCGCACAATACATCTCAAACTAACAGAAAAACAAAAAAGGGGCTCATTCCAGAAATAGGAATGAAGGAAGTTCTTTGCGCACATTTTTGATCAAAAGTATGTCGGGCCCAAATGCCACTTCACGGCGACTTCCGCACATGGGTCCCTAACACTACAGATACTGCCTCTCATGGACTTACCAGTCTCCTTATTTTCAGGGCACTGTAGGAACCAGCTAAATTGCTTTTGTGCTGAGAAGTCCCAGAAACTTGGGCGGGTCTCAGTCCAAAAGAAGTCGCCGTGAAGTGGCATTTGGGCCCGACATACTTTTGATCAAAAATGTGCGCAAAGAACTTCCTTCATTCCTATTTCTGGAATGAGCCCCTTTTTTGTTTTTCTGTTAGTTTGAGATGTATTGTGCGGCCATCTTTTAACCTACGTAATCTGCCTTATGGTCATGCACTTCTGAGTGTAGAAATATAGGTGCTTAGTCTGAACTTTGTCTTATAGTATATATTGAGGGTGGCGCCTCTTTTGGACTGAGACCCGCCCAAGTTTCTGGGACTTCTCAGCACAAAAGCAATTTAGCTGGTTCCTACAGTGCCCTGAAAATAAGGAGACTGGTAAGTCCATGAGAGGCAGTATCTGTAGTGTTAGGGACCCATGTGCGGAAGTCGCCGTGAAGTGGCATTTGGGCCCGACATACTTTTGATCAAAAATGTGCGCAAAGAACTTCCTTCATTCCTATTTCTGGAATGAGCCCCTTTTTTGTTTTTCTGTTAGTTTGAGATGTATTGTGCGGCCATCTTTTAACCTATCCTTTTATTTTGAACATTTGTCAGTTGCGTCAGAGATATATTATATTATTTTTGACAGTTGAAAAATTCCTCTCCGCAAGACTTTTTCACCCGTCAAAAATGACGGAACTGACAAAAGTGGATGCAAAATGAGCACAGCAGATGCTCAAAGTAAAGGATTGTTTTTTTCGTTTTTTTGTTCTTCTGACGGATCAGAACGGAAAACTAAATGGTGATGTGACATGAAACCAGCTCCCCACAGGACCCCTGGGAGAGACATTAAGAGTCCTGATTACCAGCCTTTTGTATATACTCACTAATACAGAGAAAGCTGTTAATCGCTATCAGGCAGGCATGCACATGGCAGTGAAAAAAACAAAAACAAAACTCTGTTAAAACACAAGACACACCTTTAGTTTTTCATGGCCATTTTTCAACCATTTTGGCTTTCATTTCCCGGCTGTTTGTCCGCTTTTAATGGCTGTTTTTCATGGCTATGAAAACGGATAAATTTCAGTAGTGTTTATTTTTTATTTTTTTTAACCTCTGCAGAGCTCTCCGTATACATAATGTCCCCCCATAGTGGCCCCAGCAGTAATAATGTCTCCCATAGTGGCCCCCAGCTGTAATGTTTTGCTTTAACAAAAATAAAAAAATAAAAGAAATACTCGCCTCATCCACTTGCACGTGCAGAGGCAGTCGCTCGTCTCTTCATTGAAAAGGACCTGCGCTCAGCGTGATGTCACCACGCGCTACCAGCATGGTGCCTGGTGACGTCATCACACTGAGCGCAGGTCCTTTTCCATCAAGAGATGAGTGACTGCAGCCATATTGTTCTAGTGTACCCGTTTTTAACGGCCATTACATAGGTGCACTCCTGTCTAAGTGGCCGTTAAAAATGATCCCATTGATTTCAATACGGTCCGTCTGGCCGTGAAACCAGCCAAAAAAATGACATGTCATATTTTTTGTCGGCTGCTATTCACTGCCCCTTAAAAAAACAGCCATGTGAATAGCCCCATAGGCTTTCATTGGTGCTAAAAATGGCTGTGTGCATGTAGCCTTAGTGTGTTTTTACGCAGGATTTCTCCTGTTTGAATGAAGCGCCAGATGTGTACGCTGCTCCATTGAACTCTTTGGAAAAGCCGAAGATGGCAGAGTACAAGAGCTATCTCCAGCAGTCCCATAGAGCGAATGGAGCAGCAGAACATATGCTTGTTCTCTCCATTCACATTGGGGCCCTATTCTTGAGATAGGAGGAGTACCAGAGGTGAAAAACGCACTAATTGGATGCTTATGGCATATCCTATTGTCTAGATGGGAATAACCCTTTAAGCAAATATATCAACTATGTAGATATGTATTAGTATAATTGAAGAAACACCATCAGCACTCCAGTAAAAAAATCTAAAGCGTGGTTTATTAACCCAGTGTCATAGCAACGTTTCAACCGCTTGTTACGGTCTTTCTCAAGCCTGAGTAAGACCGCAACAAGCGGTTGAAACGTTGCTATGACACTGGGTTAATAACCCACACTTTAGATTTTTTTACTGGAGTGCTGATGGTGCTTCTTCAATTATTGGATTGGACCTTGGTGCCGGTCTTAGTTGCTGGATTTTTTGCACCCACTTTAAGCAGTGTGCTGCTCTCTCCCTTTCTTGTCTATGTATTAGTATAGTTACAGTGATACATATTCACAACACTCATTATGAGCGTGACTAAAGGCCAGTGTACAACCGTGACGTATGGTAGTAGGACGGCCTGTCCTTTTGATCTAACGGAACGGACCACGATATTGTCGAACATGAGAATCTGGATGTGTTGCTCAACACCATTGTGTCTTGATCTGCAGTTGGTTAAGAATATCCTGGGATTTAGAATCATCATTTCCAAGTAATCACCATGTGAAAAGAAGGGTGCATGTCCTTTGTTAGCTGTTGCCTAAGTATGCAAGCCGTAGGGCCCTTTTATACATACAGATGATCAGGCCTATTACGTGGACAGGTACAGGAAAGATGCGATCAGTGACGTTATCACATCTTTCATATGGCATCAAAAATCGTCATCTGTGTAAACGGGCCAAATGCTGAGAAAAAACGGGAAACTTAATGGGGATGAAGGGGTTGGCCAAGCCAGACCTGCAAAACGGAAGCATAGTTGCCTGCCCTTTGACGCTGGGTTCCGACTTAATTGCACCTCAGGCTCGTTCAGGTCCCTGCTGTAAATATCTGCTTTGATGCCGCTGCAGCCAATGACTGGCTGCAGTGGCGACCGGACCACCTTGTGTCATGGCAGTTGGTCACATGATGCAAGGGGGACAGGTCACTGCAGAAAGCCAGTGATTGGCTGCAGCGGCATCAAAGTGGATGTTCACATTGGGGGACCTAAGCAAGGAACCCGGGGAGTGGGGGTGCAGGTAGGTATGCTTCCTTTTAGCAGGTCAGATGGCCAAACCCTTCAGTCACAATTCTCCTTTTTCTTGGGCAGCTTTATTGTACAGGTAGTAATGTGATACAGTATGACCCTTGAATCTGTGGACTGCCGGATGATATTTGTCATCCTTTTGATGGTGTATTCAGTTTCGGATCACACCAGAGGACAGGAATAAGAGATAAGCCGGAATGTTCTCCTCATCATGGTTGACGATGATTAATATCAGTTTGTCTCTGCAGTTCTTGCTGCAACAAAATCTCCTGTGCTTCATAGAAGCTAAAAATAGAGCTGAAATGAAATGCACAACAGAGCCAGCAAAAATGTGGAGAAAAAGCACGGAAAGTTTGACTTATGCTAAATAAAGTCTAGGCTTATTCTCTGGAAAATGTGAGCTGCTGGTCTGTAGAAAGATGTTGGTTTAGTTGGCTAACATTTACAAACTGGAGAAGAAAATAGTTCTGCGGAATGTCTAAAATGCCACGGTTTTAATTGGGAGGCACTAACAAAGGCATATTGTAGGCACTCCTTCCTAAAAAGGAGGTATTGGCTTTGGGGCAGTCAGGCAGGGTTCTGACCTGTATACTCCAGGGATCAGCAACCTTCGGCGCTCCAGCTGTTGGGGAAACTACAACCCACAGCATGCTCCATTCATTTCTATTGGAGTTCCGAGTACAGACCAGCAAGTGTGCATGCTGGGAATTGTAGTTTCACCACAGCTGGAGTGCCAGAGGTTGCAGATCCCTGGTATACTCTAGAGCAGGGATCAGCAACCTCTGGCACTCCAGCTGTTCCAGAACTACTCCCAAAATCCTCCTTTCACTTCTACGGGAGTTGCATCAACAACCGAGTAAGTTTACATGTTGGGAGTTGTAGTTTAACAACTGCTGGCGGGTCGATGCTCTATAGTGCGAGTGGAAACACAGCAAATAGATTCACTTAAGGCCTCATGCACACGGCCGTTGTTCGGGTCTGCGTCCGAGCCGCATATTTCGCGGCTCGGCCGTGGACCCATTCATTTCAATGGGGCCGCAAAAGATGCGGACAGCACTCCGTGTGCTGTCCGCATCTGTTGCTCCGTTCCGTGCCCCCGCAAAAAAAATATAGCATGTCCTATTCTTGTCCGTTTTGCGGACAAGAATAGGCATTTCTATAATGGGCTGCGTTCCGTTCCGCAAAATGCGGAACGGAACGCGGATCAGCTTCCGTGTTTTGCGGATCCGCGATTTGCGGACCGCAAAACACCAACGGTCGTGTGCATGTAGCCTAAAGGGGATGTATTAATTGGAAAGCAAAAAGCACATCTCTGTTTTATTTTTCCTAGATGACATTTTCCATGTGAAGATTGTAAACTGTGTTGTTTTTTTTTTTTTTTTTTTTTTCTTTGTGTATAAAACTGCCATATAGTGGACTGTGCCCGACAACAACCTACATTGGATTGTATAAAATCTCTAATGAAAGGCAGGGGCATTTGGGCTGTTGTGTGGGTGTTCTTTCCTTTAAAGGGATTGTCCAGGATAGAAAACCACGGCTGCCGCACCTGTCCACGGGTTATGTGTTATCCCAGAGCAGCCTTATACACTTCAGTGAAGCTGAGCTGCACTACCAGACACAGCCCATGGAAAGGTGTGGCTCTGTCTTTGGCAAAAAAAAAAGCTGCCATGTTTTTCTAAATATAAGCAACCCCTTTTAATGTTGGAGTGCTGTCCCCTAGTCTGTGTGGTAGAAATGCTATCCTATTTACAGGAACATTTATAAAAATAACACATAGCTGCTACGTGTAAACTGCACTGTGACATAATTTGTATTGTACCTATAGAGCTCCATTCCATAATAATGGCAAAATAGATATGCACTAAGCTCCCCCTAGTGGTGGCCGTTTTAGGACTGTTTGAAGAATTTTGGATCTAAGAGTGAAATTCTATTAAAAGGTGGAAATTTACTTGTAACTTCATAATACAGTCATTATTCCCCGCACATGAGAAAACTGGTGCCAAAAAGTTGTAAAGTTGGGCATGTGTCATACTAATTTCTCACTTCTTACTTTTCCAAATGTTGGGTGGAGCCAGCTAACCGGCCTGCCGCAATTGTTATGTAGGGAAAATCTACACCAACTCCCTTGCTGATATAGTTTTCAGGCACGTGGAGCTGCACAGATGTGCCACAATTATTAACAGGCATGCACCTCTTAACTGTGGAGCATCTGATGCCAACGGGGGGTAGATTAAGATGAGTGTGTAGGACACCAGTCTTAATAAATGTTTCAGGATTGTTCAAAAAGTGGCCAGTATACATAATACACTCACCCAGGTAGAAATGTTGGATTGCTGCAAAACTCTGCACGCAGGTAGGTAAATGATTACAAGGGTGGTCTAATTAGACACTGGGTCTTGCCACAAAAGGGCGTAAAAATGCTTCCTCCGCTCAGGGGCTACTCTTGGGTGGGGTTTCTCTTGGCGAGAGTTCGCGGACTGCTAGATATTATTCTTCTACAACACACTCAAAGACATTTTGCTCAGTTGACAGACTTTGGGCCAGCCACTGTCACGTTCATTTGCAGTGAGGTCATGAATCAGTAATCTAGACTGCTATGGCCTGGAACCATATACTCCTTAGCGATAAATCCTGGTTCTGTTTGGGATCCTACGACAGTTGGGTTTGAGTATGGAGGCCTCGTATTGAGCACTTCAGTCCTGCCTTTGCTGTGGAGCGGCGCAGAGCTCTAACTGCTGGTGTGACGATCTGGGGAACTATCGCATATGTCGCTCAGCCCTAGTAATGAAGTGAGGGACACTAACAGCTCAGTGATGTGTGCAGGACATCCTATAGCCAAGTGTTGCCTCTCATGGCAGGGCTTCCAACTGGTATTTTTCATCAGGTCAATACTCGCCCACACACATAGCAAGGGTTTCCCAGGAATGTCTCCACCAGATCGCAACACTTTCTTGGCCTGCACGGTCGATCATTTATGGGACCAGCTGGGACGCCAGCTTCAGCGACCTATGAGTGTACAGGATCAGCTGTAACATCTGTGGGCAAATGTGCTGCAGTGTACCATATAGAACCTGTATGTCTCCGTGCCCAACCGTTTCATCTTGTATCCAGGCTAAAGGTGGCCTAATCGGTTACTAGAGCCTCCACTCAATTGTATAATTCTCCCCAATAAACTTATTCTTTATCACAGAGGTGGCCTTTATGAAGGGGGTGTCCGGCTTGAGATTTCATGTATTCCTATCGGAGTTTTTCCTTTAACATTTGTGTACCTCATAGTTGATGACTGCATTTATACAGTTGCTATGGAGATCACATGTAGAAGCACTGGTAAGACACGGAGAAGCATCATCATATCAAAGGAAAATGTGCTTCCCATTAAATTACAGCTTTTCAAAGCAGTTTTAACTGTTGTTTCACTTGGCAAGCAAATACATACATAGAATAAATTACTGTGGATGCTAGAAGAAGTGTTTAATAACCTATTTATAGCTTCTTTAGTATGAATCATTCTTCTTAGTGTTCATTTGTCCTACATCATAGTAAAAAAAAAACTATTATACACAGTATATATAGATGACAGAAGGTATGACATGGAGGAACTCCCTTTAAAATACCTGATAAATCCCACAAAATAATCATAGCCCCAGTCACTACCAATCTGAGGCTATAGAAATTATACTGTGTGTATGTACTGTATGTGTGTGTAATTTTAATAGATTTTTTTTTCATATTCAACTTTGATCAGAAATGTCAAATTAATGATCGCAAGATCTTAGTCTGAGTCATATCATGTATTGCGTGGGCTTCTTTCCTATGTAACGTACTGGTATTGGAGTTCTCTTACTGCTGTGGGAGAGTTTATCCATGCAGCATTCACTATGTATGCTATAACATCTCAAAAGCCAAGTCTTTTGGTATCTGGCCCAGTTGTGGAGTGGTAATGCCACCCTTTTGTATGACTGTTCCCACAGTATTTGCTGCAGAAGTTATTGAAGCTCTTCAAGTCTTCAGGGATATCTGTTGTGATGTTGACTTGTAGGAGACTTATCATTGAAATATATCTTTTGTGCTTTAAAAATGTAAGTTTATTTAAGAATCCATTCGCTCCATGGGGCATATTTACTAAACCTTCCGAAGCCCTGCCTCCTGTTCAAGCAAGACTGAAAAAGTTGTATAAACCCTAGTTACATTAATTTGCACCACATATTCTTGGCACAGACACATTAGTAAGTCGACCTATATTTGTGACCATAAATTTGCTGCATGCATTTTTATTTTTTTTTCTACTGTCCCCCAGCTTCACATTTGCATACATCTTCCATGTGTGTGTATATACACGGTTGAAACCAGAAGTTTACATACACCATATAAAAAGACACATATGCATGTTTTTTCTCAATATCTGACATGAAATCAGAATAAACCTTTCCTGTTTTTGGTCAATTAGGATTACCATAATTATTATTATTTGCCAAATGCCAGAATAATGAGAGAGAATATGTTTTAAGGCATTTTTATTACTTTCTGCAATGTCAAAAGTTTACATACGCTAAGATTACTATGCCTTTAAACAATTCTGGACTGCCCATATGATGATGTCATGTGTTTGGAAGCTTCTGTTCTGTGTCTGTGTCCCAGAGATGAACGTGCTTTGGTCCGACATGTGCATATCAACCCATGAACAAAAGCAAAAGACTTTGTGAAGATGATGGCGGAAGCTGGTAAGATTGTGTCAATATCCACAGTGAAACTAGTACTGTATCAACATGGGCTGTAAGGCCACTCTGCCAGGAAGAAGCAATTACTCCAAAAACATAAAAAAGCCAGATTAATTTTTGCAAATGCACACAGGAACAAACACCTACGTATTTGGTGACGTGTCCTGTGGTCTGACGAAACTAAAATTTAACATTTTGGCCATAATGACCATCGTAACACTTGGAGGAAAAAGGTAGAAGCTTGGAAGCCTAAGAACACCATCCCAACTGTGAAACACGGGGGTGGCAGCATCATGTTGTGGGGTTGCTTTGCTGCAGGAGGGACTGGTGCACTTCACAAAATAGATGGCATCATGAGGAAAGAAGATTATGTGGAAAAGAAGCAACATCTCGATATCAGCCAGGAAGTTAAAGCTTGGGCGGAAATGGGTCTTCCAAATGGACAATGACCCGGAGCATTCTGCCAAACTGGTTACAAAGTGGCTTAAAGAGGACCTTTCATGGGTCCGAACATGGTAAGATAACTATCTGGACATGTAGCGTGGCGCCCAGGGATCTCTCTGCACTTACTATTATCCCAGGGCGCCACTCCATTCGCCCGCTGTGGCCCTGTTACCTTCTCCCGCGTTGTATGGTAATTGCTACTAACTTCGCAACAGGGAGGAGACATCAGCTTCTCTCCCTGGGCGTTCCTTCTCCCTGGCTGTAGCGCTGTCCAATCGCACCAGGTTTTTTTCTCCCAGGCCGTGTGCAGGTAGACTAGGAGAGCCGTGCATGCATGGCTGCGCCACCATTTACAATTTAGCTTCCATATTACCCTACCCCCCATTCTGTAGATGGTTTGTCTTCCGGGACCTGCTCCTATCAGGCATTCATGGTGTATCCTGTGATTGTGCCATACATATCTAGGATGGGAAAACCACTTTTAGCTCTGACTTACTTTTATCTTCAGTTGGTTTAGCGTCCTTTTAAGGGTAGGTTCACATAAGCGGCACAAGCTCCAATAACAGAAACAGACTACCGGAATTTGGTGCATCCGGCTTAGCCAGATACTGCCGGAAAGCGGCCAGATCTCTGTCTGATCCCATTATAGTCAATGGGGAACTGGCGGTGTGTGGCTATGCTGGGCACAGTAAACTCCTGTTCATGCCACATATGTGAACCTACCCTAACTGTAAGAGATGTACAGTGTGTGGCTTGTTTTTATAGTCCAAACAACTGTCTGTATTGTGAGACCTGATAACAATTGGCTTTTATGAAGCCGAGATCTGCCTTGCTGATTCTACATGGTAAAACTTTACAGCGCTGTTGACGGCCTTGTGATAAGAGGTTCTTTATTTCTGTTTCACTTCTGAACATGCAACCAGTGTGACTGGTACAGCTTGATAATGAATGCTGACATGCAGAAGTAAACAGGACTGACGACCAGAAAAACCGCACACTAAAGCTGTTTTATGGTAGTTTTGTGAGTCTAGCAGCAATGACGCAACACCCTAACCTCTGCACACACCTCATTCTACAGGCTAAATTTAGTACCTGGCTTCAGAGCGACGGTTGTATAACAGCTACAGCATGTAGACCGCATATAAGGGCCAGAACAATACAATGTCACGTTTTTATAGCCATTTTCCCCATTTGTTGTAAGACGGCTATTTCTTGCCTTTGCATTCCTACAATTTGTGGTCAGAGGAGCGGACAGCTAATGTCTGTCATATTCCACATGAAATAAATATTCTGGATCACCTTCTCTAAGAACACAGTGTATGCCATTCCAATGGTATTTCTCCTGGAAATGTACTTGCCCACTAGGTATTCTCATTCCCCTTCACCATATGGGATAAAAGTGCTCAGCCACACAGCTGGGGAAGGGGCGACCATAGAAGCTAGGGGGCCCTTGGAGGTTCCAGACCCATCCACTTTGCTGTTGGATGGCAGAAACTTAGCAACTGCATTGTTGGCAAACAAGTGGACAGGATATTGGCGCAAGGCTCGTGGAATAGAGGAGAAAGCAATTACTAGTACTAGACTCTTTCCTGGCATTTACTTAAGTGCACAGCCTGGTCCTGTCAATCAAAGTGGCTAAAGTGCACAGCAGTTGCATAAAGTGCCTCTAGGTGTAACAGCAACGCCCCCCTTGCTCCTAGAGGCTCATTTGCATATATTAAAACATCAGCAATGCGGACACATATGAACATGGGACCAACACCGATGCCTTTGGCTGCTAAGCGCACATGCAATGCAACAGGTCAGCCAGTTTCATAGGTACAAATCTGCTGACAGATGACCTTTAAATATATATCAATCTCAAAATGACAGGTATGGGGGAGTTTCCACTGCGGAATTCACCATGATTCCATAGCAAAATCTACCCATTACAAGTAGATTTGTGGTGAAATCTACAGCATAAATTAGCACACTGCAGGTTTAAAATCCGTAGATTTAGTAGATCTTATCCACTGTGCTGCTACTATATTTTCCACCTGCAGTGTGGATACACTGCATATTTTCCATGTGTGAACATACCCTCACAATAGTCTGTATTCTGCTGTTTATAGCTATCCCGTCTGCAAAAGGGGAGTAGTCCGTAGTCATCCTGGAGTGGGTGTAAAACAAGGGAAGCAGATTTCTCATTTTGGGGTTTAAATCCTGGTTTTAGTCAAATGAAAAAAAAGTCTCTGCTTTGTGAATATTTCTTTATCTCATTAGCATCCACTCCTAGTTGTGGCTAAAGCCTGTATTAGACAGGCAGATCAGCAAGCGATTGTCGGGAAGGAAGCGCTCCCCTCCTGGCAATCGCTTGCTCTCTAACGGAGGAGACCGCTGCTATTACACACAGTTATTTCCTCCACAGTATGGGGAGGAGCAATCACTATGCCATTGCTCATCCCCATGCTGTTTAGTGGTTTGTCGGCAGCAGATCGCTATTAGACAGGACAATCTGCCGCCGCAAGTGCAGATTTTTAAGCATGCTTAAAAATCTGAATTGTCTGATGAATGAGTTTGCTCGTTCCTCGAGCAATCGGCTGCAGTATTACACTGCAAGATTATCACTAATAAGCGTTCATGCAAAAGCTTGTAAGAGATTATCGCCTGAAATATTGGCCAGTGTAATACAGCCTTTAGTGGTGAAATAGGTCTAGCAATGATAAAATGGTATCTGTGATATTTCTTGACTATACTTTACTTTACAAGGTCAAAAGAGCGCCTCGCCAGACAGATCTGCATGTCTTCCACGCTCCGCTGCAGCTTACCAGCCCTTATCTGTCTAGCTGTCTTCAACACTGGGAAAATGATCTGTAGGTTAAACAGTGCCACGCATATACTGAACTGCTGTTTTATAGAAGCCAAATAGTTGATTTATATTAGTGTATTATATTAAAATCTAGTATAAATAATACAGATAGGCCCTGGGCAATTTCAAAGGTTGACGTAAACTAGTCACGCAGCCTGGATCTACATGACCTTGGTCACCACTGGTTTAAAAACTCACAACCATACTGAGGCTGTGGCTAAAGTTGGTCAGGATGATGGGGTCATATTTTGGCACAGTAACCTGATCAAATTGTCCATGAGATCTGGGGCTGTGTGCAGCAGCCGCAGATTCTAAACTATATATTCTATAGACGAAAGTTCTGGCCTACCTACACATAACACCTACAGGGGCTTTTATGACCCCTCATTCTGAATCCATAGGCATTAGCTTGGAATTGTTCCCTTCGTCCTTTCCCTTTGCAGCTAAAACGGCTTCACCCTTCCAGGAAGGCTTTCTAAGATTTTGGAATGTGTTTGTGGGGATTTTTGTCCATTCATCTAGAAAAACATTTGTGAGGTCAGACAGTAATGTTGAAAGAGAAGGTCTGGCTCATAACTTCTGTTCTAGTTCATAGCAAAGGTATTGGATGGCGTTGAGGTCAGAGCTCTTTGGTCCAGTCTACCACTTCAACACCAAACTCTCCTAACCATGTCTTTATGGACCTTGCATTGTGTACTGCGGCAGTTTTTAGGGAAGGCTCTTTTCTGAAGAAGAAAGGCTTTCCCTAAACTGTTCCCACAGCTACATTTATCCAAAATGTCTTGGTATGCTGGCACATTAAGATTTCCCTTCACTGGAACTAAAGGGCCCAGGCCACCCTCTGAAAAACATCTCATCGCATTAAGAGTCCTCAGACTGCGTGCTTTACCCCACTTCATCTGACTCTTGGCATTGTGCTTGGTAATGGAAGGCTTTCATGCAGCTGATGTTTGTGCGGATGTTCATGCCAGAGGAGGTTTGGAAGTCTGCAATTATTGAGTTGGCAGAACGTTGGCAAATTTGTCCTCAGCACTTGGCAATTGCGTTCTGTAACTTTGTGGTCTGCCACTTCATGGCTGAGTTGCTGTGGTTCCTAAACACTTCCATTTTCCAATAATCCCACTCACAGTTGATGGTAGAATATCTAGGAAAGAAGAAATTTCACAAACTGACTTGTTGCAACAGTGACATCCTATTACAGTACTGCACTAAAATTCCACTGGCTCCTAGAATGACCCATTCTTTCACAAATGTTTGTAGTCAGGGCTTATGCCCATGAACGTAAGGGCTCCGTGCCCATATTGCGGACCGCATATGGTGGGTCCACAATATATGGGCACCGGCTGTGTGCATTATGAAGATATGGCTGAAGATAGGACATGTCTCTTATCTTTTGCAGAGCGGAGGCACAGATCGGAAGCCCACGGAAACACTATGAAGCGCTTCTGTGGGCTTTTGAGTCCATGCCTCTGCATCACAAAAGCTAAAACACGTCCTATCTTGTGCTGTATCTTGCGGATTGCTGACTTATTCAAGTCAATGGGTCTGCACACGGCTGGTGCCCGGGCATTGTGGACCTCTATTTGCACAGAGCCCTTAAGTTCGTTGGTATGAGCCCTCAGACTGCATAGCTAGGTGCTGGATTTTATACACATGTGGCGAAGGAACTAAATGAAACGCGTAGATTCATTGATTAAGGGGACACCCACATGGTGTGGTCGTGAGGTGATCATGCTGCGGTTAGTGAACACCCCATATATGATAATCATGCTTTTAGGGTGCATTTTTTTGGTCGTGATTGTTTATGGACTGTTTGAATTTTCCTGGTTCTTTATCATTCTAAAAAACTTGAAACAGTCGGGACAGCCTCGCTTGGTTGAAGAACTTTTGCTAAGGAAATAAACCTATTCTTTAGAATCGAATGGCTCATACCTAGTCAGAAGAGAGAGAATTCAGGAATAAGCAGAAGCCAAGGGTCAGCTGTCATCGCCAAGAAACTGGCTCAAACCTCTTTAATCACAGGAACCATGCATTCACAGAGAAAGACCAGCGCCATGAGCAGCAACTTCATAATGGAGAGCTAATAGAGATATATCTCTCTATCCGTTATCAGCCAACAGTTATCTAATGTGTATGGTCCGCTTGAGGCTCTGTTCACATTTCATGTTTTCAGTTTATAATGGAAGCCACAATGCAGAGCCAGATCCAGTATTTTCTTCAAAATGTCCATCGTTTAGGGATCAAATCACTGCATGAGTTCTGGTCTTTTAAACATGACCTACTGTAATGGTGATCAGAATTGCCTATATTTTATTTGGAATTGTTCCATAGAAATGCTGACTCAGATTTTAGTTGCAGGTATTGTAATCCTTGCTCAGCTGATAGTCATGACTCTTTTAGGCGTATAAAGAGAGACTGGTGGGTGGTGCAAAATGAGAGGGTGTGGTGTAATAGCAGAACAGCTAAACCTGTGAGTCAGTGTATCCTTTTTCTGTATTTATTATGAGTTCTCAACATTTTAATACAAAGTGAAAAATCTGAAAGCGTTGGTTAATGTGAAAGGGAAGGTGAGGGTAATATGGAGGAACCGGATCAATAAGACCTCAGACCAGTGCATGGGGAAGACCAAAAAGAGGTGAAAAAGCCGCAAGTGGGCCGTTGGACAGAGGGTTTGCTGGGACTTATGAACAGGTTGCGTTAATTGAAGTATCTGTGATTGGCAGATCCGGGATCTCAGCCAAAATATGTAAGTAAGGCCGAGTTCACTTCACTGTTTTGGTTTGCAGTCTTCTGATCCGTCAGAACAGAAAAAAAAACGGATCAGTTTACACTAAAAATAACAGCCATTTTTTTTTAGCATTAGTTAAAATCAGTTTGTGTCAGTTGTGTCAGAGATGCGTTATTTTAGACAGGAGAAAAGGTCCTGTGAGGAGGACTTTATCTCCCATCTAAAATGACGGCTCTCTAAAGGAACTGACGGAAAAAGGATGCATACTGATCATAATGGATGCTCAAAATAACGAATCCATTTTTGGGAGAACAGCTTTAGGGCTCATGCACACAAATGTATTTTTGGTCCGCGTCCGATTCGCATTTTGTGCGGGTCTGATGCAGACCCATATACTTCAATGGGGCTGCAAAAGATACGGAGAGCACACTCGTGTGCTATCCTCATCCGTATGTCCGTTCCACGGCCCCGGTTCTATCGAACATGTCCTATTGTCAGTTTTAAGGACAAGGATAAGGGCTGTTCTATTAGGGGCCAGGACATTCCATTCCACAAAATGCTCGCAGTTGGTATCCATGTTTGCAGACTGCATGAGCCCTTATGGGAAATAGAATATAAAATCTCACCCATTGAGTCTCTGAGTTTTTTTCAGTCTCTCTCCTAGGCACCACATATGGAGGACAGACCCCAGGAACCAGTGTGTGTGTGCACATACGATGTATAGATTCAACTTTGGATATCTTCCATGATGGTGCAGGTTACACAGAATGTTTTGGAACTACACGGTAACATGTACCAATTTCCTCTGTAGACTTTGGCACAAAGTCTTCTGTAATACAGCAGTATGATTAGTGTTTGTTGATTATAGTTTTTTTTATTTTTTTTTCAGCCTGTGATATATATATATATATATATATATATATATATATATATATATATATATATATATATAAATCCCTGAAAATAGTAATGAAACGACTGCATAGTAATGTAAAAATAGTCCTATTCATTATCGCTCCTTTGGTGCTGCGGCCTATCCCAGACAATATGTATCACATTTCTGTCTGCATTTAAACAAGGCCTGCTCCTGATGTAAAAATGTTAGCATTCGAAGGATTCAGTGCTATTAGGGCAGTTTACATTGGAGTCACAAAGTGTGTCCTTGTTTTAGATCTGATGTGAAACCCCATCCTCCACTTTCCACCCTCAGATTTTGAAACTGTCTAAATAGACAATGGTTACATTTTACAGTTGCCTGTTCGTTCTGCAAAAGGTCTAAGATGCAAATTTTAATTTTAATCTGGAGAGCAATGTAATAAAGTGCTACAAGCATAAAAATGTAAGATTTGTGGAGCACAGAGCCAGCGTTAGTGTGTGTGCATGTAGGCTGAAATGCCTACATATAAACTAAATGCTAAGAAACACACTGGGGCACTTTTACTAAGCTCGCCTTTGGCGCAAGTGAGCTGAATTTTTGGCACACGTCTCCATAAAAATAGGCAAATTGTGGCGCAACTCACCACTCGAAACAGAAAAGTATGCCAGTCCTGGGGTGGTGTAGAAAATAAGGCGCGCCTACATAAATAGGAAGAAAAGTCAGAAGTTAGAAACTTCTGAATTTGTCTTAAAACTAGAAATAAGCGCAACAGGCTCAAATGCCTCCAACAGACACAAAAATAGTTGGTAAATGATACTTAAAAAATACTTAAAAAAATAAGACCGTTGTAAACAGGCTTTTTACTCATGAATACAGGCGGCAACACTTTAGTAAATGTGACCCACTGACTGGGAATATTTTTTTGTCTTTTAGGAAAGGTTATATCCACATCTGTGTTTGGTTTTGTAGGGTTTTCATCAGTTATGAGGGTAGAAATAGTGCAGCTGTGGGCACCATCGTATTACAGATTTACCACATTGCAAAGGTCTCTTCTGTATAAAAGCCATCACACAAATGTGAACAGAGTCTAATAGATTAACTCTAAACTACAAGCAAAATTTGTAATGCTGTTTGCAGCACAAGTGTAACGTGGTTGACTGTTTTGTACAATCCTATGTTTTTATAAGCTGTGTGTGAACCTGTTACTATAGCTGTGTTGCTGCTGGCCTTTTTTCCTTGCCTGAGCAATTTTGGTCTCTGCAGATTTTGTTAAGTCTCTCTAGCTTGCCAGAGCCTGTGAAAGGGCTACAATCTGTTTATCTGCCTGTGTACCATTTGCGATCTGGTTCCTGATTTTGTTGCTTGCCCTGACCTTCAGATGCATGAACTCTGCCTGTTTCCTGATTACATGTATTGTCTGATCCCTCTATGCCACACCCAGTGTTTCTTGTTCCTGTGGGTCAACAGCCAACAACACCAGGACTATTTACAGAAGTAGCGGCCTAGAGGCTCCCCTGCAACGAAGGCCAGATCCCTGTATAGGGACCGCCAGGATAATGTCCTCAGGACTAGCCCAAAGTCAAACTGGTTGGTTGGCACTGTGGGTTCACATCCGCTCTCTGTCACAGGTCCAGCTGCTAGGACCTGTTACACTGAACCCACTGACAATGACAACTGAACAGTAAATAAATAATTATGTTCTACAGTGAAATGTTACCTAAAAAACCTAATTCAAACAGGTACATTTATCATCCCCTGTACGATAAAACACTGGTATCAGAAAGTCGCACATTTTGGCGCACTCCATGGTTGCACAGAATTTTGCTAATTTTTGCTGGTTAAAGAGGACCTTTCACTGGTCCACAGTTTATGAGTTAAAGCTATTTACATGGAGAGCGGCACCCAGGGATGTCCCTGCACTTACTTGTATCCCTGGGTGCCGCTCCGTTTGTCCTCTGTAGCCCCTGGTACCGGCTCTCCTGCTGCTCTAATTTTGCCTGGGGCGGAGACATCATCTTCTGCCCTGGGCGTCTCCTTCTCCCAGGGCTGGAGCGCTGGCCAATCGCAGCGCTCAGCTCATATTCAGGATATGATACCGGGGGCTAGAGAGGACGAACGGAGCGGCACCCAGGGATACAAGTAAGTGCAGGGACATCCCTGGGTGCCGCTCTCCATGTAAATAGCTTTAACTGATAAACTGTGGACCAGTGAAAGGTCCTCTTTAAGCTCCAAGTTTGCCACTCAAATATTTATTACCGAGAGTGGTTGTGACTCTGGGGGCTGAGAGGGTGCACAGCACAGAGCTTGCACACTCATGTTAACATATTTGATTTATACACATATATGTATTTCCATGGGTATTTTGTAAGAAATAATGCATATACATGTTTTGTCTACTAGTATGTATGTGTATGTATATCAGTACTGAGCTTCTTCTGGCTGGTACATACACCGTGTTTTTGCAGGTAATAGAAAGCTGTAAGCAGGTATCAAGAGATAAGAATGGAGAGCTTTTTTCCCTGGCGTCAATGTAACCTAAAAATACAATTGCTGACACACTTGTCGTCATTCATAATTAATAGAATGGACGTGCCACTGAGCTGTGTAGGCAGATTAAACCGTAGACTGTTTGCAGCAAGGACACATATGCTTTAGTCTGCCTATTGCTAATCTGTCTGAGTAGGTGCAAGTCTGAGCAATGTAACAAGTCAATAGGTTTAAAACCGGGTCAAGTCTTCATCATTTTCTGAAGAAGGGTCCTAAACTAGTCCCTAATCCAGGGAGTTATTCTGATTGGAGTCGGGAAGCAGTCATATGGTATGCTATCCCCCGATGCCTGCACTGGATCATCGGGGGATAGAAGGAGTTTCTATTTATTTTAGACTTTTTTTGCTACTCAGTAATGAGCATGCGCAGTGCAGTCCTCAGTATTAATACGCTGGGATTCCCCCCCCCCACTGCTGTATGTACATAGTTAAAAAGCTGCCAGGGGCTGTGTGGAGGTGCAGCTCATAAATTCTGAGGACTACATGGTCCGCACTCATCACTGAGTGGACTAGCATAAAAAGCTTTTTATGAAAACTACAGTAAGTTTTATATTCCGATTTTCATCACCTTTTCAATTTTATCTGTGTCCTAAGGCTGTGGATACAATTGAAAGTGGTGACTGTCGGTTACACCTTCATTTTTACTGCAATGGACTTTAGGAATTATTATGCAGTGCTACAGTACAATTGTATGCACATTTTTGTAATCGTGAATTCTGTATTAATATCTTTTTAGAATTCAGGAACTGCACTGAAAGCATTCATGAGCACTTATTATTTGGCCACAGACTCCCAGTATCATCCAGTCTCCATTATCTTACCCACATAATGATTAAAGCGGCCCTCCACGCCCCTTTTACAAAGCCTCATGCGCCTCAATACATGGGCAGCAATTAGCTTATGGTTTAGAGATCTGCAGAGTTCGGCTCTTGTACTAGAAATCGGTCTTTCATCCGCCGACGTGTGATTACTCCTGCCTCCTCAGACTGGCTGCTGAGTATTCTGAACCTATGATGGATCTGGAGGTGGGTCTCCGACTATCTCAGACCCTCTGTAGCTAAACTGCAGTGACAAAACACAAATCAAAGCAGCAACATCTGAGAAAAGAAAATGTCAGGTAATCATCTCTTGTAGGTGCTGGCAATATCCCTTTTTAAAGGGGTTTTCCAGGATTTTGATACTGATGACCTATCCTCAGGATAGGTCATCAGTATTTGATTGGTGGGGATTCGCCACCCGGGACCACCGCGATCAGATGTTTGAGAAAGCACCGACGCTCCTGTGAGCGCTGTGGCCTTCTCCTTGCTCAGCAAGCGCAGCGCCATACATTGTGTAGCGGCTGTGCTTGGTATCTCCCTCAGCCCCATTCACCTCAATCCTGAATCCTGCTTCCTTCCCAACAATCGCCTGTGTAATACAGCCTTTAGTGCTGGAACAGAGGTGGGGGGCTTTTTTTTTTTCTTTCATTATTTTGCACACATTTCCAGCAGTAATTAATCTTGGTGCCTTGCAGTGCTGGTATCCTGGGTTCAAATCCAACTAGGGGCAACATCTGTGTGGAATTTGTATGTTTTCCTCATGTTTACAATGCTTTCCTCCCACACTCCAAAAATATACTAGGATTAAGATACTTAATTGGCTGACTGTGAAATTGACCCTAAGGCCTATTGGACTGCATATGCGGATCCGCAATACACGGGCACCGTCTGTGTGCATTCCGCATCACGGATGTTGACCAATTCACTTCAATGGGTCCGCAAATCCGGAGATACGGAACACTACGGAAGCACTACAGAGTGCTTCCGTGGGGTTTTCGTCCCGTACTTCCATTCCGCAAAAAAATAGAACATGTCCTATCTTTTTGCGGAATGGGCGGATCGCCGACTATTCAAGTGATTTGGTCCGCAATCCGCAGCAGCTGCCCCACGGTCGGTGTTTGTGCGCCGCAGCACGTCCACGGGACGCACACGTTCGTGTGTAATAGGCCTAATGGTTGTTGAGCATGAGTACCCTTAGGCCAGACACGCAAGAGTAAGTTCAGTGTGAGGAACATGCAGCATGTGTCAGTGTGATCTTGTCAGAGGACCAGAGGTCAGAACGGGACCTCTCTGTGATGCACGCTGTAAGTTTCTCACATTGAACTTAGGCCTCTTTTTCACACTTGCATTCTGAGGATCCGGCGGGACGGAAGTTGCCTGAAAGCATTAGAAGACTGATCAGGATCCTGATCAGTCTTCAAAATGCTTTCAGGTTACCATGGCAGCCAGGAAGCTTCTGAAGTCCTGGCTGCCATGGTACTCCACAGCAGTGTACTTACCTGCGCTGTGGCCGGCGGGTGCTCCTTCATGATGTCACAGGTCCCTGCGGTGCATAGATCAATGCGCCGCCCGGACCTGTGACGTCATAAAGGAGCGTCTGAAGTGCCGCAGCGCAGGTAAGTACACTGCTATGGAGTACTTACCATGGCAGCCAGGACTTCAGTAGCGTCCTGGCTGCCATGGTAACCGATCAGAGCCCCAGCTTACACTGGGGCCCCGATCGGAACTGCTTCTGCGCATGCAATGGGCATTAATTCCTGATCCGCCGTTACGGCATGTCTTCCGGATTTTTGGACGGAGACAAATCTGCAGCATGCTGCGGTTTTGTCAATGTCCAAAAAACGTTCACATACTGAATGGAAGACATCCTGAATGGATTTCTCTCCATTCAGAATGCATTGGGATAACCCTGATCAGTATCTTTTCTGTCCTAGAGCCCGAGGACGGAACTCTAGGACGGAAAGCAAAAACGCAGATGTGAAAGGGGCCTTACTCATGTCTGTCTGGCCTAGCCCTTGTGTGAGAAAAGTGCATTCCAGTTGCTTGTCATTATTTTCTTATGCTCATATTTGTTTTTATGCTCCTCTTCACTTAAACATGCCTTCCAAGATTTTAATATTGATGGCCTACTCCTCAGGATAGGCCATCAGTATCAGATTGGCAGGTGTCAGACACCCCATACCTCTGGATGATTAGCTGTTTCAGAGTAGCGTCAGCACTACACAGCTCCATCCATTGTGCAGTGGAAGGAGTCTGTAACTGCAGAACTGCTCCCATTCACTTCAGTTAAGGGTACGTTCACACGACCGTATGTGTTTTACGGTCCGCAAATTGCGGATCCGCAAAACATGGATACCGACTGCGTGCGTTCCGAATTTTGCAGACTGCACATGGCTAGCCCTATGATAGAAATTCCCATTAATAGAAAATGTCCAATCTTTTTTTGTGGGGCCACGGAATGGAAGTACGGATGCGGACAGCACGCGGTCTGCTGTCCGCATCTTTTGTAGACCTATTGAAATGAACAGGTTCGCATCCGTTCTGCAAAATTGCGGAACGAATGCGGACCCATAAAGACTGTTGTGTGAATGCCCCCTAAAGCAGTACTGTGGTTATCAGCTCTGTCCACTACACAATGGCTTGAGCTGTGTAGTTCAGGTGCCAACTTGCTGCGCCACAACTATTCTGAAACAGCTGATCCCCACCAATCTGATATTGTTGGGGTATCCTAAGGACAGGTCATCACTATTTAAGCCCTGGAATACCCCTTGAAGCCCACATTAAACATAGTTGTAAATATTAGTGGGAACATAGAAACCATGTAACATTTTACACTGTAAATGACAATGTTTTCTTTTTCCTTTGGCAGTCATTTCAAGGAAGTCAGGGTCGAGCTTATCTATTCAATTCTGTGTGAGTATCACTTCAAATACAAAATTCTGCTTCATTGCCTGTTGTACCTAATTGCTACAGAAAATTAAAGGAAATGTGTCACCAAAAATGTTCTCTGTCCATTAAAACCATCTGACTGCAGATTTTATTATTCTACTTCCTGAACATGATTATGTGGACGGCCATCTTGCCTGTGCTGTTCGTAACAGCATTTAGAAAGCATTGATAAAATTGCTTTACGGCAGCTCGATGGTCCATAGACACAATGGTCGGGGGAGGAGGGGAAACTCATTGACTTCTATGAGAGAGTTCTCTAGGCATGCTCTGTGACTTGTGCAGAGGTCATTGAACAAGGAAAGAATAGATAAGATTTCAGTCACCTACTCTGAATTGTGAATCTTGTGTTATCTATATACAGAGGTAATACCATTACAGGCAGGTTGGAATGACAGATAAGTAGGTAACTGCAGTCAAGTGATCTGTACAGACCAAAAAGTGGCACCTATTATTAGGCGTAGTGTGTGGCCAATGTGAAAACTGCTGGTTATTATGGTATTTGTTAAAAATTACCATCAAAAATTCTTTAAAAACATGTTAAACCTAAAAACGTGATTTAAACAATAGGTAATTTTCTGATGACACCTTCCATTTAAAATGTCTTACCTTTTGAAAATGTTCTATGTGTAAGCTAAGCCCGAGTTATGTTTAACGTGTACCTCAACATTCACATTTTAAAGCCTGTTCTAAATGTGATGGAAATAATTTTTGTATGATAAGGGACATGGTCTGCAGGCTTTTAGCAGAGCGAGTCAATTTCCTACCTCCTAAAATAGGTATTAATTACTTTACATTTTCCCATATGTCTAGTTGATGTTTGGATCATTTTGTAAATTACATTTTATTTTTTTGGGACGTTAGAAGTTTAGAAGCAAATCTTAAAATTTTTAAGATCATTTCCAAAACCCAATTTTTAAGGACCAGTTCAGGTCTGAAGTCACTTTGTGAGGCTTACATAATAGAAACCACCCAAACATGGCCCCATTTTTGAAACTACACCCCTCAAGGTATTCAAAACTGATTTTACAAACATTGTAAACCCTTTAGGAGTTCCACAAGAATTAGGCCTCATGCACACGACCGTTGGTGTTTTGTGGTCCACAAACCACGGAAGCTGCTCCACGTTACGTTACGCAATTTGCAGAACGGAACGCGGCCCATTGTAGAAATGCCTATTCTTGTCCGCAAAACGGACAAAAATAGGACATGCTCTATTTTTTTTTGCGGGGGCACGGAACGGAGCAACGGATGCGGACATTGAAGTGTATGGGTTCGCGCCCGAGCAAAATATGCGGCTCTGACACAGACCACAACAACAGTCGTGTGCATAAGGCCCTAAAGGAAAATGTAGATGAAATTTCAGAATTTCACTTTTTTGGCAGATTTTCCATTTCAATCCATTTTTTACAGTCACAAAGCAAGAGTTAACAGCCAAACAAAACTCAATATTTTTTACCCTGATTCTATACTTTACAGAAACGCCCCAATTGTGGTCATAAACTGCTGCACGGGCACACGGCAGGGCATAGAAGGAAAGTGACGCTATATGGTTTTTGGAAGGCAGATTTCACTGGGATAATTTTAAGTTGCCATGTCACATTTGAAGACCCCCTAATGCACCCCTAGAGTAGAAACTATGGGATAAGGTGGCAGTTTTGTTGGTACTATTTTAGGGTACATATAATTTTTGGTTGCTTTATATTACACTTTTTGTGAGGGAAGGTAACAAAAAAATTGCTGTTTTTGGCACCGTTTTTATTTTTTGTTTTTTACAATGTTCATCTGACAGGTGAGATTGTGTGATATTTTTATAGAGCAGATTGTTACGGATGCAACAATACCAAAAATGACTTTTGGTGGTTTTTCAGTTTTACATAATGAAGCATTTTTGAAAAAATTATTTTTTTTAGTGTCTCCATAACTGAAAGCCATAGCTTTTTATTTTTTTTTATTTTTTTGGCGACTGTCTTATATAAGGGCTCAATTTTTTCGGTATGTGATGCTGGTTTGATTGGTACTATTTATAGGGTGCATATGACTTTTTGATCGCTTGGTATTACACTTTTTGTGATGTAGGGTGGCTTTTTTGACTTTTTTTTTGTTTTATTTATTTATTTTTATACAGCAGGTTCTTACGGATGTGGCAATACTTAATATGTATACTTTTTTTTTTTTCTTTAATTTAAGTTTTACACAATGACTAACAGCATTTTTTGAAACAAAAAAAAAATCCTGTTTTAGTGTCTCCATATTCTGAGAGTCATAGTTTTTTTTTATTTTTTGCCCGATTGTTTTATGTAGGGGCTCATTTATTGCGGGATGAGGTGACGGTTTGATTAGTACTATTTTGGGGGGATCACTTGGTGTTGCACTTTTTGTGATGTAAGGTGACAAAAGGCAAAAAAAGATTGTTTTAGCACAGTTTTTATTTTATTTATTCTATGGCGTTCAGGTGAGGGGGTGGATCGTGTGATATTTTTGTAGAGCTGGTACAATACAACCTGTATTGTAACGCATTGGCTGTCAGCTTTTATGCTGACAGCCTGCCTGTGAGACCCAGCCTGAGGGCTGGATCTCACAGACTTCTGTAGATGAAAGGCATCAGGCTTGCCTTCTCTGCCATCGGGTCACCGCCACTGCAGCGTGGGGACCCGATGGGAAAGCGGAGGGTTAACACGCTGGCATCTGTGTTTTCACCAATGCCGGCGTAGGCAGCAGGGGCCCAGCTGTCAGTAACTGCCGGGTCCTTGCCACTGATAGGGCGGGCGCAGTTCCTGCACCCGCCCCATCAGCCCACCGTGCATGTACGGCGTTGGTCCTTAAGGGGTAAAGATAACCAGTCACCACAAAATGCATTCCAATCTGCAGGCAGCAGGTACAGAGCTGATTGATTATAGTTTGTTGGAAAATATTCAGTAAAACTTTGTAATTTATACATTTAAATCTTTGCTGTTTCCGAGTTCAGTTGTACACGGGGTCTTCTCAGTAAATGACAACTATCTTGGTATAAATTCCGCAGTGCGTCCGCAAAACACAGGCACCGTCTATGTGCGCTCCGCATTGTGTGCTTTTGGGTCTGTGTCTCTGCGCTGTAAAAGATAGAACATGTCCTATCTTTCGCCGCAGATCGCAGACCCTTGAGAGAGTGCTGTCAATCACTGATCAAACAGCCCCCATGTACAACTAAACTCGGAAAGAGCAGAGACTCTTGTATAAACAAATTACTTGTATAAATTACAAGTTTTGCTGAATATTCTCCCACAAAACTATAATCAATCTGCTCAGTTCCTCCTGCTCTATAACATGTTGCACTGTGATGGTGGGTTCCCTTTAAGAGGTCCCAGCAACTTCTCAATATCCCAACAGGCCTTGGAGATTTATTTGCTGTTTGAGCATCTACCGTTTTATGCAGACTTGAGCTCATCTTGTATTACATCTGAATGGCTGGCATGTAGAATTGTCTGGCCGGCCGTGGCTTCACTTGGCAAGATCTGCTGTTTGCTGGGTGTGTGGGAAGTACACGCCTGGTGTGATCAGCTGAACGCCCTGACAGCTGAATTTTGAAATGGGTTGTTTCAAATGAAGCTACCCTTTTAATGGGATATTGCCTCTGTCATAATGGGGCAGCTGAGGCGACCTAAGGAAATTATTGTTATATTGTGCTATATAACTTTTATAAGTTTCTATATGCTATTTTTGATTCCGCAATCTAAGAATTTTCCCCAAATCAATTTTATATGGACTGGTCTTATGCTGGATCTTTTGGAGCCTATATCCTGATCAGGTCTACTGGAGGATCCATTGGTACACTGGTGGACCAGTCCAACCCTGGACAATGCTCCAGTGAAGATCAGCTGGTTCATAAAGTTTGGGCTAAGAAGCTCTGAATAACGTTATAGGGGTTTGCAGTGTGAATGTATTGATGACCTGTTCTCAGGATAAGTCCCGGCACCCCAGCCAATCATCTGTTGGAATTGGAAGCGGCAGTCATGCAAGTGTAGCTTCTGCTTCAGAATTACCATCTCCTTTGCAGCGGCTGCGCAGTGTAATTACATACATTTGAATGGTACGATCAGTTTATTCACTTGATGTTTAATTCCACTGTGCCACCTCTACAAACGCCTTTACCCTTCAAACAGCTGGGTGCCAGGAGTTTGAACCCTGCCGATCTTGTATTCATGACCTGTCCTGAGGATAGCACAACCAAACCAAGAGCTCAGATATCTCCAAATGTGTCTGAGGATACTCCCAATCCTCTGTATAATAATAAATCACAGGATAGGTCTTAAATATAGTAGCAGTGCACAACCCCTGTAAAAGGTCTTCTACTGTATGTGCATAGTCAATAATTGCCACCAATTTTGTCCTGTTTGGCTATTGGCAGTTATTGAATCACCAGTAAACCACTCCTGCTAGGATTACATAATTTTACTGTGCAGACCAGATATTTTTGAAATTCACTGTGTTTTTTTTTTTAACTATAGTGTTAATGTTGGTTGCGGACCTGCAGAAGAGCGTGTGTTACTTACAGGACTTCATGCTGTAGCAGACATCTACTGTGAAAATTGCAAAACCACATTGGGCTGGAAATATGTAAGTATTTATGCATGCCATTTAATATAAATCTAGCGTAACAACATTTCTGAGCTTATAAAATTGTTCCTGAAAAGATTCTAGTTATTATTAAACACTGTAAATCTTGTAGATTACTTGTTGCTAGAATCAAGCCCCGATCAATGATATAGCGTGTCGATTAGCTCTCATTCAAGTCCATTTACATGGAGCAATCATTGGCGCTGCTCGAATTTATGGGCACTTACACTTTCAGTATTGTCGTCGGCACATCCCTGCTTGCACAGGCATGGCGCTGCTCATATAACATAAAAGATTCGATCACCGGACACACTTCACTGCTGGATTTGTATTTAACCCTTAACTGCCAGGCAGGTTTGGACATTTTGCACCTTTTGGTAGCCAGGATGGTTTTTGAAGTTTTGACATGTACAAATAAAACCTAAATTATAAAATTGAAAAACTTCTCCTAACCCCTCATATTCATATAGTAGCTGCGCTTATCTACTCCTTTTTTCCATTCATTTTTTATTTTTTTCCCCCATATGGTTGGCTAAAATTCTAATATTGAAGACCTATCCTCAGGATAGGTCATCAGTATCAGATTAGCAGGGGTCCCAATCCCGGGACCCCCACTGATCAGTTGTTTGAAGAGGCCGCAGCACTCTGGTGAGTGATGCTGCCTCTTGCTAGGCCTGTGATGTCACATGGCCTAGGCTTAGTTTAGTCCCACTCAAGTGGATGGAGGTTGAGCTGCGAAACCAAGCATAACTGCTACCTAATGGATGGCATTGTGCTCGTTATCTTTGAGGAGGCTGCTGTGCTCACCGGAGCACCACAGCTTCTTCAAATAGCTGATTAGCAGGGGGGGTGAGAGTTGGACCCTGCCGATCTGATATTGATGACCTATCCTGAGCATAGGTCATCAATATCTAACTTCCAACAAATCCCTTTAACCTCCCCCTGGAGTCATGTACAGTTAGATAGGGAGAGAGTAGGATCTGTGTCTCTCCTCTCCTCCTTCAGCCTTTCAGTAGGTTTCCCTCTTCTTCAACCTGCCTGAGGCCACAGCCAGCTGAAGGGGGAGGGCTGCTTTAACCTTAAATATATCAGGTTGTGTATCCTGGTGTTTTAAAGCTGACAATCTAAGTTTTAAAAGAAGACAAGGATTGTGGTGCTAGCTGCTCTACATCAAGAGATACAGCCTTTAGAAATTGGGTCAGAAGTGATATATGCAGCTCAACCTTGGACCAATTTCTAATGGCTGCATATCGAGATGTACCATGGCTAGTGCTGAGATCTAGGAATTGGAAGTGAGGATGTATGAGATATTTCTTTGGCTAAAGTGTCACCCTGCAATGATATACATCCTTGGCAGGGAAATGGTTCAGAAGGGGACTGGTAACCTCACCTGACATGTCTGGTTTAGTAACTTGCATCCCCATGTAATAATAATTCTGGTGCAGCTATTCTTATGACCTCAAGTTTTTTATTCCTTTATTATTCCTGCTAGAAGTGATAAGTGAATTACTAGAAGTTTGCCATGAAGTGTGTCCCTGCATAGTCTTACAGTGTCCAGTCAGTAATGTCAGTATCACACTTTATGGGAACACACCCCAACTGGTAATACCCATCTGGACCTTCATTGTAGACTGCTAGTAATTCTTTAATAACTTTAAGAATTGAATAATAAAGGAATAGCACAATATAAAGTCATAAGAATAGATGCTCTAGAATGATTACATGGGGAATGCAAGCAGTTAATAAAACGGACAGGTCCTTAGTTCTGCTGTATGGTGTCCCTATTACGGCTGCTGCCACTGAGAGCAGGATCTCCTATTTTCTCCATCTGTAGTGTAGACTTGCATCGGGTATCAAACTCTCGATACTTTGATACCGGTTCGGTTCGATTCGATACCAGGATTACCCATTTTTCCATACTTAGCAGCCTTTTAAAACTCTTGTTTCCTTGCCATTCAAAAATGATCCATATTTCCCATTACCTGCAGAACATCTTATCAGGCTGTCATCTTTTTCCTACATTATGGCAGTTGTGCATTCCTGCAGTATCTGTCTGTTACTGCTGATACAGGTCTTGTTTCCACTGATTCGTGCTGGGCATATTGGATGCCTACTGTCTTCCAGAGAGGATAAATATAGTTTATTTGCCAGTGCACCACAGTTGCACATGACTCTAGAGAGAATACAATTTCACGCTTGACTCCTGAGCTTTAACCTTGGCAGCAGTGGGAGGATTCTCCTTTCTTAGCAGTGCATTTTACGTTGATAGAATTATTTGCGATCCCTGTAATGAGTTAAAGAAGTGATAAGGGGGGGAATAAGAATGTTTGGTTTGTCCTAAAGATTGATTGCTGACTCTCCCATAGGCCTCTACATAATCTAGGATCTATTTCAAATTTTTTTGCTCTACAAGAGTTATTCTGATTGCCTGATTGGAGTCGGGAAGGAATTTTTTTCCCCTTAAGTGGGGAAAATTGGCTTCTGCCTCACAGGGTTTTTTGCCTTCCTCTGGATCAACTTGTAGGAAACAGGCCGAACTGGATGGACAAATGTCTTTTTTCGGTCTTATATACTATGTTACTATGTTATAATTGATTAAGTATTACAATTTTTTTTTCCTTTTTTCTTTTCAATCCTGTTGACTAGGATTGATTATTTGCTAACTACTTTTTTACGTTCTAGTGTACAGGTAGCATTGGGGGTAAGGAAGGGGGGGGTGCATTAACTGACCTCCGCGTCGTCTGTGCCCTGTCTATACTCTGTATACCTGGTATGTATGGTCTATTTTGGTGCCCGTGCTCAGTTTGTGCTCTTCCGTGTTATTAGGCTGTGTACAGTATTACATTTGTTTTGTAGTCTGGGTCTGTCTTCAGTGTGCAAAACAATTTTAACAATGATGTCGCCCAAGTGTAGCGGGCATCTGTGGCATATCTTCTGATGGGCATAGACTGTTAAAGGAATATATCCATTGCTTAATCTTAGGAACATTGGGACCTATAAAAGACAATGCAGAAACTTACCGCTATAATGTTTGCTATGCCATGCTATGCAGGGTTGTTATTAGTATACACTGTTTTTCACACAGGAGGCATGGTGTTCTTGTCCATTTATAATGATGTGCAATATGTAATAATTTACTATGTATGTATGAATCGTGATATATGTGTACATTATGACAGTAGCCCAATTTACAGGGGAAATCGCCCTATTGCACCCTATGCAGCGATAATCGTCACTGTTAGGGCTGTGCTTGTTCCAGACAGACCCCCGCAGCATCCTCTTTCAGCACTGGATTACATGAGCACTGGGACCGATAGAAATGGCGGTGCTGCCTCTGCTCTTGTATGTAAAAACAGAGAAGACAGAAACATTGAAAACAACTTCTCTCTAGGGTCCCCAACAGCGGCCTAAACACCCTAAATATACTTAGGTGTCTTAACCAGTTAACTGAGCTCTCTGCTGTGAATGGCAGGAGAGTGCAAATCACGTCATCTGAGTAACATTGGAGGAAATGACAGGTTGGTTCTAATGTGTCCACTTACCCACAAAATCAAATTACTCTCTAGCTTGATTTAATTGTAAAATCTATTCGCAGTGAAATAGATGTACAGCACAATGTAAAAATTGTGCAGGCAATGGGTGAAATTGAGATGTAGCGTCATTGTAGAATATCTTCATTGGCGTGGTGCATGTCCAAATCCAGAATCATTCCTTGAATCCCTAATGAGCCTATGAGTGACGAAAGTTGCAGATGCAAATGTTTTAATCTACACACTGACCCGATTATAAGGTATTAAAGTAAAATGGTCTGACTTGGTAATTCCCAGGATCTGTCTGCCTTGTACATGTCGCTAGCTAAAATAGCTGGTGGTGTTTTGAATTGCTGTCTGTGTGTAATTTGTGCTTTTATGTTTAAATGTATATAGTAAGTATTGATATTTATTATGTATACACTGTGTTAGTTGATGTTTTGACTTTCTGCATTTTCTATCAAAGCCAATTAGCTGTAAGATATAAATATATATATATATATATATATATATATATATATATAAATTAGTCCACCTTTTACCTGCTTCTGTTTTGTATACACTTTTAAAATGTTGATTTTCTGGATGTTTGGTTGTTTGTATATATGACCGTACCTCCCAGCCAACAATCTATTGACTCTGGGGTAAAGGCAGTAGCATCAACCTACAATTTTTTCAATTATTGCATTCCACTAATTTCAGATGCTTTTTACTAAACATTTTCAACAGTTTTTCCTCTACAGAGCTCACTTTCAGTACATCTTCAGACTTATTTCTTCCCCTTTCTCAGTGAGTCCTAGAGCGGGCTTGATCTGTATCCCTTATCTCTGAATGCACTGATTTCAGACAGATAAGAATTTAGCTATAGTATGTATTTATGAGCCCTTATGAAAGTACAACTAAGGGCTACAGATCGAGCTGTCAGAGCAGCTCTTTAAAAGATTGACAGTGATGCAGAATGCACTAAAAGTGAAGGCTATAGAGAAAAACTGTTGACAATCTAATATATAAAGCTGAGTGTATGTGTGTATGTCTGCTAAAGGAATCTGAACTGTCGCATTTACAATCACGAAATTTGGCACACAGGTACATCAGGTGTCCTGACCGGGTCTCTGCTCTCTAGGACGTACCGTTCCTGAGATATTCCACAAAAATGCAAATATGGCACATCACATGACCTACATTAGCCAATAGAGGCCTGCAGGTCTTTCTCTTCATATCCCAACTGCCATACACACGGTTACATGACACTTATCAGCCAATAGAGGCTCGCAGGTCCTTAGTCTCCACATACACACAGTTTTACTCCAAGTTTCCATAACAACCCAGCCATTTTTCTTCTCTGCTGTAGGTCAGCTTTAAAGTGGCAGGGCGCTGTGGATGACACTGTTAAGGGAGCAGAGTGCTGCGGAGGTCACAGTTAAGGGAGCAGGTAGGGTGGCTATTTAGGCTACCCTCAAAAGACGGACTTAAAAACCCGCCCCAAGTCCCACTAAACCACGCCTATTACCATGTTAGGCCAGGCCCCCTCCACTCCGCAGCCGACGGGGATTGAAAAAATGAAGGTAAAAATCAACTTCTGTCGGCTGCAGGGGTGGCAGGGAGGGTGACTTTCTCCCTGCAGCTCACGCTCAAGACAGCACAGTGCTGCTGTCTGAGAGTAAGCTGTTCAAAAGGACATCTCTGTATACGTCCAGGCCCTGCGCCGGACAGAGGACATGGAGTCTGAAAGCCAGACTGTCCGCCCTAAAACCGGGCCTCTGGCCACCCTAGGGGCCGGCTGCTGTGACAGTTAAGGGGACGGTCCGCTATGGAGGTCAGTATTAAAGGGGTTGTCCGGGTTCAGAGCTGAACCCGGACATATCCCCATTTTCACCCAGGCAGCTCCCCTGACTTGAGCATCGGAGCATTCTGCTTTGGCGAAGGCATTTTCTGAAGTTCCGGTGACTAACCGGGCTCTCCTAAGGGCTGCCAGGCGGAGGCTTCCGCCCAGCAGTGAGCCCAGTAACGTCACCGGCATTGATGGGCGGGCTTTAGCGCTGCCCTAGCCTGTAAAACAGCTAGGGCAGCGCTTAAGCCCACCGATCAGAGCCGGTGACGTCACCGAACACACTGCTGGGCGGAAGCCTCTACCCGGCAGTGTGTTATTGTTAATAAAAGAGCCCTTGCCCTACGCTATCCATTTCATGCTCCGATGCTAACATCAGGGGGGCTGCCTGGGTGAAAATATGAGTAAGTCCGGGTTTATCTCTGAACCCAAACAACCCCTTTAAAGGAGTATTCCCATCACATATAATTAGGGCATATTGTCCTACAAGGAGAACGAAGTGGGGAGAGTGGTGGCTGGAGGGGTCCGTCCACCACCAAGCACTACTCTCTGCTGCTCCCATACAAGTGAATGGGGGTGCACGCGCGGCCCCTGCTCCCATTTATTTCTATGGGTCAAACAGAACTAGTCGAGCCAGCGCTCTGCTATTTTCAGCGGCCCCATCGAAATGAATAGAGGGCAGCTGTGCATGCGCAGTGCACCCTCCATTCATTTCCCTGCTCCGTTCTGGTTGTAGATGCAGATCCTAGCGAAATGCCCCCATTGTATGTGATGGGAAAACCCCTTAAAGGGGCAGATTGCTGTAGAGGCCATTAAGGGGCGGGGTGTTGTGGAAATCACTGTTAAGGAGATGGGGTGCTGTGGAGGTCACTAATAAAGGGGTGGCCGCTGTGGATGTCACTGTTAAAGGGGTGGGTGCTGTGGAAGTTACTGTTAAGAGGGCAGGCCGCTGTGAAGGTCACTGATAAAGGACCGGTCACTGTTAAGGGAGGAGGGGACTGTATAGGCCACTATTAAAGGGGCAGCGGGGTACAGTGGAGGTCACTGTTAAGGGAGCGGGTTACTGTGGAGGTCTCTGTTAAGGGGGCCAGGAATGTTGGAGGTCAGTTAAGGGGACTGTATTTTATGGTCAGTGTTAAGGGGCGGGTGATGTAGAGGTCACTGTTAAGGGGGCGGGCCCCTGTGGAGGTCACTGTCAAGGCGGTTGGGTGCTGTGGCGGTCACTGTCAAGGGGGCGGGCTGCTGTGGAGGTCCAATTTTAAGGAGACAGGGCACAGGATGGGGGGCTCAGTTTTAAGGGGTGAGGGGCTGTTAAGGTCACTGTTAAGGGGGCGGGGTACTGTAGAGGTCACTGTTATAGTGGATACTGTCTATCTTTTAACGACACACGCAAACATTAAATGAAATAGATGAACTATAACCGTGTGAAGCCGGGTCCATCTGCTAGTTTTAAATAAAGACCACTTGAAAAAGTGATTTTTGCCCAAAATGAGTAGAATGCAATGATAAAAAATTGCCCACAAGGTATTCATAGCCTTTACTGTATACATGTATGTATACAGTGACAAGGGTCAGAGGAAAGGTCCGTTTATCAGCGTAAATATTCTGAGTGTTCGTAAATGTTCTATCCAATCTATTTGGTACAAGCAGCTTTCATAAGCTCCGGGCAGCTGACGAAAGGTACAGTGGGCAGCTCTGAAAGTAGAGCACTGTAAATCTGTTCGGGGGGAGGGAGGGTCATGAGCTACTCTTCAGAGTTCATCAGTAGCTGAGGTTATTCGTGATGCAGCTGGGGGGTGAATCAGGGACTTGACTGGAGATGTGGATTTTCTCTGATAGCTGCACTATGTGTGACCCAGCTAGAAGGTATATATACCAAGTGACCTGGTTTAAATGAAAAGACTTCAGTGGGACTGAGACAAAACCCTATGATCACCTGAGGTTTGATGACACCTGGACATAGGAGATGATATAATTGCTTTTGCCTACCATTATAGAGCTAAAGCTCTACAGAAGTGTGCAGCCTATGAGCCAGGTATTAGCTGGAAGCTGGGTACTTTAAATCGAGGTATATGATGTCGGATATTTCTATGATAGGCTTGCACTATGTGTAACCCAGCTAAGAGTATTTTCCACGAAAATACATTTAAATGAATGTATGTATGTTATATGGGTTGTATTTTAAACAGCTGCTGACCATAACTTATGTGGCTCTTTTATCATCAGGAGCAGTGAGAATATTAACAATTTTATTCTGCCAGGTTCTGCTCCTGCAAGTGACCTGTGAAATGCCCTCTGCACGGAGCCATTTCACAGCCTCTCCCAGGGGGATTGGCCATAGACCTACAGGGAATATTCCTGATGGGCCTATGCCCAGGGGGCCACCTGAGCACTCCTCACAGCCAGCCAGTGGAAGTTTTTGGGGATATCATGGACTGTGTTATATGGCTCTGTTGGGGTTGTATAATGTGCCACAAAATGGTATTCCTGGCCCTGTCTTCCATTAATTTAGACCCACCTTCAAAATGTGGCCACTTTTAGTATTTTTTCCATGGTCACTTTAAGTTCCCAGTCCGCCCTTGGCCTCCCCCCTCTTTTCAAGCTCTCAAAAAAAGGCTCAATGTGTAGCTGAAACATCCAGCGTTGGACTGGCCCTCCAGTGTACCAGAGGATCCTCCTGGTTTTCGTGGCTCTTATGAAATAGTGGGCCCCAAAGGTCCAGGAGAAAAAAAAACATTTTGCTGCTTTTGGAGGCAATCACTTGCCACTAGGGTCTATTTCTTTGATTAAAAACATGTTAGACTTTATTGATGACATAAGTATTTGGCCTCAAGAATAATTTTCTCTGGTAGGCCCAAGAAGCCTCCGTCTGACACTGCAAACATCTTATGTTCACATGGGGTGGCAAATAAATTAGGACAAGTTTTTTTGCATCTTAAAGCATATGCGCTCTTGCCCCTTTGGAGAATTTCCAGATCTTGGTTCAGGGACCCCATTTTCATGGTAAGAATATAACAAAATGTGGCTACTCATCTCCAGGTCTTCCCTTATTTAATATTACTATGTAAACATATTAGTTTTTTACTGCCCCTTTTGACTTTTCCAAGAAATTGTCCTGTTCCAACGATAGGAGGTTTAAATGGAAAATACAATGCCCATTTCTTGTGCAGGCTCTGGTCCATTAACTCAGTTTTCTCTGTCTGTCCTAGGAACATGCATTTGAAAGCAGCCAGAAGTATAAAGAAGGAAAATACATCATTGAATTAGCTCACATGATCAAGGATAATGGCTGGGATTGAAGAGATGATGAGAATTCTAAAGACCATCCAGCTGAACATGTTATCCTTGGAATGAGCGAGTAACTGAGTGCTTGGTTTCATATGATTCAGAGGCTGTGCCGCATGGAGCATCCTCTCACCCTTAATCCATCATTCTTGGTGAATGGCCTCTAAATTTCTGACACTCTGTCTCTTTGCTTTGTATCCCTTTTGTGAGTTGCCCTCGGCCTCATGCTCTTTTTGTAGAGTGGGCTAAAGAAAGCATCAGGAGCCTCATAGCCCAGTCACTTCTTTTACTGTTAGAGTTGATTTAGCTGTGTGCAACATGATGTACGAAAAGCGGCACACCAGGGGACACGTTGTAGAGCAGGAAGGAGGTGTAGTAAATGAACAGAGGGAGGGACATACGAGGGAGAAGATCAGGTCCTGCCTTCAAAGGTCTGAAACCTGGTTCCTACTAAGGGGAATGCCTCACTGCTTTATTTTGGAGAATGTCTGGGGGTTAATGTAAGTAAAGTTTTGTTAGTAGCTTCTACCTTAAACCAAAAAAACCCAGAATGGACAAGTCATGACGCTGAATAAATGACTGTCCTGTTGTGGTAGTGGGTGAACTTCAACCCCTTGATCAATCGATCTACTAATGATGTGTTTCTTGAAGTTTTGATGAGGGTTCATTTGACTTGTATACCTAAAAATGTATTTACCAAGAAAATAGTATATCCCTGTTACACACTGACTTCCCACTGTACTTTGCACTATGAACCTTGTACATCACAACATATGTACAGAACTTGAATTTGATAACATTGTCTTTATCTATGCTAACACTGCGCTAAGTGTTGGGCACAAACTAACAGGGAAGAGCTTGGTAATGCATCATATTGCCACCATTTGTCCTATTACAAAGCTGAACCTTATGATTTTGATAAAGAAGGGAGACTACAGTTGTAAAGACAACCTATAGATCCCATGTCCAATAATGACTTTGGAATATTGGGAATTCTTCAGTCCTTTTGTGTTCTGGATTCTTTATTTTTCACATTGTAGTCCTCATTTGGAATCGTAATTTGATTTCTTATTGTCAGGTAAAAAAAAAAAAAAGTAATTTTTGTTATTCAGAAATAATTTATTTTAAGGATCAGGCATATACATTGCATTGGTTTAATATAATTTATTGATCTGAGACCAGAATAGTAAAAAAAAATTATCTGAAAAAATCTTTTTTGGAAGCTCGATGGCTTTTCTGTCTCTGTATGAGGGCTTTGTATAGATCCAGCATTGAATTCTCCCCCCCCCCCCATTCAGTTTTTTGGGGGGAGAGGAAGCGGTCGTTTTGAACTATTTTTGTTTCTGCTAGTGTTCGACCTACATACAGTAGATAAAAATGCCTTTAATACTAATACATTTGGTACATATCCCTTCTTTTATATTTCAGTTAGATGCACTTTTTGAGGTGGAAATCAAGTTCAGAAAGTAAACCAAAGGATATATATATTGTTTTTGTTACCACGCTAGCTGTCAGTGTATCAAAATAGACTGTATATTAGGAACGTGCCGTAGCAGAGTTGTCACGTCTGTATACATACGGGCAGATACACTTGTACAGGATGTATACATTTCACTTTTCATATAAACCTTAGGCTTTAATGTCACATTGCTACTTTCTGTTCAAATACTGGTAGTTGTTCTGTCGTTTTCTCTACATAGACCTCACAGTGTATTGTAATATTACCCACGCCTGTCACATGGTCTGAGTGATCCTTTATATGTTCAGATCCCATATTTCACAGGCATATGTCCACTTCCCATAAAGAGGACCTGTAACCTCTCTTGATGTGCCTTTTTAGTAACCATTTGCATTCCCCATGTAGTAACTGGAGCACCTTCTAAGCGGCGACCCATCTCAGCCAGGCATTGTGCAGGCATCTCCACATGTTTCCTGTATGTGCACATGGGACCAGGTAATGGAGACCAATGGGGACCCAATAAGCATCCGAATGGGAACGGAAGGTAAATATACCAAGTGACCTGGTTTAAATAAAAACTTCAGTGGCTGAACAACCCTATGAACACTGAGGGTTTGTGAGCCTGGACAAGAATGATATAATTCTTTTGCCACCATTATAGGGCTAATGCGCACAAAGGTGTGCAGCCCATGCCCATTTACTTGAATGGGTCCACACCGCAAAAAAATATAAGTATATGTTCTAGTTTTTTGCAGTCCGGAGGCACGGGCCGAAATCCAACTGAAGTTCTTCGTAGGGCTTTTGTTGGCCCTCTGCTCCGCTCCGTATCTTGCAAATTGCAGATCCATTCAAGTGAACATATGCATGATACGGAGCGCACACGGATGCAATACAGGCACAGGCCGACACGCGTTCGAGTGCATGAGCCCTTAAGACCAAGCTTTTTTGAGGCAGGAATGGCATTAGGCATTCCCCAGGAGTGAAAAGATTTCTCAGGGGTTCCGTGCAGTAATAAGATTGGGAATAATAATTTTATGAACCTACCTTTATCCATCGTGTATCATATGGCATTGTGAACCTAAAGTCTTGAGAAATCAGGAAAAGGCAGTTTGGTGATCTTGTGGCCTGATGTCATTGGAGCAATAAATAACGGCCGAGTAGTTACACCGCTTTCTCATAGTATTGTTACTGGACCGGTGACGCCTATATATTTAAAGCTGGGAACTTTACCGAAAGTGATAGGTTAGCAAGTCTTTCTGGAGACACTAAAGGACGTGGCTAAAATTGTTTATTACAGGGGCTGTTAACTGGAAGCTAATTCTCAGCAGAATCCTTTCATAAGTTTTTCGTAAAGAGTATCACTTGGGAGTTATATCCGCCAAAGAAGCAAAGATCAAACCGCTCCCAGTGTTCAGTGCTTTCATACACAGACCCCCAAGGCATTCATTTGGCATCTTTAGCTTTATTTCCATAATGAAAATTTGAAGCAGGTTTTCCAGGGAAATATTTTTTAAAGAAAACAAGGGTATGGTGGGTTAAAAAATAAGAAATATATATTACTCACTTCACCAATGCCCTGTCTTTACCATTCCGATGCAGCTTTGGTCTCTGCTGCTCTCCACTTCCTGGTCTTAGGCTTGATACACAGGAAGTGGCTTGGACTGCCTTCTCAGCTAATCACTGGCTGAAGCGGGTCACCACTGTAGGCTGTACCTACCCAGTAAATCCCCCAACATTTCCATGGTTGCCATCGGTCCATAAGTACTGGTCATTTTTTATTTTATACCATTTCTTGCCTTTATACAAGTTTATTAAAATCCCAAACATCTTTCAATAAACCAGAAGTGCTCCACATTTATTCTACCCCTGGATACTTTTCTTGGCAGGGTGGCACTGCAGATTAGACACTGGTTGCTGAGGTTTGACAGGTTTTTGGCACATGGCCATAGGTAGGGGATGTTTGGCTCTCCTTTGGATTGCCCATTACAAGAAGTCCAGTAATAACCCTCTTAATTTAGAGATCTCAATTAAGGAGTTTACTTTGGATCTGTGCACACTGCAGCATTGGGCTAACCTCCTGATATTTCCTCGTGTGTGGATAATGTCTTGAACGTAAACCTATAAAAATAAGGACATCTGTATGGTATTGTAGCTCATAGTATGATATTCCGTCATGTTGTACTAACTAGGACTCCAAAGAAGCAGTGGTGTTGTAGACCGTGCACATGGTATTTCTCAACCAGTCAGCAGCATTGATGGAGATCTTGAGACCTGCTGTGACCCACCACAACCAGGTAGTCCTCCCTTTGGGACGTTTGGGGGCTGTTTAGTGGATGCACTTGTACCCACTACTATAACATTCATTTCATTATATATGTTAGTAATAGTGACAGGTTCTCTTTAAGAAAAAGTTTTCTTTTTTAGAGGTTCTTGCATGGAAGTTTAACGTTCCTCTGGAGGCTTGCAAATTACAAGCAGGGCACGGTGAAATTGACAATGTTGGTTGCTAAGCAGTAACTGGTGGGAAGATTATATGCCAGTTATATTTACTGAGGAGGGGTCTGATCCCTTTCTCGGCAAACTGCAAGCTGTGTAAATATGGGGTTCTTCTCTCAAGAGCAAATCCTCTGTCACACTGGGAGAGATGCTATCTTCCAGCACTGTGCAAGGATGAATGGGGAGTGTAAAACATGATTTACCTCCTATTAAGACCTCTAAAGTTCTTTATGCATGGACAGATTTTCTGCCTAATCAACAGTCTACCAAGTTGGCACTATTTATTTGGAGCAATCGGCTCTGTAGGTCCCCAAACAATTGTTCATGGGATTGTTCTGCACATAACCTAGCATTTTTGTCAGCAATACATGCCTGTGTACATAGACCAGTGTGCTGCAAAAAGCAATGAATTTCCTTACAAGGTGCCATGACACAAGGCTCTAACCCTAAGTTCACACCTGAGCGTTTTACAGCGCGTTCAAACGCGCTGTAAAACGCTTAACACATGAAAACCAATGCTTTCCTATGGCCCTGGTTCTCACTTGAGCGTTTTACAGCGCGTTGAACGCGCTGTAAAACGCCCGACGCATAAACAAGTACTTGAGCTTTTTTTGGGGCGTTTGTCGCGCGTTTTGTGATTGACACCACAGTAGTCAATCACAAGAACGCACGTACGAACGCGCGTTTCCTATTTGCAAAAACGTGCGTTTTTTAGAACGCTCAGGTCTAAACCCAGGGTAAGTCAGCTGCCATTTTTATGTTCAAAGCATGGAAGGCACCTGAGCAACTGTTGTTAAAAATTGTCTCATGCCATGCAGGTAACATGTCAAGAAACAGCCTGTCAGTATGTCTGTCTTTTTTGCTGCATACAAAATCCTACATATTGTAGAGATTAGCAGACTATAGACAATCCAAAGCAGAAATTATCATCCCTGAATTTTTTTATTAATCTGATTGCTTCAAAATAATTTGCCGATTTGTATAAACCTTTAAGAGTTTTTCCAGATAAAGGGCTCCAAATCCACTACATGCATATGTCTGCCCCAAGCTACAGTGTACAATAATTTGTACAGTGAACTCAATAATAAATTGATATACTGTATGTGTTTAGTGGTAGCAGTGGTGTGACTGTATACAGAGACGCAAAGGATTTGGAGCATGTCGCTATTATAGTCCTCTTCAGGCTCAGGCTGGCCCACAGGGGAGCAGTTGAATTCCACGGTGGGCCCCTGAGCCAGGGTGAGTCCCTAGTGGCACATAGCACAGCACACAGACTGCACCACATACAGTTAGTCAGCGTACAGCATCTCAACCAGTCTATGTCACTCTCTTATATTAAATCGGTGTAGAATATTTAACAAACGACCCATTTTATTATTGTAGATGCATCAGGTGGCTGAGGTGACTTCTAGGTACAGACAGGCCGGCCAGTATCCTCTTTCCTACTTGGTGTCACTGCTTGGGCCCCCTTCATCTATCATCTTGCAGCATTTTGCTGCTGTGTGAGCAGACCTGTCCTATGATGTGAGCAGAATTGGCAGAGCTGCCTAGGGAAGTGAGGAGTGGGGCCTCACTGCACACTATGCTCTGGTACTTGCATATACTACATATTGGTGAGCGTTCCTGTCGGGCTGCTCAGCCATCATGCTATATTGTAAGCAGGATCGCATCATTACCATCTATTGTAGAGCCATGTAGTGAGGCTCTGCTCCCTCACCATCCAGGCAGCTCTGCAAGTGGAGGCAACCAGTCCTTCTCACATTCTAGGACAGGCTGCTGCCCCCCATTTTTTATGTAATTCCCAGAGAACCCTTTAAAATAGATGCTTACTTTCTTAATGTATAAAGTAATTTCTGAGATTCTGCCTTGCATGGTAAATGCCCATAATTTAGCAGCTAATTTTTCACTTTTTCTGAGAGACATGAAGCTCGAGTATTCTGCCAGTCTGATAGTAATAACTGGTCTTGGCTGAAGCTGTATGAGTTGACGTGCTGTATATCCCCTTGCAAATATCTAGAATTCTTTTACAGTTGTTCTAGTATCCCATTCCATTTTAAGGATGCATTACTCTTGAATTGGACAACATGTTGTGTGTGACACCTTCCACTAGGATGACCAGGAATCAGACTTGTGTATAACAGATGGACTCCCTTATAAAAGGGTTGTGCTGACAGTCTGAGACTATAGCTGAGCACAGTGGGTCGTAGTCACGATCCTTCAGATTTACTGCCTTGTATAGAAATTGGAAAGGTCATATAAATGATTGCATTGCCTTTTGTTCTGCTTCTTGTAACACCTCAAATGATATTTTCAGAAAAATCTTTCTCAATTTTACCTTGAATATTAGACGTCCTTTTAGTCCGTGTGAATAGCGTTGAACTTAGCCACCAAAGCGAGTACAACTTGAGCTTGAAGATTCATTGCCAACATTAACAGGGCTGGAGCAGGACGACGTCACATATGAATACATCTACTATACTTTTCTATGTACAGTACAACTCTATGATTTCTAGCAACTTACACATGAAACCTGTTTGCATTTAGGGCTCAATGATTTCTTTGTGTAGGTCCCTGAGGACCTTTGAATACTAAGAAACCAACAGAACAGAAGAATCGCCTGTATGCAGGGCCGTAGCGGAACCCCTAAATCCTACATGACATGTTTGCTCATAGGTTGTTTTTTGATGTTCGCTATACAAACTTTCCGAAGATGGTACAGTGGCATTGAGTATTGTACTGGTGTATGTAGACTTGGATAAAATATGGGCCACTGATTTATAATCATAGTTAGTCTGGGATTATTTTAATTATTCATCTGACCAGCACGACAATGTGTGTTAGGCTGGAAGCTGCAGTTGTAGTGGCGGGCAGGAATAGGAATCATACGTCTGATCTTTCGCTTTCCCCCTCTTATGTCAGATTGGGCTCCCACTCAACTGATAACTCGTATTGGTTATGTCCTTCTTCACGTTCATCTAAGTGGGTTGTCTTGCCTATCTTTTCTCATTGTTTGGTAATTGTGGGTGTCCTAACCAAAGTTACATTTGTGTCAATTCTCAGAGCTTTAGGAGAGAGGAGATCTTTATTTACTGTGTTACCATGTAATGCTGCTAAGACTACATATTACACACAACAGGGGTAACCTTCAACCCAAATGGTAGGGATCTGTGTATAGCTCATATTGTATATTTGTAGAGGAAAATGATCTTGCACAGAGTTATTCTAACTGTGCAAAGCTTATGCGTAGGTCTCTGAATTTTGAGGATGTGATAATTTTCCTTAAAAGCATGCAGCTCCAAACAAAGGCTTGCCTTGCCAAGATGCCCGTACATAATGAGGCTGCGGGGCAGTAGGATACTGCACGGCTGTACTGTAAGTTGCTGCTGTTTTGCAATGCTGTTTTCAGTCTTGCACCAGGTGAACCACATCATTTCAATGTGCATTACCTATACAAGCAGTGTGGCTAAAAACCGCAAGGATTCATGGTAAAACCACATGTGGATTTATAGCACAGCCGCACGGCACATTACTACCCTGTGGCCACACTCGGTACAGGCAGCCTTAGAGTGCATTCACACTCTGCAGATTTTGTTGCAGAAATTTCCACAACTGAAGATCTGTTTCATTCACCTGAGTGGGGCTTGCAGAAACCCATGTGCTTGCTGCCCCATTCAAATAAATGGAATGGATATTTGCGGAAATTCCTGCAACAAAATCTGCAGCGTGTAAGTGCACCTGTAGGGTATGGCCACACGGGGCGGATGCGCTGCAGATTGTGCACAAAATCTGCAGTGCATTACAGTAGCTGTAGATTTCCCAAAAAAATCATCCACAGTGCTGAAAATTTCCACAATGGAATTCACTCATAACTTGAAATGTGGCAGGGATTTCAGATCTGCGTCATGTCAACTTATGCTGCAGGTTTCAGCCACAGATTTTGCCTTTGATTTGAATAAATTTTGTGTGGATGTACCCTGAAGGCATATTCAGACAGTGTGAATGTGCTCTTGTTTTTGCTGTACGGCTCAGGCTCGTTTCCAAAAGAAACGTGAATTCCTGCAGTTTTGTGGTTTTAATGCGCATCACGACATGCAGGTTTTGCCATGTATGTCCTGGCCTCATGGCAAAATCTTTGGCGCTGTCTGAATATACCCTTAGGAAACTGCATAAATCCCAGTTCCCTAATGTCATATGTGCAGACTATAGCTTAGACAGACAGGGATCTGCAGGGCTGCAGTGAATTGAAACTCCCAACAGTTATGTCAGCAGACTGCAGGCTCATTTACAGAAATCTGTAGCCTGCTAACAGAATGCAGACTACAATATTTTAAATATTCAAAAATTTTCAGTCATGTATTTACATTGTAAAGTCTTTCACAAGTTTGCAGAATGATGATTAACTCCTAGTTCAGGGATCAGCAACCTTCGGCACTCCAGCTGCTGTGAAATTACAACTCCCAGCATGCACACTTACATGGCTGTTCTTGTTACTCCCAAAGAAGTGAAATGAGGACTCTGGGAGTTGTAGTCTCGGCTCGAGGGCCAGAGGTTGCTGATCCCCGTCCTAGTTCATCAAGCTTGAAAGAAAATCTGCTTGCAAATGCTCAAGGAGAGTACCCACCAACGGGTCACCTGTTTTAAAACATACAGTATTCTTGAATCACCTCCTTTTTGCTGCTTAAGGAAATACATTTACGATCCAATGAATTGCATATCTATGATGGTATGTTGGGTTTGCACACAGGATTAGGCAAGTGAAACCCATACTAATCTAAACCTGATTAATTAGATAGAAAACTGAAGCTTAAAAATATTATAATGTCAGCGTGACAATGGCGACAACCTTATTATAGAGTTTTATTAAGATGGCAGCCATATTTTCCACTTTTAAAGGGGTTGCCCGGCTGTTTAATATTGTTGACCTATCTTTAGAATAGGTTATCAGCATCTGATCGGTGGGGGTCCGACTCCCGGTATCCCCTCCAATCACCTGCGTCAATTAGCGCTATGGCCTCTTCCTAGGCCAAGGACATAATATTCATCAGTCAAGTGACCTAGGCGCTGCTCAGTCCCATTCAAGTGAATGGGGCTTAGCTTTAATACCAAGCACAACCGCTATAAAATGGACGGTGCTGTGCTTGGTGAGCTGCAAGGAGGCTGCAGCTCTCACTGGAGTGGCGAGGCCTTCTCAAAACAGCTGATCGGTGGGGGTGCCAGGAGTCGGACCCTCACCGTTCTGATAGGATAAGTCTTCAATATTAAACAACCATAAAATTCTTTAACTGAATATCTGTTTCAGTAAACCACTAGGTCAAACCAAGCATTTCTTTTCTGTGTGTAAACCCATCAGGAAGATTTAGATGTCATTGGCTTTTCATGTCTGCTTTAGGCCTCTTTCAGACGGGTGTCGCGGGTGAGGGCCGGATAGGATACGGGTGCGTTCAGGTAAAATTGTTGAGTTATTCAGTTTTTTACGTGCGAGTGCAATGCATTTTGCACGCGTGTGATAAAAAAACTGAATGTGGTACCCAGACCCGAACCCGGACTTCTTCACTGAAGCTCGGGTTTTGGTTCGGTGTTGTGAAGATTTTATTATTTTCCCTTATAACATGGTTAGAAAGGAAAATAATAGCATTCTTAATACAGAATGCTTACTAAAATGTGGATTGAGGGGTTAAAAAATTAAAAAATAAACTCACCTCATCCACTTGATCGTGCAGCCGGCATCGTCTTCTTTCTTCTTCTTTGAGGACCTGCCAAATGACGTCATCACGCTTACCACGTGGTGAGAGTGGTGATGTCAGCGCAGGTCCTGCTGAATGAAGATGGAAGTATCTTCTATCTTCATTCAGCAGGACCTGCGCTGACATTGTGGTGAGTGCGATGACGTTATCAAAGGTCCTTTGGCAGGTCCTCGAAGAAGAAAGAAGATGATGCTGGCTGCGCGATCAAGTGGATGAGGTGAGTTTTTTTTTTTTTTTAACCCCTCAATCCACATTTTAGTAAGCATTCTGTATTAAGAATGCAATTATTTCCCTTTTATAACCATGTTATAAGGGAAAATAATACAGTAAATTGACTTTAATCAATTTACTAACATCACCTCCTTAGCAACCATGCGTGAAAATCGCATTGCATCTGCACTTGCTTGCGATTTTCACGCAGCCCCATTCATTTCTATGGGGTCTGCGTTGCGTGAAAAACGCAGAATATAGAACATGCTGTGATTTTCACGCAACACACACGTGTTGCATGAAAATCACCGCTCATCTACACAGCCCCATTGAAGTGAATGGGTCCGGATTCAGTGCGGTTGCAGTGGGTGCACCTCACGCATTCCCCCTGCACGGAATTCTCGCCCGTGTGAAAGAGGCCTTAGTGGGACCCTTGAGAAACCACAGACTGCTGTCGGTGGGGCATCTGTTTTCTTCTGTATGCCATCTTTTCTCATAGGTCTATACGGCTCTTCTGTAACATTGTCAAGGAGATTATAAGGTTTTGCTGTGAATGGAAATTTGGTTGCAGAAGCAAATTTAAAAGTGAATCCCTTTCTCCAAGCATTGTGAGGTTTCTGAAATCTGCTATAGAGGGGATATGTGAGGCTCTGCATTGCATGTAGCAACTTAATGTGGAATCTATCTTCCCTGTAAGACTTCTTTACAAATGTAAATTCAGTTGTGAGGTAAGAGAACTCCATATTCTATCTTACAAGAAATTTGAGTTGAATACCTGTGTGTATTGCTTTTGTGTTTACAAAATGTCTCATTCTTATTTTTGGCTTTTGAGTTTCAGGTCTTTTTTTTTTTTTTTTAAATGTAATTGTTTGTCTTCACGTTTTGTGTAAATGTACATAGTTATTCAGTATTAGAGGAAAGTGCATTATTTCTGTCATTTACAATGTGTTGGTGCTCATTTGAAAAAAAATAAAGTTTTCAAATATTAAAACTTCTATAGTCGTTTTACTCATTTAAACTCAAATACTGATAAGTGTTCTTTTTATCTTTTTGTTGTATTGATGTTCTATTCTATTTCCTGTATATGATTATGGGGGCAACCACATACAGTAGATATAGGAGGTAGGCAGGGAGGGGGTAGAGGTAAGCCATGACCATCACCTGTTTATGGTCCACTGTGATCTATCTAGAGATACCTATCATTGTAATTTTGTGATGATAATAAGATGACTGCTGCAAGTGATCATTACAGAACAGGAGGTGTCAGTCTAGTAGAAGACTCAGTGGCCAGAGGGAAACTACAAGATTTTGTTTTTTTATATAGATAATGACATGGAAACTAAAAAAAATAAAAAATCTGAAATATGTATCCCAATATTTGTAGTGTTCTGCTTTGACGCACTGAATATGCAGGGCCCTCTATATCGTGGAAATCTTGGCCTGAAACGCCATAACTTTCCACCAAATAAAAATTAATGGGGAGATTTATCAAACTGGTGTAAAGTAGAACTGGCTTAGATGCCCATTCGTTTGCGATTAGTTTACTGGTAAAAGGTGAATTGTGTTATGGTTTCTGTTACCACGGACCATAACGCAATTCTATGACAGAATGCCTTTAGAGGCATTCCGTTATTCATTCCGTCAGAATAGAAGTCTATGGGCTGCATAACTGATCTGTCCCGTTTGCTTTAGGCCTCATGCACACGGCTGTTGTTCGGGTCCGCGTCCGAGCCGCATATTTCGCGGCTCGGCCGTGGACCCATTCACTTCAATGGGGCCGCAAAAGATGCGGACAGCACTCCGTGTGCTGTCCGCATCCGTTGCTCCGTTCCGTGCCCCCGCAAAAAAAAATAGAGCATGTCCTATTCTTGTCCGTTATGCGGACAAGAATAGGCATCTCTATAATGGGCCACGTTCCTTTCCGCAAATTACGGAACACGGAGCAGCTTCCGCGTTTTGCGGATCTGCGGTTTGCGGACCGCAAAACAATAACGGCCGTGTGCATGAGGCCTTAGGCAGGAGAGAAACAGACTGATCCATTATGCAGTCCATAGACTTCTGTTATGACGGAATGCCTCTAAAGGCATAGAATTGCGTTATGGTCCGTGGTAACGGAATCCATAACGCAATTTACCTTTTACCAGTAAACAAATCGTGGAAGTATTTCAAAATATGAAATTCGCTCATCTCTAATCTTAACACCTGAAAATGCCCTGTTTGAGATGAATTGACCCACTGCTCCAATCTGCCCTACAAAGATCTGGAGTGTTGGCAACTATGGAAATGGTGGTAAACCAACTTTGTGATGGAAGTGGAAAAAGCATGCGAGGTTGGTTATGGTAAGATGAAAAGGAGATTGTGTGACTGTCCAACTCTGTGAGATAGAAAGGACTCCATTGTTGCATAACCTGGCAGAAGGCCGCGTATACCAATCCTAGACATCAGAGGTGTTTATTTTTGAGTCCGCTTGACACTAGATAACTCTCTAGGAAAAGTAACAGCATGCAGTATTGAGAATTTTAGTAGTAGCTGAAGTGCAGCTAAAGTTCCTGGGCACCGGTGACCGCACTGTGTATGTATATGTATAGATATATATATATATCCAGATTAGTTTCAACCCATTGTACGTTGAACACGTCATTGTACCTCTAGTGAACCTGCTTACTTGGTCACCATCCTTATCTTCTGCGTGGCAGTTCTTGCTGCCTTCATTGCAACCCCTATTTCACCGCCTCTGACCTTTTCTGTAACCTTGCTTGAAATGAGTATGACAAATTATAGTGCAATCAAAGATAAAAACTGAATAATTGATAAGCCTATTGACCATGCCGGTAGCAAGCTAGCGAGAAGAGGTTTTGTCAGCCGTGCGTGTACAGTGATTACAGAGGTCTCATCTAATAATAACCACTAATGGACAGTGATATTCTATAAAGGGTTCAACCTTTTATCCAAATCCAGAAATGCCTGTGATGATGACAATTAAGAAGGGCACTGATATATGTTACAGCAGAGGTATTAACAGTCAGAAACAAGAAATCAATTGTTTTTGGGATCACAGAAGGATTTAACAGCCTTTTAGGTTTAAGCTTCAAACATTTAGGGCATATGCAGAAATTAGAATGATGTATTCGAATTCTCTTCACAAGGGATGGAAGGGTGCCAGTTTTTCCACACCTTATGCTTCCAGGCAACTTCAGTGAAAACAATAGCTTGCATACAAAGAACTTCTATGGGTAGGAATAGTTTGCTTAGGCTCAGTGCATTACAAGTAGTCAGCCACTTGTAGGCATATATCCGTATGTATTTCTATTTTTTTTTTATTTGTCTCCATAACAAAATAAAATTCTTATATTCTGGCATCAGTGGGTACCGGTAGGAATTTTACTCTGTATAAATAATGTTACTGCGATCTCTGATATCTTGGATCAGAGAATGACTGAAGCTGCGCGGCGCTTCTTCGACCAGCTGTTCCATTCTTTACAGGGTTCTCATGATCGTGGAGTCCCAGAGGTTGGACCCCTACCAATCTGTTATCCCTTATCATCTGTATTGGGGATAACTTCTTATAACTGATCTCCCCTTTAAAGGGGTTTTCCAAGATTTTTTTAACTGATGACCTATCCTCTGGATAGATCATCAGTATCGGATCGGTGGGGTCAGAGCCGGATTAAGAGCATCATGGGCCTGGTGCTGAAGATTTTAATGGGCCTTTTTTTTAGAAAATGAAAACACAACGCAGAGCAATTTTTTTTATAACACAAATAACGTGCATCTGTCATATGTTTTATGCATATGAAATCACCAGCAGAGCTGAATAGATGTTGATGTATCAACACCTTGCTTACCTTTATAAAATCTGTTCTTTAGCCTTTATTTAGCTTCATTTTTTTTTAAATAAAACACTTATGGGGGCCCAGAATTTCAAAAGAGGTGTGGGTAGGGGGTCCTCTGTGCTCTCCAGATTGTAACACCTGTCCCATGTGAAGTCACGACTGCTCCTTTAGTTGACACCAACGGCTCACTTGACAGCAATCTGTTGAACTTGAGATCCTGCACATGTGCCATGAATGGGTGAATGGGGATTGCGGCACACAAATGTGGAGTGTTGCAGCCCAGGAGAAGAGCGCACCCCAGCCACACCTGTTAGACACTGGGCCCACAAAAAGGCAAGAACAACATCTATAAAGGTATGTAAAGTATACATACACGATCCTCTTTTGGCTGTGCAGGCGGTTTCATGTGCGTTTTCATCGTCATATGCACCTTAAACAATTTTAATTACTATTAAAGTGCCATAACAGATATTAAAGTGCCATAACAGATATTAAAGTGCCATAACAGGAACATATTGTAAAAATTTCTTTTTGTGAACAATAGAAAACTGGCCAATTAAATAAAGCTATAATAAATACAACATTAACAACAACCATTTCTTATAAATATAGCAAGCCATATAAATAAATTAAATAGAACTAAGATACATTGCTCATATAAATATGTTTTTAAAGGGAACCTGTCATCAACTTCATGCTGCCCATGCTAACGGCAGTATAAAGTAGAGACAGGTGAGTTGATTTCAGAGGTCTGTCATTTATAAGTTAATAGTAAGTGGTTGCCGAGAACCAACATCACAATCATTGCAGACTGGACCTGGAAAAGACTCAAATCTACCTGAGAAGAGTCATGGTTATTATAATCTCCTGTTCTCTTCCCACCTGCTGATGACTGGCAGTTCTACCTACAGTAGTTTTCTCCCTCTCTCTCTAGGAGAGAAGACTGTCAGTCATCAGCAGGTGGGCAGGAATTCATGAATAACCAGGACTCTTTTCAGGTGGCCGAGACTCTTTTCAGGCCCAGTCTGCATTGATTGTGATGTTGGTTCTCAGCAACCACTTACTTATAACTTATAAATAATTGACCGCTGAAATCAACTCACCTATCTCTACTTCTGGGCAGCATAAAGGTGATGACAGGTTCCATTTAAAGTATTACCCTAAGCACCATAATCACATAGGCCTGCTGTTATGGTGTTGAGAGTAACTTAAACACAAAGTGTTATTCACCAAACTCTAACCTGACTTTTATTCTAAATAAATTAAACTGGCAGCAGAAAATTAAACTACACATTCGCTTTCGTGCTTTTTGCTTGCAAATTCTTCAATTGTAGAATCAAGATTAAGCTCATTCAGCAACCCATTTTCAATGCATAACAGAGAGAGCATTTAAACGCTCCTGACCCATTGAAGACCTTCGCTCATTTTTCACACGTTTTAAAGCTGAAAACGAACGCTCACCACTGCAGTTACTGACCATTAAACACAAATACATGCGAAGGGTCACATATGTGTTTGGAAATGCACCAACTAGGGATTGTGTGATCAGAAACTTGTACATTTGTATTTCTTGACTCTCATGAATGTCTTTATTCGAAGGGGAAGACTCATAAATTTTGAAAACAGAGGCAAACTGTATAACTTCTTCTGCAAACAGAGGGTCAAGATCTTCAGGATATGTAGTTACTAGTGTTCTGGCTTTGGAGCGTAGATTATCTGTTGCTAGTGTGCATATTTCTGAAAGAAAGCCAAATCTTTCTTCAATTACGCTGTATGCTGCTTGTCTGTGCCTCAGTGATTCACTCAGTTGGTCAATTATAAGATAAAAGGTTTGCACTTTAAACTTCTCAGATGGTGTCATATCAGCATCAGCATCTTCTGCATCACCGTAGTCCCACCTCCTATTTCTTTTAATTTTTCGTCCACGTTGTAGTTGGTACTCCTCACAACCTGCAAGGTTTTTCCCTGTTGTTCAAATTCAGAAAATCTAGAACGAAGAGACTGCACAAAATCCTTTAGAGAATTCAGCATGCTTGTTGCTGTATGTAAATCTAATTTAGCATTTTGTAGACACAGACTGGTTCTGTGAAACCTGGGTAAAATAACAGACCATATTTCAACCATTATTCCCGTTTCAAGCTGATCCATAACATTGCTTAGGCCTTTGGCATGTAAACAGATCTCTCCTTTTGTGTTTTCATCATTAAGAATATTTATAAGGACATCTTTAACAGTACTAAAGCCTTTTTGTAAGGCATTCACAGCATCATAGTGAGCAGACCAACGAGTATCAGCTAACCTTTTTAATGTTGGTATACCAAGTGGTTTGAAACTGTTTGTTAACAGATTCCACCGGTGAGTTGAAGAAGAAAAAAACAATACAGCTGCTGTACAAAATTAAAGAAAGAAACTGCTACTGGACAGCTGCTTACAGCATTTTGTCCTACAAGGTTTAGTGAATGTGCACAACAAGGAATGTACTCGGCCAGTGGATTCTTTTCACGAATTAAGGCCTGCATTCCAGTATATTTGCCACTCATATTAGATGCATTATCATATGACTGACCCCTGCAGTCTTTGATGGAAATTCTGTTTTCTTCCAAAAATGTAAGAATTGTGTTTGCTAGCACCATACCAGTATGTCCATATATTGGGACAAATTTTGTGAAACGCTCCACTGGACCATTATCTAGTACATAGCGAAATATTACGGTCAGTTGATCAGAATGAGCAATGTCAGGGGTGGAATCTACAGAAATTGAATAATATTTGGCTTGCTTAATTTCGTTTATGATCTGCTGTAGCACTTGATGACCAATCAATTCAATAAACTCATCACATATTGTTGATGACAGGTATGATATGTGACCTCTTCCCTTGTTGCCATGCTTTTGAATATGTTCTGCTAGAAATGGATCATATTCAGCTAACAGCTCAAGACAACCCAAATAATTTCCATTGTGTACTGATCCAATAATTTCATCATTTCCTCGAAATGGAAGACCTCGCATTGAAAGTAATTTTATAACGCTCAGAATACGTCAAGTATTTCGTGCCAATATTTTTCTGATTTTCAAACTGTTTAACAAGTCCTTTGTCTATGCGTTGGCCAGAAGTTTTTCTTATTATAAGTTTTTCAATTGCTTTTCCATGGGAAGCACTACTTTCATGCCTGCTTAAATCTCTTGAGGCATGTCGCCAATCTGAATAACCAGTGGAAGCCAAATGCGTTGTTTCGTCTTTTGAAAACAGTTTGCAAAGAGCGCAAAAATTTTGCCAGTTTTCGGGAATAACACAGCCAGTCACGCTTAACCTTTTCTCCATTTAACGTTTCTCGGAAAAACAAAGACTTTGTACAATGTCTTGGATAAGTTTCACCTGGACATATCTTTTCTGAAGCTCTAAAATTACTGTCCATATGTTGACAGTTGGCAACCCCTTTTTGACAAACATATTCCCTTAAGGAATCACAAATATTCCAATCTCCAATATCATTTGAAAAAATTCCTCTTGCTGTTCTGTGACAAACTCAGTGGATACACTTATTCCTGCACTAGTTTCACTTGAAGTAGACACATGTGCAGCAACCAAACTGGATGTACTGACATCGATTGCACTGGTTAAACTTGAAGCACTTTGAGTGGAAGCATGTACATCACTTGGAGTGGGAGCACGTACATCACTTGGAGTGGGAGCACGTACATCACTTGGAGTGGGAGCACGTACATCACTTGGAGTGGGAGCACGTACATCACTTGGAGTGGGAGCACGTACATCACTTGGAGTGGGAGCACGTACATCACTTGGAGTGGGAGCACGTACATCACTTGGAGTGGGAGCACGTACATCACTTGGAGTGGGAGCACGTACATCACTTGGAGTGGGAGCACGTACATCACTTGGAGTGGGAGCACGTACATCACTTGGAGTGGAAGCATGTACATCACTTGGAGCACTTGAAGTGGAAGCATGTACATCACTTGGAGCACTTGAAGTGGAAGCATGGTCATCACTTGGAGCATTTGAAGTGGAAGCATGTTCATCACTTGGAGCACTTGAACTGCTTTTTCCACAAAATTCAGTAATTTTTCTTGTTTTGGACAACATTTTTTGTATTTGTTTCTCTTCCTCTTTCTTAGCTTTCACCTTATCCCAACCACTACGTTGTTTCTTCATCCTTACATGTAAACACAAGAAAAACTATAGTCATGCATATACTTCTTTGTACCTTTTATCTTTTTTTCTTGTTACAGGAAGTAGACCAGGACTACTTCAAATCAAGAATGGAATAAGGATGATTTTTTTTTTACAAAATAAAAGGGTTTAGCGGACTGTTTTCTTTTTGAATTTCAATGAAGTAATTTTTTAAACCTGATGTGTTTTTTTTTGTGTTAGTTGTGGAATCAGTCTAACAGATGGTGTCCGTTACTTATGTGGAGTTTAGAGTTAATAAAAAAAATAAAAGAAAAAAAAAAAACTACCGGCACTAGAGGTATGGGAAAGGGCCAGGTACCGTCCAGCTGTCTAGAGCAGTAGCAGGCTGATATTATTAGGCTTAAAACAGCCAAAATAAATGGCCCTAACCACCTTAATAGCGTGTTGCAGCTGTTGGGTTTTGTACGTAGGTAGTTATGAAAAACGGTGAACCCTTATTTCCACGACCAGCCCGGTACAAAACCAAACAGCAGCATTCTGGTTTTACCAGTGAGGCAAAGGGCAATTATTTTTGCTGTTGCCAGCCTAATAATACCAGCATGTTGCTTCTCCAGACCCAAAGCATAATTTTTATGATGTTCAGAACCTGACGCTACCTGGCTCTTCCCGATAATGGTGGAATTGGGTATTAGACCAATTCTTCTACCAAGCCAAAAAAATAAAAAAATAAAAATAGATTTAAAAAGTCTCATCATTCTTGGTTTATTGATCCAAAGTAATCTGGTCTTCTTTTGGTAAGACCATAAAATAGAAAAATAAATAAATAGGTGATTAGTAGAGGTCCCTCTCATGTTGGTGCTTGTTTTTTGCATTGTGTTTTGTAGCTTATATTGGTGACTTTTTGATCAATTTATATTTATAGTTTCATAGTTTGTAAGGTTGAAAAAAAGGTGATTCAATCGAGTTCAACCTAAAACCCTACTGTGATGATCCAGAGACTGATGCCAATTGCCTTATGACAGTGGAAAAATTCCTTCATGACTCCCAATATGGCAATCAGAATAAATCCCTGGATCAATGTTCTATCCACATAAATCAAGTATCCATAACTTGTAATATTATTACTCTCCAGAAAAACATCCAGGCCCCCCCTTGTACTTCATGTGGCAGAGAGTTGCATAGTATCACTGCTCTCAAAGTAAAGAATCTCTGCTCTGCCTGTGATGACTGTGAAACCTTCTTTCCTCTAGACGTAGAGGATGCCCCCTTTTCATGGTTACAGGCCTAGGTTTAAAAATAACCCGAGAAAGATCTCTGCACTGTCCATTCATATACTTGTACATTGTGATTAGATCCCTAAGATGTCTTTTCTCCAAACTAAAATAACCCCAAGCTTGATAACCTGTCTTGATATTGTAATCCCCACCATACCATTAATTACCTTGGTCGCCCTCCTCTGCACCCGCTTCCGTTCAGCCATGCCCTTCTTATATACAGGGGCCCAAAATTAAACAATACTCCATTTTTACACATTGGTGGGCCCAGTGCAGGATTTTCATGATTTTATAATCTATTTGGAGATTATTAATTATAGGCCCCATTCACACGTCCATGTGTGTTTTGCGGATCCACGGATCCGCAAAACACGGACACCGGCAATGTGCGTTCTGCATTTTGCGGACCGCACATCGCCTGCACTCTCATAGAAAATGCCTTTTCTTGTCCACAATTGCAGACAAGAATAGGACATGTTCTATTTTTTGTGGAACGGAAGTGCGGATCCGCAATTCCAGATCCGGGCGAGACATAGTGTGTCCCCATTGAAATGAATGGGTCAGCATTTCCGTTCCGCAAAATTGCGGAACAGAATTGCGGTCGTGTGAATGGGGCCTTACACAGTAGCATGCTATATGAAACATGGTGTTGTGAAATGGGTTTATACCCAATAAAACACATTTGCAAAACTGCATGTAAAAATGTAAGCATCTTGATTAATGATAATGATTAGCAATGTTCCATACATCGCTCTCAGAAACACAAATTTTTATATACATGCTGCAAAGATGCTATATGTAAAAGCACATTGGGAAAGGTTTGGACTCACGGGTGACGTCTTCTCTGATCAGAGTCATCCTCTTTTCTTTTCTTTTCCATCTTGCTCAGATGATGATTACTATGCCGATATGTGATTCTGTAGAATTGGAAGGCAAACATCTTAGAAACAGCAGTTTTCCAGCACCCATAGCATCTCTATACAAACACCCCATCTTATAAGTGCCCTAAATGGTAATAGCACCCCCTTGTGCCCCCATACAGTAGGTAGATAATATTAGTAAGTTAACCCCCCCATTGAACGGGCAGGTAGGAAAATCCTGCATTATCGATCCGATTGCGCCAATAATCCCCCCCAAGGCCCCATTAAGTAGGTCCTGACCCAATTACATATGTATAATAGGTGACCGTGAGACTTACCGCTCTATGAGTTGTTTTCTGGGGAGTATTCTCTGTCATTGAACTGAAGGCTGCTGAACGCGACTCAACCCCGGCAGGCGGCAGCACCGCACTTAACTGCAAGCAGAAAGAATTTTGAACATCCCGCGCACAGCAGCTGCCTTTCATTTACGTTTACAGAAGGTGCAGGGCCCAGGGTAGGAGTCTGACGTGACGACGCAGTGCGGCACGCACAGTTAACCTGTCACTAGAAATATCACTGTCCTGGTGAGTTTTGTAAAGGGCCAGCCTGGGAGATTACTCCTTGCAGCGCTGGCCCTGTCATCATCTGACAGTCAGGTCTGGTCCTTTTAAAGGGTCGTGGCTGCGAGGCGGCCGTCAGGCAACTCCCAGCAATGCGGCCTATTGTCCCCACTCCATCATGTCATCCCCCCCATTAATGTAGTACTGCTAATCGCCCAGCCCCCCCCCCCCCATTCATGTCACAGACTTGTCCCCAGACATCATGTGAGACCCCCCCTCATTAATGTAGTACTGCTAATTGCACCCTCCCCTCATTTCTCCACCTCCATGGCACAGACTTGTCCCCCAGTCCATTATGTCAGAGTCAGAGCCCCCAAACATTAATGCAGTACTGCTAACTGCACATGGGACATCTCCCCACCCCATGGCACAGACTTGTCCCCACTCTCCCAGTCCATGATCCATCATGACAGCCCCCCATTAAATAAGTGCTAATTTTCTCACATCCCTTTCCCCCCATGCCATGGCACAGACAGACTTGTTCCGACTCCCCACTCCCAGACCCAGTCCATCATGTCAGATGCCCCCCGCATTGATGTAATGCTAATGATTTTCCACATCCCCTCCCTCCCAATAGCACAGACAGACTCCCTCCCAGACCCAGTCCATCATGTCAAATCATGCTGCCCCCAAACCTCCCCCCCCTTATCATGACAATCATGTCAAATGCTGCCTGCTGCCCTCAAACCCCCAGCCCCCCATCATGTCCATTGCTTCCTGCTGAGAATCAGCCAATACCACCCCCCATCATGTCCAGCATGTCAGCCAATATCACCACCCCACCCCCCATCATGTCCAGCATCTCAGCCAATATCACCACCCCACCCCCATCATGTCCAGCATGTCAGCCAATATCACCCCCCCCATCATGTCAGCCAATATCACCACCCCACCCCCCATCATGTCCAGCATCTCAGCCAATATCACCACCCCACCCCCATCATGTCCAGCATGTCAGCCAATATCACCGCCCATCATGTCCAGCATGTCAGCCAATATCACCACCCCACCCCCATTATGTCCAGCATGTCAGCCAATATCACCGCCCATCATGTCCAGCATGTCAGCCAATATCACCACCCCACCCCCATCATGTCCAGCATGTCAGTCAATATCACCGCCCATCATGTTCAGCATGTCAGCCAATATCACCACCCCACCCCCATCATGTCCAGCATGTCAGCCAATATCACCGCCCATCATGTCCAGCATGTCAGCCAATATCACCACCCCCACCCCCATCATGTCCAGCATGTCAGCCAATATCACCGCCCATCATGTCCAGCATGTCAGCCAATATCACCACCCCACCCCCATCATGTCCAGCATGTCAGCCAATATCACCGCCCATCATGTCCAGCATGTCAGCCAATATCACCACCCCACCCCCATCACGTCCAGCATGTCAGCCAATATCACCGCCCATCATGTCCAGCATGTCAGCCAATATCACCACCCCACCCCCATCATGTCCAGCATGTCAGCCAATATCACCGCCCATCATGTCCAGCATGTCAGCCAATATCACCACCCCACCCCCATCATGTCCAGCATGTCAGCCAATATCACCGCCCATCATGTCCAGCATGTCAGCCAATATCACCACCCCACCCCCATCATGTCCAGCATGTCAGCCAATATCACCGCCCATCATGTCCAGCATGTCAGCCAATATCACCACCCCACCCCCATCATGTCCAGCATGTCAGCCAATATCACCACCCCCACCAACAATATTGTCCAGCATGTCAGCCAATATCACCGCCCATCATGTCCAGCATGTCAGCCAATATCACCACCCCACCCCCATCATGTCCAGCATGTCAGCCAATATCACCGCCCATCATGTCCAGCATGTCAGCCAATATCACCACCCCACCCCCATCATGTCCAGCATGTCAGCGAATATCACCACCCCACCCCCATCATGTCCAGCATGTCAGTCAATATCACCCCCCATCATGTCAGCGAATATCACCACCCCACCCCCATCATGTCCAGCATCTCAGCCAATATCACCACCCCACCCCCATCATGTCCAGCATATCAGCCAATATCACCGCCCATCATGTCAGCCAATATCACCCCCAAATCATGTCCAGCATGTCAGCCAATATCACCGCCCATCATGTCCAGCATGTCAGCCAATATCACCACCCCACCCCCATCATGTCCAGCATGTCAGCCAATATCACCACCCCACCAACAATATTGTCCAGCATGTCAGCCAATATCACCGCCCATCATGTCCAGCATGTCAGCCAATATCACCACCCCACCCCCATCATGTCCAGCATGTCAGCCAATATCACCGCCCATCATGTCCAGCATGTCAGCCAATATCACCACCCCACCCCCATCATGTCCAGCATGTCAGCGAATATCACCACCCCACCCCCATCATGTCCAGCATGTCAGTCAATATCACCCCCCATCATGTCAGCGAATATCACCACCCCACCCCCATCATGTCCAGCATCTCAGCCAATATCACCACCCCACCCCCATCATGTCCAGCATATCAGCCAATATCACCGCCCATCATGTCAGCCAATATCACCCCCCAAATCATGTCCAGCATGTCAGCCAATATCACCGCCCATCATGTCCAGCATGTCAGCCAATATCACCACCCCACCCCCATCATGTCCAGCATGTCAGCCAATATCACCACCCTACCCCCATCATGTCCAGCATGTCAGCCAATATCACCACCCCACCCCCATCATGTCCAGCATGTCAGCCAATATCACCCCCATCATGTCCAGCATGTCAGCCAATATCACCTCCCATCATGTCCAGCATGTCAGCCAATATCACCCCCATCATGTCCAGCATGACAGCCAATATCACCCCCATCATGTCCAGCATGACAGCCAATATCACCCCCAAATCATGTCCAGCATGTCAGCCAATATGACCCACCCCCACATCATTCATGTCAGGCTTGATTTACCCCCATCATTCATGTCAGGCTTGATTTAACCCTCCCCCAACACGGCCCCCCTCAACACTCAACACGGCACCCCCCCACCTGCTCCAAGCAACTCAGTTTCTCTGTGAGGGTAAGCAAGTCACACTTACGGTCTCAGCTCCTCCTCAGTCAGGAGTGGACTCCGACACGCAGCAGCAGGCAGTCACGTGGGCCTCTCTCTGGCTGAGACTGATGCTGTGAGAGACAGTCCCTGCGGCGCCACTCGTCTCGCCGGCCACGCCCCCAATTATCATGTGACCCGGCCCCGGGCCGGGGCGTGTGCAGCGCAGCCAGCCCAGGAGGGTGAATAATTACTATTATGGAATTTATGAAGGTGAAGGATTATTATGAGCCGCTGCCTGCCGCCTGCGGCGCAGCGGGGATGGATATGAGGCACCCGCGGCAGGCTGGTGCTTAAAGCGCATTATATAAAATTAAAAGAAAGTTTTTTTCTGGGCGGCTGGGACTGGGCCTATCTTCACACAGGGGCCTGGAGCAGCAGCTCCATCCGCCCCTATGTTAATCCGGCCCTGGGTGGGGTCCAACACTGGGGACCCACAACGATCACAGTAGTGCCGTGGCCTTTTCTCAGCTCACCAAGAACAGCACACTGTACAGTGTCTGTGCTTCGTATCGCAGCCCAGCCCCATTCACTTCAATAAGGCCTCATGCACACGACAGTTTTTTTTTTTTTTTTTTCATTTTTTGCGTTCCGTATACGGAACCATTCATCTCAATAGATCCGCAAAAAAAAACGGAAGGTACTCCATATTCCTTCCGTTTACGTATTTCCGTTCCATTAATGTATAGAACATGTCCTATTATTGTCCACATAATGGACAAAGATATTACTGTTCTATCAGGGGCCAGCTGTTCCGTTCCACAAAAAACAAAATGCACACGGGCATCATCCGTATTTTTTGAAAAAGCCATACAGCCGTGTGCAATAGGCCTGAGGTAAGCTGTGCCTAGGCCATATGACCAATGAACGTGACGTCACAAAGCCTAAGCTAAGCTGCAAGAAGGACGTGACGCTACTGCACATGCTCAATTAATTTAGGAGAAAGGGTTATTGTGAACAGTCAGGGTCCCAGTGGTTGTACTCCCACCAATCTAATAATATCCATTATCCTGTGGAAAGGGGGAAAACTTCCTATATGTTGGAATACTACTTTACTCTTTAAAAAACGCTGTTGCTATCAAAATCATACCACAAACAGCGCAACAGGAAAAAAATCTAAATGGCTGATTCGCTGTTCTTTTGTCACTTCACTAAAAAAAATGAAATGAAAAGTGATCAAAACATCACCCACTCCCCACTGGTATCAATCAAAAGTACCAGTTGCTCCACAAAAAAACGAGCCCTCACACAGCTTCATAGACCTATCTATAAAAAAAAACGTTTGGGGGTCAGAATATGGCAATGTAAAGAAGAAAGGTATTTTTCCAGTTCTAAAACGCAAGAAAAATATATAAATGTGGTATCATTGTAATCATACTAAACGATAAAATGAAGGGCATGGGTCCGTTTTACTGCATAGAGAATGCTGTAAAAATAAAACTCATAAAACTATGACAGCATTAATTATTTTTTTTTTCAATTCCACCCCATTTCAAAAAAGTTTCCAGCTTCCCTCTACATTGTATGCAACAGTAAATTGTGCCATTAGAAAGTACAACTTGACCCGCATAAAACAAGCCCTCATACGGTTCTATGAATGGAAAAATTAAAAAGTTATGGCTCCGGGAAGGCTGAGAGTAATAAATGAAAATGGAAAATGCGAGGTCCTGAAAGGTTTAAAGAGTACTGCTTATACTGTAGGTTCATACAATTCAGACTTATAATGGATAGATTTTGTCTATTTTTCCCACATCCTTCTGATTTATAAGCTACTCTTTTAAAGGAAACCTACTCTTTATTGACATCTGAAATATTTCTGCTGCTCGCTTTACATTGATTTCCAATAACTTTATGACTTCTAAAATGGTTATTGAGCTCTCATTGATATCACCTTTCCTATATACGTTATACATAAGAACAAAATAAATTAGATGAGAAAATCTGCAGTATTTGGAAATTTCCCAGGATCTTGTCATCAGATTTCACTCCACTTCTATCACCGCTAGATTCCAGTGACTCAAATCTGTAATGCACCAATAAACAATATATTTCTTTTACTATATGCACTGACATCACGTGTTGCACAGTTACATCATACATCACAATTACTGATAGAAAAAGGTACTTTTAGGCCCCTTTCACACGAGCATGTCCGGATTAGGTTCGGATGCGTTCAGTGAAAACTGTGTGATTTCACAGGCAAAGCCATTCAGTTTTGCCTGCGATTGCGTTCAGTTGAACAAAAACTGAAGGTTTACAAACAACATCTTCTAGCAACCACCAGTGAAAAACGCAACGCACCCGCACTTGCTTGCGGATGCAGTGCGTTTTTCACGCAGCCCCATTCACTTCTACGTGAAAAACGCAGAATATAGAACATGCTGCGATTTTCACGCAACGCACAAGTGATGCGTGAAAAAAACGCTCATGTACACAGCCCCATTGAAGTGAATGGGTCAGGATTCAGTGCGGGTGCAATGCGTTCACATCACGCATTGCACCCGCGCGGAAAACTCGCCCGTGTGAAAGGGGCCTTAGTGTTTTTTGTTAGCTCTATTTAGGAGGTGACTGTTACAGTAATGTTACTTTATTGCAGTCAAATAATATGATAATAGGGTCAAATGAGCATACAAAGAATGTGGATCATTTGGTGGACGCAGCAGTGATGAAGCAAACAGAAACGTAAAGTGAACACTGTGAGGTAATTAGAAACTCCAGAGTGTTATGCCTCATGCACACGACCGTGTGTGTTTTGCGAATCCGCAAAACGGACAAGAATAGGACATGATCTATCTTTATTGCGGGGCCACGGAACGGAGCAACGGATGTGGACAGCACACGGAGTGCTGTCCGCATCTTTTGCGGCCCCATTGAAGTGAATGGGTCTGCGCCCGAGCCGCAAAATATGTACAGTCCAGAGCCCAGGAGATACTAGGGTGCAGTACCAGTACACACCAGAAGGGGCAACCAGGATTAACCCCTTGCTGACACGTGACGTACTATTACGTCATGGAAACCAACCACTGCGTTCCCGCAATTTGACGTAATAGTAATGGTTATCGGTGCGTGCCCGATCACTACAGGGGTCTGGCAGTCCGTGGTAGCTGGGCCCCTGCTGTATCCACTGGCATCGCTATAAAAGCAGATGCCGGCGGATGAATCCCTTCTATGCCGCGGTCCGCACTGACTGCGACATATAAGGGGTTTGTGTCAGGTGAGGGAGCGCATCGAGTCCCCGCGCTGCTGTGGCAGGGACTCGATGTGTGAGAAGACAGCTCGATGCCGTGCAGAGGCTGCCCAATGCCTTGCACAGCATCAGGACCTGCCTTCTACAGGTGCCCAGGAGATCCATTCTCAGGCTGGGTCTCCGAGGGCAATCTGTTAGTGTATGACTCAGTGTAATACACTAACAGGCAATGCATTACAATACAAATGTATTGTGAAGCATTGCAGAGGGGATCAGACCCCCAAAAGTGAATGTCTGAAATAAAGAAAAAAAAAGTTAACAAAATTAATAAAGTTTTTAAGTAAAAAAAGAAAAAAACTGCCACTTTCCCCTTATTTTATAATAATAAAACAGAAAAAAAAAACCACACATATTAGGTATCGCCGCGTCTGTAATGACCGGCTCTATAAATATATCACATGATCCACCCTGTCCAATAAACAACATAAAAAAATAAGAAAAACTGTGTAAAAAAAAACGTACGTTTAGTTTACCGGTAAATCTCTTTCCAGGAGTCCGGAATGACAGCACCCATGGAGGATGTCCTATTGGCGTCTGCAGGGACAGGAAGCGAGACAGGTTAAAAGGACCCCTCCCACCCCCCTTACTCTAGTGTTTTACAACTCACTACACCGGATAGGATGTGATATTTTTTATTCTGAAACAATGTTAAATTCACACTGTATACAGAAAGGTACATTCAAGTAAATTCAAATGCAGCAGGCAAAGGATAAGGAGGGAAATCCCGGGGTGCTGTCATTCCGGACTCCTGGAAAGAGATTTACCGGTAAACTGAACGTACGTTTCCAGGATGTCCTCCATCACAGCACCCATGGAGACCTAACAACTTAGAAAGTAATTTTGGTGGGGTGGGGGGCACTGCTTGAAGGACTTTACGGCCAAAGGCTAAATCCTGGTTGGCCATTGAGTCCAATCTGTAATGTCTGACAAAGGTAGTGGAGGAGGACCAAGTTGCGGCTCTGCAAATTTGATTAATAGACGCTCCTGCTTTTTCCGCCCAGGTTGCAGCCGTGGCTCTAGTCGAATGAGCCTTTATAGATAGGGGACAAGTCAAGTTCTGTAGCTTGTAACAATGTAAGATGGTTTCTTTGATCCAGCGGGCCAGTGAGATTGAAGCTTTGCATCCTCTGCTCTTCCCTCCGAATTGTATAAAAAGGTTCGGGGATCTCCTCCAAGGTTTGTTCAGTCAATGTAGGCGAGGACCCCTCTCCTTACATCCAAGCAATGAAACCGTTCCTCCTGTGTATTCTTAGGATCGGAACAGAATGAAGGAAGAATTATTTGTTGTTCTCTATGAAATATTGAGACAACCTTGGGCTGAAAAGATTGGTCTAATTTTAGAATTATCCTATCGTCTAGTATCTTCAAAAATGGTTCTCTAATAGAAAGGGCCTGGATTTCTCCTATCCTACGGGCAGTAGTGATGGCTTGCAGAAAAACTGTCTTCAAGGGGAGAAGCTTGTCGGAAATGTCATCTATAGGTTCAAAGGGGGACTACATAGGACATTTAGAACTTTATTTAAATCCCAGGAGGGAACCGTCTCTCTAAAAGTGGGTCGAATTCTAGAGACTGCCCTGATAAACCTTTTAACCCACCTGTGTTCTGCTAAGGGAAGGTCTAAGCAGCTACTCGAGGCTGGGATCTGTACCTTGAGAGTGCTGGGTTTTAACCCTAGGTCAAACACTCTTTGGAGAAAATCTAAAATGTGGCCCAATGACAGAGTCTCCGTCCCTGGGTGGTTCTGGGCCAGCCAGGATGAGAACCTTTTCCAGAATTTTAGATATATGGCCGAGGTAACTGGTTTCCGGCTTTGTTGTAGAGTTGATATTACCTGGTCCGAAAGACCCTTCTTCCTCAGCGTCTGCCTCTCAGGATCCAGGCAGTCAGCTTCAACTTGATGAGATTAGGATGCTCCAGAGGCCCCTGAGTTAACAGGTCCTTCCTGGAGGGAAGAGGAATTGGGTCTCTGACTGACATTTCCTTTAAAATGGGATATTAGGCTCTCTTGGGCCAATCTGGCGCAATAAGGATGAGAGTGGTAATGCTGGTCCTCATCTTCTTATAGACTGCCAGGAGCAAAGACAGTGGGGGGAAGGCATATGCCAGCTGCATGTCCCAATTCTGGGTTAGGGCGTCTACTGCTACTAGCTTGCCGATGGTGCTTAGTGAATAGAAACAGTCCAGTTCAGTTTTCCTGCTGGTGGCGGAGAGATCTATCTCCGGTTTGCCCCACGACTGGCAGATTTGTTGGAAGACCTGTTTGTTTAAGCTCCATTCTCCCGCATCTATTCTGTGGCGGCTGAGGAAGTCGGCTCTTGCATTTTGAGATCCCTTTAGATGGGTTGCGGAAATGGACAAAACCTCCTCTGCCCACGAGAAGATCTGGTCTGCCAGACTCTGGAGAAGCGGGCCCCTGGTTCCGCCCTGTCTTTTCAGATAACACACTGTAGTTATGTTGTCTGATAGAATCCTGACGTGCTGGCCCTGAAGATGATGCCTGGCTGCTTTTAGAGTCTTCAGTACTGCTTTTAGCTCCCAATAATTTGAAGATTTTACTCTGTCCAGGAGGATCCAGGAACCCTGAAAAAACTGTTGATTTACATGCCCCCCCCCCCCCCAGCCATTGAGACTTGCGTCTGTGGTAACAGTTACAGCTGGAGACATATTCCACGGGACTCCTTTCTCCAGGTTCTTGGGATCTACCCACCAGGACACAGAACTGAGAACTTTGGCTGGTAGCTCTATCTTGGAGTTGAGATAGAAGTCTCATAGAAGTCAATGGGTCCGCAAAAAAAACGGAAGCCACACTGAAGCCTTCCGTTTTCCATCCGCATCCGTATTTTTTGCGGATGGTTGCTTGGTAACCAGTGAACTTGGCCAGGAAGTGTAAAAACTAGTTTGGACCCGACAGGAGTGTGTGCCAAGCTGTGAGGTGAAGTGTGTCTGGAAAAATGCCCCGCTGGGATACTGAAAAGCTGATAACTTTAGTCCAGAACCACCCTGAGTTGTGGGACACTCGGACGAATCAGTATCATGATAAGGTCAAGAAAGATGCTGCATGGGAAAAAGTGGCCCGAAGGCTGAAGCCACCAAACAATCAGAGCAGCAGGATATATAGATGGATCCAGGGTGGGGATATAAAATTTATATAAAAATATAAAACATATACATTACATATAAAAATATGTAAATTTTACTTTGGCCATCCTTCCGTTTTTTTCACGGAACACAAAAAAAACGGAAGCCACACGGAAACCACACAGAAAGAAATGCGGACACAAAGCACGGATGCGGATGAGAAAAAAAACGGAACACGGTAGCCAGTTTTGCGGACCGCAAAAAAACACTGTCGTGTGCATATAGCCTTATACTGACCTGTTTGCTCGCTGGCAGAAAGGAGTGTTGTGTCCTTGTGTCCAGGAGGGTTCCCAGGAATTCCTTTCTCGTATCCGGAACTAAGTCTGATTTTTGATAATTTATTATCAATCCCAGGTCCTTGAATAGGGCTAGAACCTGATGGATGTCTCCCTCCAACTTCTGTATGGAATCTGCTATCAGCAGAAAGTCGTCCAAGTAGGGTACGATTATAATTTTGGTTCTGGCGGAGGTAGGCCATGATCTCCGACACTGCCTTTGTGAAGAGACGGGGGGGCCGATGAGATCCCAAACGGCAGACATTGAAACTGGAAGTGAAGAGTTTGATCCCTGTACCTGATCGCAAATCTTAGGTATTGCTGATGTTGTGGATGTATGGGGATGTGGTCTATTCTGAAGCCTTCCCTGATGGAGTCCAAGATCCACTGATTGTGAGTTATACGCCTCCAAACCTCCCAAAAGTGGCGAAGTCTCCCTCCTACTGGTCTGGCGTCACTGTTTCCCTGTGTTGGTGTTAGGGTTAAAGAGAAACCCCCTTCCTTTACCTCCTTTGGGGTAACTCCAGCATCCTGACTTCCCCTTCCCTCTGTAGGATTTGGTCTGGCTGGAGCCAGAGGCTCTACGAAAGGACTGCTGCTTCTTTGATTTTTCTTCCGGAAACCCTTTCTTGTTGTCAGCCGCGTTCTGCAAGATGGAGTCCAATACTGGGCTGAACACAAAGGAGCCCGAGAAGGGTATAGAGCAGAATCTGCTCTTAGACGCCACATCACCGGACCATGATTTGAGCCACAGGGCCCGTCTAGCAGTGTTAGTCTGTGACTGTGATTTGGCTGAAAATCTGATAGTTTCCGCGGAAGCATCAGCTAGGAATCCCGCGGCCATCTTTAGTAAGGGGAGCGATTCTAAGATTTCCTCCCTGGGCGTTTTAGCCCTGAGGTGATTCTCCAGCTGGTTTAACCAAAGCACTAAGGCTCTGGATACTGAAGTGGCGGCTATGTTAGTATTTATAGACGCTGCTTCAGATTCCCAGGATCTCTTTAAAAGGCTGTCTAGCTTACGCTCCATGGGATCTTTCAGCTGCGATGAGTCTTCAAAGGGAATTGAGGTCCTTTTACCACCTTGGCCACCTGGACATCAACTTTTGGGACCTCATCCCAGAGTTTAGTGTCTGAGGGGTCAAACCGTAACCGTTTTTGAATTTCCTGGGTATATAGAGTTTCTTCTCTCCTTCAGCCTACTCCTCAGCAATGAGATCCTTTAAATTCTTATTTACTGGGAAGGCCTTCCCTTTCCTGATTTTTAGGAACACAGGCGAATAGGATGTGCAGAGTACCTGAACTCCCAGTGTGGTACCGGATGGGGCGCACTCGAAAGACCTCAAGACAGGAGTATTGTTTCACCTACTTTAGACTTGAAAAAGGGGTGTGTATGCCCCGAAACGCGTTGTCAATAAATCCCTAAAAAGAATACTCCTGTCTTGAGGTCTTTCAAGTGCGCCCCATCCGGTACCACACTGGGAGTGCAGGTACTCTGCACATCCTATTCGCCTGTGTTCCTTATTTCAGTACCTTGGGGGTTCTGGCAAACCACCCAATCGGACTGTTGCGGTACCATCTGGCGGCACCAACCTCCTCACATCGCCTGTACAAGAGTTGTGCCTTAAGATAGCACAACCTCGCAAGGTGAGCCTAATTTTCACACTTCTCTAGTCCAATCCTTTGGAAGTAACGTATTACCCTATGAGCGCCTTCTCTCTCTCTTGCCATATGTGCTGCCTTTCCTGATTTTTAGGCCGCCGAACATCTCATCTTCGATAGAGAGCGCCTGTTCCTCCTCTTCAATAGCCATGGTCTGTCTTATGGCCGTGAGTAAGGGATCCAGATCCTCGGATTAAAATAAATATCTCCTCTGATCCTCCAGAGGATAAGACACAGAGCCTTGGTCTTCCATTCCTTCTGACTCATATAGTTCCTCCTCCTCTACCTCAGAGTCTAAGTGAATCTTGGCTCTTTTGGAGGGAGGGAAAGATGGTACAGGGTCTGGGTATCTGGGCTGAAGTTGCCGCCTGAACCTCTTCTCTAACAATGGCTCTTAAATCCGTGAGTAGAGTTGTTTGCTCGTCTCTAAGGATCTTTGCAATACAATCTGAGCATAGCGGTTTCTTGTATGAATCCAGGAGCCTAGTCTGGCAAGTTGCACATTTTTTCCCTTTCTTCTCTGGGTCCCCATGCGATTTGTGCCCGATTTTTTTAGAGGTCTAAAAACGGAACGGACAGTTTGTTTAGGCTCCTGAAACCCAAGAACGCCTAATTAAACCCTCTATAGTGGCTACTTACAGGGGTCTGGACGGGGGGGTCTGCACCAGTCTCCTGCTGGGTGGACACCTGGACCTTCATGATGCAACCTAATCAGGTTGCCATCAGATCGCTTAAATAGGGCCTCCCCTGTTTTTTTTTTTTTTTAACTACCAGTCTCCCGTTGCCGCCCGGCTCCACCTCCTCCTGCTCTTCACGGGGGGACTCATTCCAAAGAAGAATCAACCCCCTCACATGCGAGACCTCCAGTCCAGAGGTCTCCAGCATGCCAATGTGCGCCGCCATCTTGCTTCCGGTGACGCACTTCCCGGTCACGTGGAAACGCCGTCCAGCGCACGCAGGGGAGACACAGGAGCCGCCGCCGAGCCCAGAGCTCACAGAGAAGAAGCGGCATCAGCATCCCCGATCCAGGATGGCAATAGAAGAGGCATCGGGGAGTAGCCAGGGGACCTCTTCCCCGAGAGGTGCTGGCGCAGGGGCTTACCTGAGTCTGAAGAGGAGAGGTAGGCACCCCCGACCAGACTCGCCCCCTCCACCTATATCCTAGGCGGGAGACTGTCTCCTCCCTCCTATCCTGGCAGGGACAGGAAGAACACTGGAGTAAGAGGGTGGGAGGGGTCCTTTTAACCTGTCTCACTTCCTGTCCCTGCAGACGCCAATAGGACATCATCCATGGGTGCTGTCATGGAGGACGTCCTGGAAAAAAGACATTTTTGTCACCTTACATTAGATGTATGCCCCCCAAAATAGTACCAATCAAACCAATTGGTCAAAAAATAAAAAAGCTATGACTCTCAGACTATGGAGACACTAAAACATCATTATTTTGGTTTCAAAAATGCTATTATTGTGTAAAACTTAAATAAATAAGAAAAAGTAGACATATTAGGTATTGCCATGTCCGTAATGATCTGCTCTATAAAAATATCACATGACTTAACCCCTCAGATGACCGCTGGAAAAATAAATAAAAACTGTGCCAAAACATCCAATTTTTGGATCACCTTGCCCCATAAAGTGTAATACTGAATGATCAAAAAATCATATGTACCCAAAAATAGTCCCAATAAAAACATCAACTCTTCCTGCAAAAAACTAGCCCCTGCACAAGACGATCGGCAGAAAAATAAAAAAAATAGGGCGTTCAGAATTTTTTTTTCAAAAATGCTTTATTATGTAAAACTGAAACAAACAAACATCGAAAGTAGACATATTTGATATCATTGCGCCTGTACCAACCTGCTCTATAAAAATAGCACATGATCTACCCTGTCAGATGAATGTTGCAAAAAATAAAAACGGTGCCAAAACATCCATTTTTTGGTTACCTTGCCTCACAAAAAAACATAATATAGAGCAATCAAAAATCATATGTGCCCCAAAATAGTACCAATAAAACTGGCACCTTATCCCCTAGTTTTCAAAATGTGGTCACTTTTTTGAGTTTCTACTGTAGCGATGCATCAGGGGGACTTCAAATGGGACACGGCATCTAAAAACCAGTTCAGCTAAATCTGCCTTCCAAAAACCATATGGCGTTCCTTTCCTTCTGTGCCCTGCCGTGTGGCCATACAGCAGTTTATGACCACTTGTGGGGTGTTTCTGTAAACCGCAGAATCAGGGTAATAAATATTGAGTTTTGTTGGGCTGTTAACCCTTGCTTTGTAAATGTAAAATCTGCCAAAAAAGTGAAATTCAGAAATTTCATCTCCATTTTCCATTAATTCTTCTGGAACACCTAAAGTGTTAACAAAGTTTGTAAAATCTGTTTTGAATACCTTAAGGGGTGTAGTTTCTAAAATGGGGTAATTTTTGGGTGGTTTCTATTATCTAAGCCCCACACAGTGACTTCAGACCTGAACTGGTCCTTAAAAAGTGGGTTTTGGAAATTTTCTGAAAAATTTCAAGATTTGCTTCTAAACTTCTAAGCCTTCTAACGTCTCCAAAAAAATAAAATGTCATATTCAAAATGATCCAAACATGAAGTAGACATATGGGAAATGTAAAGTAATAACTATTATATGAGGTATCACCTCTATTATAAAAGTAGAGAAATTGAAATTTGAAAATTTGGGAATTCTAAATGTTTGGTAAATCGGGGATTTTTTCACAAATAAAGTTGAAATATATTGATTTAAATTTATGACTTTCATGAAGTACAATGTGTCACGAGAAAACAATCTCAGAATAGCTTGGATAAGTAAAAGTGTTCCAAAGCTATTACCACATAAAGTGACACATGTCAGATTTACAAAAAATGGCCTGGGCAGGAAGGTGAAAACTGGCCCAGGGTAGAAGGTGTTAAGGTGGTTGTCTCACTTCACCAAATGGCATTTATCTAATGTATTGTGGTTGTCTATATTGCTTCCTTTGCTGGCTGGATTCATAATTGCATCGCATTATACACTGCTCATTGCCAGGTGTTATGGCCACCCTGTGATCCAGCAATGGTGGCCATGCTAGCAAGGGTGGCCGCTGCTGGATTGCCGGGTGGCTGTAGTCAACAAAGGAAGCAATATGGACAATCACAATACATTAGTAAGCTCCTTGTTTTAACTTTCTCTGATGATAAATGTAATTTGCTGAAGTGAGACATCCCCTTTGGACCAATAAGGGTACATTCACACGACAGCAAAACAGTCTGGTTTTAACTGACATATTTTTTTTTTACCGATGCCTTTCTTAAAAACGGACGTTAAAAACAGTTCCTCTTTAACTGTAGGGGGCTGTCAGTCAGTGCTTGTAGAAATGCTTGTTCCCAATAACTGACCCGTGCAAAAGGTGTTGGAGCTAGCCCAATGATAGCAAATGCTCGTTCATAGAGTGATTATGCCTTTCAGTCAGCTCCTTAAATATTTTTTTTATGCCCAGCAGATTGTGCTGGAGAAATTGCTTGTCCCCTTACCACAAAGGTGATTGCTGCATCTAAATGCAGCCCTCATCTCCACTGACAATCAGGAAGTTATCAGGAATGCTTGGTTCATACCCAATAATTGCCTGACATTGTTCTGTGTACAAGTACCTTTAGGCCTTGGAGAGAAGTAGGGATGAATGAATCGACTTCGGATGAAAAATCCGAAGTCGATTCGCATAAAACATCATTCGAATACTGTACGAAACGAGCTCTCCGTACAGTATTAGATTGTATTGGCTCAGGTAGCCGAAATTATTACTTCGCAAAGTATCGCGAGACTTCGTGTAATAACTTCAAAAATGAATTTCTACTGTTAGGCTACATTCACACGCACGCGTTTTGTTTCCTTGTCCGTTCCGTTTTTTTTTACGGATTGGATGAGAACCCATTCATTTCAATGGGTCTGCAAAAAATGCAGACTGCACACCGTGTGCTGTCTGTTCCGTAGCCCCGCAAAACATACAGAGCTTGTCCATTTTAGGGACATGAATAGGCATTGTTACAATGGATCCGCTAAAAAAAATGGATGCAATACGGATGCCAAAAGGACGTCATCCGTATCTTTTGCGGATCAGTGTTTTGCGGACCGCAAAACACATATGGTCATGTGAATGTAGCCTTAAAAACCTTTTCCCGAAGTCTGGTTCGGTTCCAAAGTACCACTTGGATAGGGAATAACTTGTACCCCTTTAACATGACTTAGGTTTATAAACCTAAACTTATTAAGCTATGATAAAAGATATATACAGTATACAAGAAAACATACACTACATAGTAAACCCATAGTGACCAGCCTGTTTTGGGCCTTAGTGACCAGCTTTTTTTCATCGTCGAGTTGCAAAAGCTATAACTTTTTTTGTTTCCGTCTATATAGCTTTATGAGGGCTTGTTTTTTCCGGGACAAGTTGTAGTTTTTAATGGCGGCATTTTGGGGTATACATAACTTTCTGATTAACTTTTATTAACTCTTTCTGGGAGGGAGATGTGAAAAAACCGCAATACTGCCACTGTTTTTACGTTCTAAATTTTACGGCGTTCATTTTTCGGTATAAATAACATAATATCTTTATTCTCTGGGTCAGTATGATTACAGTGATACCAAATACATATATATTTTTTTACATTTTACTACTTTTTTGCAATAAACTCCCTTTTTTTTTTTCTTAAAGAAAAAAATGTTTTTGCATTGCTGCATCGCAAGACCCATAACTTTTTAAAAAAAATTTCTATGGAGTTGTGTGAGGGCTTGATTTTTGCGGTACGACTTGTATTTTTCATTGGTATCATTTTGGAGTAAATGGCGCTTTTTGATCGCTTGTTATTATGTTTTTTCGGTGGCAACTAAGAATAAATTAGCAATTCTGTCTTTTTTTTTTTTACCGTAGGGGATAATTTACATGATATTTATGTAGTCTGGGTCGTTACGGACACGGCAATACCAAACATATGGGGGAGATTTTTTATTTGCAATTTTTTTTTATTGAAAAGCGTATCCCCCTGTCAGCACTTTACATGCGGCGGACGCCATTGCCCACGGCATGTAAAGGGTTAAACAGCCCGGATCGGCACTCATGCCAGTCCAAGCTGTTAGAGCAGGGCCGCGGCTCTCGTGTGAGTGCCGGGCCACCGCTGCACGAGGGACCTGTGCAGCACTTAGACTGGGCCACCGTAAAAAAAAAGCGGCCCAGCCTAAGGCCCTTTAGTGACCGCCGTAAAAAGGCGTATGGGTGGTCACTAAGGGGTTAAAGTAAGTAACAGTCACTGAAAGCCGTGAATATAAATGAGAAAGCTCCCATCGACCGGTGCCCAACATGCCACCTGGCTGACGCCTGTATGCTGCAAAGAGAGGTGATAGTAGCAAAACACATCTTACCCTGATGACGTCTTCAATGCAGCTGAGCTCTTTGTCACATAGATAAATGTTTTCATGTTTTCTAGTCTCCTAGCCCCACCTAAAATCTTCAGTGTGCAGTACACATGTACAGTTATTTCATACTTCAGGAACGCCAGGTATCACTATGTACCACTAAACAACTACATTACAAGAAATTTAAGTGGAAAAGACCTCTAAATAACTTCTATACAGTTAGGGGACCTGGGTTTTCTGAGCCCCAGATTCTATCGTTTTGACAATTGACCTTCCCACTGAGGTGAAGGTAGCTTTATCATTGAACACCAGCTTATCAGTGAATTTGTCCTCTTTTCTGCAAGTTTCCTGCAAAAGTCAGGGTGTTTTGGTTTGACGTCTGATTTCAGCTCCTGAAGAATTTGTCATCTGTATGACTTACAACTTAAATGTTTTCATACTAGTAGTTCCATGCTAGTCCGCCTGGTCAGCTTTCTAGGACTATGCTTGTACATGGTTTGAATCCTAATCACTGGCTCTTCCGAAGTCTTTGGGGGTCCCCGACTTTTCGTATGACATACAAAAAGTCAACCTCAAAAGCCAACACACATATACAAGAAAACAAGGTGCATGTAACATTTCTTTTACCCATTACCGGCCACTATATAAAGTCCCGACCGGCACTTTAAACATGGCGTCTGCTCGCATGTGCAGTGGGTGCCATAGCCGCCGGGTGCCTGCTGCCAATGCATTGGAGTCTATGAGAAAAGCAATCTAATGATTGCTTGTTATAGTCCCCTAGGGGAACAATAAAAAAGTAACATAGGGGGTCATTTATTATACTGAAATACGCCTAAATCAGGCGTATTTCAGGAGCAGATGGCGCAACGGTTAGTTGCGCCTCTATCTGCGACTTCTCCCTGATCACGCCAGGTCTAAAATTGTGAACGTGGCATGGGTGGGGAAGGGGACAGGCCAGCAGACCCGTCTTCATCATTTTCTACGCCTGTCTTAAGCCTCATTCACACATCGGTGTTTTGGTCAGTGATTGTGAGCCAAAACTAGGATTGGAGCCTCCATAGACATAAGGTATAATGGAAAGATCTGCTCCTGTTCTGTGTTTGAGAGCCACACCTGGTTTTGGCTCAAAATCACTGATGGAAATCACTGACTGAACACTGACATGTGAAGGAGGCATTAGGCGTAGAAAATGGTCTAAATGTAAGACAGCTAGGAAGCTTTAAAAACAAAACCCATAACACTGTGGCGGAATTGTGTTTTTTTTTTTTAATAATTCTACCCTATTTGGATTTTTTTCCTGCTTCTTACTACGCTGTATGCAACCGTAAATGGTGCGATTAGATAGTATAACTTGTCTCGAAAAAAAACAAGCCCTCATAAAGCTATGTGAATGGAAAAATAAAAGTTATCGCTTTGGGAAGGCTGGGAGCAAAAAACGGAAAAAAAAAATTAAATTGCCCAGTTATTAAGGGGGTTAACTTTTCCCATGACATAAGCAGACAATGCTTCACTTATTGAGAACTGCAGATTTTATGCTTGGCACATTTAACAAATTTATTTTGTTCTTGCAAATTCCAACATGCAAAAATCTTTCTTGCTGTCATATCCAGAAACTTGAACATGAGGCCCCCATGAACACAAGATATGGAAGCGATAATAAAGATCAAGGCCTGTGGTTCCCCCACCATCCGCCACCTGCCCATGGCCTGCTGCCCCCTTTGGTAGTCCTCACCCAGCTCTGAATCCTCCTTCTGCAAATGGCAGGGGCAGGAGCCGGAGCATCTCCTCTCCTACATAGCGCCACATACCTCTGTCACCTTTGATCTAGACCAGGCATGTCCAAACTGCGGCCCTCCAGCTGTTGCAAAACTACAACTCCCAGCATGCCTGGATAGCTTACAGCTATTAGGGCATGCTGGGAGTTGTAGTTTTGCAACACCTGGAGGGCCGCAGTTTGGACATGCCTGATCTAGACGTTCTCTTTTCTCATCTTCTCCATTCAAACCAGACCTCCATGATCATTTTTCAGCCATCTCTCGTCTCTGCAGAGATTGACAAACAGACATTAGTTTACCACTTTTCCACATCTTCTGAACACCCCATCCTGCCACCCCCAATACTGTGCCCGCTGTGCTCCCCAATACTATACTGCAGAAACTGTTCCCTGAAAAAAATAAGTACCACACAAAGTACCCCCTTCAACAATTATTGGTACACAGTGCTCTAAAAAAAATAACTGCGTCCAATAAATAGTATCGCAGACACTAATAGTATAAACATAATGTCCCCAAAAATAATTGTGCTAAGCTGATACTGTGCCAGGGTGCCCACCAAAGTAACAGTGCTCCCCAAATTCCCACCAATAGAAATAATTCTCTGCCAGAGCAGACTTAGTAATAATGCCTTCATAGTGCCCATACTAGTAATCATGTTTCCCATAGCCCCCAGTAGTAGTAAAGCTTACCATAATAACCCCTTGTAGTAATAATTCTCCTTATGATATGACAGTACAAGAAATACCCCTGCTTAATGCCCGCAGTTGAGCTAATGTCCCCATAATGTATGCCAGTATAAAATACCCCTATATAGTGCCCAAGTAAATGCCCCATAGTGCTCCTTTCCCTCTTCCCCATAGTGCCCCGATAATTTGCCAGTATAAAATACCCCATCTTAGTGCCCCCAGCACATGCCTCCATTGTGCTTCGGTCCCCCTTCCCCATAGTGCCCCCCATAATATGCCAGTAAAAAAAATGCCCCTTCGTAGTGCCACCAGGTGCCACCAGATGCCCCCATAGTGCTCCTCTCTCCCATAGTGCCCCCATAAAATGCCAGTTAAAAATGCCCCTTCTTAGTGCCACCAGATGCCCCCTATAATGTGCCAGTAAAAAAATGCCATAGTGACCCCAAATAATGCCCCCAGATGCCCCATAGTGCCGCTCTCCCATATAGTGCCTCCCATAATGTGCCAGTAAAAAATGCCCCCTTAGTGCCACCAGATGCCATAGTGCCCACCATAATATGCCAATATAAAGGCCCCTTTAGAGCCCCCAAATGCTCCCATAGTGCCCCCAAATAATGCCCCTATACTGCCAACAGATGCCCCATAATATCCCCCCCCCCAAAAAAAAAATATAAAAAATTGGCTAGAAATAAATGCCCCCATAGTGCCCCACACCCAAAAAGGGCCACTGAGAAATGCCCCCATAGTGCCCCCCCCCCCCGAAAAAAAAGATGAATATGGAGATGAACGCTTCTACAATGGAAGCATTCATCTCCTACTGCCTCCCCACAAACGCCACCCGAAATTAGAACCAGGGCCGCTCCGCCTGTGGTGATCTGCGATGCGGCCCTGAGGGTCCCAGAGCGAGGCCCCCACCTTCGCGAGGCCTTAGGAGGTGGCCTAAGTGGCCTAATGGAAGAGCCGCCTCTGGTCATATCACCATCTCAATGGGTTTCTCCGACAGTGATTTAAAATTGCTGGCAGCAACCTCTCTTTAGAATGTGAGCAGGACTGTTGCCACCTCTTGCAGGGCTGCCTGGGGGGTGAGGGACAGGGCCTCACTACACACTACACTGCTCTACAATAGATGGTAATTATGTGATCCTGCATATGTTATGCCATCATGGCTGAGCAGCCTGAAAGGAAAAAATACCAATATTGCTTGCATATTGTGCTCTCTCCCCATGGACAAAAGGAAGCAAGACAGACTAGAAAACCTATGAGCCCATCTAACTTCTGTCTCCTGCAGCAAGGAAAGAGAGCGATATGTGAGTGCTTCTCTCTCCTCATTCTCAGCAGTGAGACCCCCACTGATTAAAACTTTTGTTGTCTCTGTGACATATCAAAAGTTTTCTAAAAAACTCAGTGACCTTTTAAGGAAGTATATTTGTAATCCTATCTTGAATTTCCAACAGAGTCCTGACAGTATTATGCAAACATCATTTAGGAAATGGTTTAGATCTGTAATAGTCAGCTTCTCTATTTGCCTTGAATTTCTGCCATTTCCCATTTAATGGTTCCTCTTTTGGCAGTTGAATAATCCCAAACCCTTAAAGGGAGGTATTCCAACTATAACAAGTTGTCCCCTATCCATTTCAGCCACCAGTTGAAGATAGAACAGATCAGCAGGAGATTAATTTTGATGTTCTCTACAGGATTTTTACAAGACTGTGTAAAGCTTATGCTGACAGTGTTGAAAACTGATACATAGTGAGATCAACTACTGTATATTTTTTTCTTTTAGCAGTCATTTTTGTTACAGATAATAGTTATGGAACCACTGTGCCAAACAAAATATTTGGCTTAAGGCTAAAAATAAGGGAGTTACCCTGGTGGCTCCCTGGTATTCACCCTTAAACCCCTATATAAGGATCTAGTCTTCACTGCAGAGAACCTACCAGGCCATTTCCTCCCAAAGTAGTCTCCGTGTAATTGGCTGTTGACCCATGGAGGTCAGAGACACCAGTGCACAGCACTGAATGTTCAGACGAAACTAGTTGTAAGAAACAGGCCAAGGTCAGGCCAGGCAGAGTTTGTGTGAATCTGTGAAACTGTCCAAAGTTCAGGGTAGATGACACAGTACAGGAGTCAGGCACAGGTCAGTTCAGGCAACAGAGGGTCAGAATCTAGGAATCGAGGGGCGTGGCCTAACCTTCATGGAGTGAGGACGTGGTTCCCTTTGGCTCCGGCTTTATCCTGGCGTTATCCTGGGCATCCTTGGCCATCTTGCAGTTTGCTGGCGAGCGGTGGGTTCCTCCGGTGGTCGGCCTTCTCCGGTGCCGGTCTGCGCCCCCTGCGTCCTCATCTTCTCCTGCGGCTGGCGGTGCGGCCTAGGTGTTCGGCCGCGGCGGTGAGCGGGCGCCATCTTGGGAGCGGTGCGGCCCTGTGAAGAAAGCCGGTGGAGCGGCTGCCTACTTACCTGCCCGGGGTCCCTGCTGCGTCCTCGGCCGGAGTCTTCCTGCGTTTGCCTGCGCGGCCGGCCCTCTCTGCTCCGGTGACCGGTGTGTCAGTGTCGGGTGTGCAGCTCCCCGGCACTGTTTCCTCTCTGAGCTCCTGCTGCTGCTGCTCCGGATCCCCTTCTGTGATTCGAGGAGGGACTGGGCCTGGAATCTTCTCAGGAGGATTGGAGGAGGCAAGTCCAGCAAGTCCAGCATTCATCTGGCAAGGTACTGTTGTGGGCCCCTGTGCCATATTCCACTTCACATTACTTAGGGTGGCCCTCCTTTAGCCCAGCGCGGGGGTGCCTGGATTATCTGCTTCTGGACTCTGTCCGTTTTCCCGCTTTGCCTGGATAGCCTGCATCAGGGTCCTATCGGTCCTATAATTATTTCTCTTCATGGGCCGGAAAACCGGGGTGCTGGTGGCCCGCAACTGGTTAAATTGTTTGCTGACGCAATGAGTCAAACGGAGGAAAAGGGGTTGGAGACAACCCTGAAGGAGACCAGGTCGATTTGAGTAAAATAATGGCGGCCATTACAAAATGTCAGTCCACCCTCACGATTAAAATTGATCACTTGCAGTCTGATATCACCTGTCTTAGACACGACATTGATAAGATCCGTGAAAGGACCACCGAAGTAGAGAGGCGGCTAGGTGAGGTGGAGGATGTGGCCCACTCTGGTGGTAATATGGTGCGTACCTTGCAGCAGCAGGTCAAATCGCTGATGGCGAAAGTGGATGATGCGGAAAACCGCAATAGAAGGAATAATATTCGTATTATGGGAATTCCTGAAAGAGCTGAAGGGACATCACCGGAACTTTTGCTGAGCAACTCATCCAGAAGTGTCTTGACCCTATTCAACTCTCCTCTACCTTTGTGGTGGAACGTGCCCACAGGATTCCTACTAGATCTCCGCCTCCAGGGGCGCCTCCGCGTCCTTTCATCCTGAAACTCCTGAATTATCGGGACCGTGATACAATTTTGGCGGCAGCTCGGAGAGTGCAGGAGATTCGATTTGAGAGCTCCAGATTGTCCTTTTACCCGGATTTCTCCTCTGAGGTTCAGCGGCTGAGAAGACAATTTACAGCGGTGAGGGCCCGTCTGAGAGGCAAAGGGATCCGTTACGCCATGTTATATCCGGCGAAGCTGCGTGTTCAGGATGGTGAAACCGTCCGATTCTTCACAACGGCGGAGGAGGCCTCGGAGTGGCTGGACGGTCTGGGGTGATGGCGGCCTATTGGTAGTGGGGTCCAGTTTTCAGTGACTTCACGGATGCCGTTCTATTCTTCTGTCTATGATTGCCGGAGCTGGGGTGCTTAGTCCCCTACCTGTTTCTTCGGCTCAGTTGCACTTGTTGTGCGTTTTCGGGACTGTTCCACGTTCCTGATTTAGCAACGGGATTGCTACTGTTAGTCAGTTGGGGATCTGGGCTCAGATAGGTTGGGTGGTCTGGGCAGGGAGGGGGGATTGCTGTTCAAAGGGGTTCATTGCCAGTTAGTGGGTTCCTTATTTGTACCTGCTTTTTCAATGTTTATGTGTGTATGTTTTGTCCTGTGGTGTGCATGTGAGTATGTCTGGCCCTGTGGTCCTGGTCGCCCTCCGCCGCCTGAGGTAGGTTTTGTTACGTGATGGCTAACTGTACTTTTATCTCCTGGAATGTGCGAGGGCTCAATGATAAAGTCAAACGCTCTCTTGTTTTTAACTTTCTGAGGAAATTTTCTCCAGATGTATTGTTGTTACAGGAGACGCACCTGATGGGACAGAAAACTTTGGCGTTGAAGAAACCGTGGATTGGCTGGTCATACCATGCGGTATATAGTAACCGGGCAAGGGGTGTGTCGGTATTGGTGGCCAGGTCTGTCCCTTTTCAGTTACATACGGTCCAGACTGACCTGTTGGGGCGGTATGTCATTGTACATGCGTCTATCAGAGGTAGGGATTATATTGTGGCTGGGGTATATGTCCCTCCTCCGTTTCAGAGGCGTTTTTGGATGACCTGATGAGCAAGATTGCGACTTTTCCTGTTGCTCCCTTGCTCATTATGGGCGATTTCAACTCAGTTCTGGATCCCTGGATGGATAGACTGCACCCCCTGCTTCGCATAGTAATGCGTTGGCTCAGTGGGCGGAAGGAAACGCTCTCTCTGAGGTCTGGAGGCACTTACATCCCGGGGTTCGCCAATATTCGTGCCACTCAGCATCTTACGAGTCATTGTCTAGGATTGACTTGGTATTTGCTGACAGAGATTTGTTGCCGTGGCTGTCCAAGGTGGAATATCTTCCCAGGGGTATATCTGACCATGCCCCTCTGTTGGTGTCCCTGAGAATTCCGGTTGGACTTCCCTTTAAACTTTGGCGCCTTAATCCACGCTGGTTGGAGGTACTTCCGGTGTCTTGGGCCACTACAGAAGGGGCAAAGGAGTATTGGGAGACTAATGGTGGGTCTTCTGACCCGCTGACTGAATGGGATGCCTTTAAGGCTGTTCAAAGGGGGGTCATTGTGCAGGCGATTGCGACACATAGAAAGGAGTTGGTTGTTACTAGGAATAAGCTAGAGAACGAGGTGACGTCTGCTGAAATGGCTTTCTCTCAGGATCCTACGATTGATAATCGCACTAGATGGGAGGAGGCGCAGCGTAATCTCCGTCTCCACTTAGTCGAGTTTACTCAAAAGAGATTGCTGTGTCAGAGGCAGGTAGTATTCGCTGAGGGGACAAGAATGGGAGGACTTTAGCTTTTCTGGCAAAAACCGAGACCCCGCAGACGGTAGTGACTTGTATTGTTGACGGTGGGGGAGTCCTTTTCTCGTCCAGAGGATGTTTGTTCACAGTTTGCTAGATACTATACAGATTTGTACGACAGTAAGTCGGTCTTTGGTGAGGTGGATATTAGGGACTACTTGAGGACAATTACGGTTACTCCTCTTTCGCCGACGGACAGGGCTTATTTGGATATGCCTCTGGGGGTGTTGGAAGTCCGGGCAGCGATTGAGAGTATGGCAGTGGGTAGATCGCCTGGGCCGGATGGGCTTCCGGTGGAATGGTACAAGATGAATCTTGAGCAACAAAGTGAGAGGTTGTACAAACTTTTCACCCATGCTTTTGAATGCGATAAATTGCCTGATTCTATGATGGAGGCCACGATTGTGGTTATACATAAACCGGGGCGTCCACCGGAGTGCTGCAGCTCGTACAGGCCGATCTCCTTGCTTAATGTGGATGCGAAGGTATTAGCAAAGCTTCTGGCGAGAAGATTGAGGGAGGTTATTTTGTCTGTAATTGATCCGGACCAGTCGGGGTTCATGCCTGGGAAGACTACGGATATAAACCTTCGGAGACTCTTTACTAATCTGCAGGTTACTCATGACAATGCAGGGTCTCGGGTTATTGCTTCTTTGGATAATGAGAAAGCATTTGACTCGGTTGAATGGCAGTTTATATGGCAGACGCTGGACCATCTGGGGTTTCCGTCCTCCTTTGTTAAATGGGTTAAGTTGCTATATCAGGCCCCGAGGGCACGAGTACGTGTGAATGGTTATTTATCGGAATCTTTTGTCCTTCATAGGGGGACCAGACAAGGGTGCCCTTTGTCCCCAATGTTGTTTGCCCTAGTCATGGAGCCCTTGACGAGACTAGTGAATGCCTCTCAGCTAATAGAGGGGTGGACAATTGCGGGGATAGAAGAAAAGTTGTCATTATATGCGGATGATCTATTAGTGTATCTGGCGGAGGCGGGCCCCTCTTTGGAAGCCCTGTTGGAGATTATTGATGGGTTTGGGAAGCTCTCCGGTCTCAGAGTGAACTGGAGTAAGTCTAGCCTGTGTCTGGTAGATGATGAAGCTGGGAGGGGGATTTCTCCGCTGTCTAGTCTGAGGGTGGTGGAACAATTTGTCTACTTGGGTGTGAGAATCCATAGGGATACCAACCGATTCTATCAACTGAATATTGTGCCGGCGGTCCAGCAGGTTTCTCGGAAGTTGGATGTGTGGACTAGTCTCCCGCTTACTTTGATGGGCAGGGTGAACTTGGTAAAGATGTCGGTGTTACCCAAGCTTTTGTATCTCTATAGGGCGGCCCCGGTTGCATTGCCGCAATCTCACTTTGACCATTTGGACAGATTGATATCTCCCTTTCTGTGGGGTGGCCGACCTCCTAGACTGGCGAGGCAGACGTTGAAGGCCCTGTACACGCGTGTTTTGTGGATCTGCAATTTGTAGACCGCAAAAACTGCAAAGGCCATGTGCATGACCTGAAAAACAGACATGTCAGCATTTCGTGTCTTCCAACAATGTTACCACAGTGATTTCCTTTACCTTTGAGGTCCCTATAATGTGAGATCTTAACTTCCCACAACTGTTTCTAGATAGATTTAAGGTTGTTGCACTGTGTGTGAGTGTGATCCTCCGTTCTGGATCCGGAGGATCACGCTCACATATGGGGCATGATTCCCGCAATGTACTCGCTCATGTGAAACAGCCCTTACCCTGGGTTCAGACCTGAGCATTCTAAAAACGCGCGTTTTTGCAAATAGGAAACGCGCGTTCGTACGCGCGTTCTTGTGATTGACTACTGTGGTGTCAATCACAAAACGCGCGACAAACGCCCCAAAAAAAGCTCAAGTACTTGTTTATGCGTTGGGCATTTTACAGCGCGTTCAAATGCGCTGTAAAATGCTCAAGTGAGAACCAGGGCCATAGGAAAGCATTGGTTTTCATGTGTTGAGCGTTTTACAGCTCGTTTGAACGCGCTGTAAAACGCTCAGGTGTGAACTTAGGGTTAGGGTAGAGCCACAGAGGGTGGATTTTTGTTGTGGATGCTTCTGAAGATTTGCCACTGATTTAATCCTATGCATTACAAAGGGTGAAATCTACAGTGAAAATCTGCAGGGTAAATAGACAGGCTGTAGTGTTAGGCCCCTTGCAGACGAGCGTGAGCGGATTAGGTCCGGATGCGTTGCGGATGCATTCAGTGAAAACTGCGTGATTTCGCAAGGAAGTCAATTCAGTTTTGCCTGCAATTGCGTTCAGTTGTTCAGTTTTTATCGCGCGGGTGCAATGCGATTTAATGCATTTGCACGCACGTGATAAAAAACATAATGTTTACGAACCACATCTCTTAGCAACCTTCCAAGCAAAACGCATCGCATTCGCACTTGCTTGCGGATGCGATGCGATTTTCATGCAGCCTCATTAACTTCTACGTGAAAATGACAGAATATAGAAAATGCTGTGATTTTGATGCAACACACAAGTGATGCATGAAAACCAACACTCATTTACACAGACCCATTGAAATGAATGGGTCTGGATTCCGTTCTGGCGCAATGCGTTCGCATTACGTATTGCACCCGCACGGAATAGTCGCTCGTGTGAAAGGGGCCTTAGGGTGCTGCCACAGGTTTTTTTTATGTAGTTTTTGAAGCCAAAACCAGGAGTGGATAAAAAATAAAAATAAAGTCATATTTTTTAATTTATGCACTTATATAGCGCTACTTTATTCTACAGTTCTTTACAGACATTAGCATCAAGCTGTCCCCAATGGGGCTCACAATCTAAGTTGTCATATCTGTTCTTTGTAAGTTCTGTACTTTTATGATCCACTCCTGCTGTAGGTTTTAAAAACGGCATTAAAAAATCAGAACGTGTGGCAGCACCCTTTTAGATTTTTTAGGCCTGGGCTATACCTTCAGAGCTACTGATTGATTTTAACTACAGAGACTTGAAATTTAAAATCAATTAGTAGAGCTACAAAAAGTGCCAGAGTAGCCCTAGCCTAAGGGCTCATGCACACGACCGTTGTTGTTTTGCGTTCCGTTTTTCACGGATCCGTTGTTCCACATCTGAGTTTTTTTTTCTCTGCTTTAGGTCCTCTTCCGTTCCGTTATTCCACAAAACATATCCGTATGGTTTCGGAAACAGTAATTTATTAATCACCAAACACATGAGCAAAATAGGTTGGGCATAGCATTTCTACAGTATGGATCTGCAAAATACGGATGACATACGGATGTGTTCCGTGTGCGTTCCGTATTTTTTGCAGACCCATTGATTTGATAGGGCCCCGGACTGTGATTTGCGGACAATAATAGTACATGCACTACTTTTTTGCGCAACGGCCATGTGGACAAACGGAATGCACACGGAGTAACTTCCGTATTTGCTACAGCCCTACTAAAGTGAATGGTTCCGCATGGGCCGCACAAAAAACGGAACGGAAGCGGAAAGAAAATACATGTGCATGAGCCCTAACTTTGCTGCTGCTGTAAAATTCAGATTTTCTGCATGCAATTCCACTATTTGGATTGGTTCTTCTGACTGAGGAGGAAAGGCTTATGGGCCACTATCCATGACTGCAGTACATGTTAGAATACACTTCTTTTTCTTTGCTCTTACATTTTTCTTTGACTTTTTTTTATTCAATGATCTCCAAATTCTGAATGCAACAAAAGACTACAGCGGGCTTGGTTTAAAAACATGTTGTGTTTGACAACATTCCCTTCATTTCTAGCTCATAAGGAAATTTGGTGTTTCGGTTGATGGGTGTTCGCTAAGTAGTTTTATCTGTTGTGTGGTAAAATACATAATTAGATTTGAATTATTAATGAGAAAGTAATGAGGATAAACATGAAACACTTTCTCTTGCCTAGACATCGCAGATACCAGAAAGAGTCTTCGGCTATTTTTATCAGCTCATCTACTTTGAATGCTTGGGGATTTAAGACTTACAGTAATTATCCAAGTTGACATGCTGATAAATGTAATTAAAACATGCTATCGCACTGGGTTATAAATGCATCTTTACTCGGTATTAAGATTAAGCTGCTACAATGCGGGGTGGCACGTCCTAATTGAAGAACATGGCTAGCCTAGTTACCATGCCTTCTCCCAAAATTGTCTCACATTTAGATTAAGATAGTTGTAAACTGAGGAAAATAGAGCAATTGTATCTGGGGCATGAGGGCTATTCAAATACCCATTAAAATATAAAACAAGATAGCACACATTAGTGATCCACACACTGAATAGCCCTCCACAGTGACCAGATAGCGAGTGCTACCTTGTCAGTCTTAAAAGCCTACTTTCCCTTTTGAGGTCCACTCCTGGCAAGTTGTAGGGACCCTCCATTCTACAGTGAAAATATTAGTATGGCAAATGTATAGTCTACATAACCAGTGCCCTCCTTATGAACAAGAAGGGGGGGATGTGCCTCAGACATCCTAAGACTGCTCTGCATAAGGAAGTCTTAGCCTACATGCACACGGCAGTGTTTTTTTTTGCGGCCTCCGTTCCGTTTTAATTGCAGATCCGATGGTTTCCCATTCATTTCTATGGATCCGTTAAAAATGCGGATGCCTCTTCCGTTGCCTGTCCGCATTTCATGTCCGCAAAAAAAATATGGCATGTCCTATTCTTGTCCGCAAAAAAACGGTTTGCGGACCCATAGAAGTCAATGGGTCCGCAAAAAATGCGGACGACCAACGGAAGCCATCCGTTTGTCATCCGCATCCGTTTTTTTTTTGCGGATGGTTGCTTGGAAACCAGGGAACTTGTACAGGTACTTTAAGAAACTGGTTTAAGCCTTCCGTTTTTTTTTGCGGATCCGCAAAAAAAAACGGAAGACACACGGAAACACAACCTACAAAATTTGCGGACACACGGAAGGGATGTGGATGTGAGAAAAAAAGGAAGGCGGATCCCGGATTTGTGGATAGCAAAAAACAACTGTCATGTGCATGTAGCTGCATTTACACAACCATGGTGCCGCCTAAGACTGTGGTGGCCATTTTTATAGGTGCAAATGGGGACCAAGCTGTATTACCGTTCACAGACGGACATGCAGTGTAAATCATGAAGAGGCCACAGTGACGTCCAAGCTCCACAGCCCCTTCAAACTGCTGACTCGCAGGTGTGCCAAGAGTTGGATCCCCACAGATCTGATATTGATGGCCTACGGACAGATGGGGTCAGTTATTAACCGGCGTTTTAGACGTCGGTCTTAATACCCCTTGTGTTGGCGCATGATGCGCCTAAGTTATATAGAGGCGCCAGCCTCTACATAACTGAGGTGCATCCACCGCCAGCCTAAATCTACGGCAGCTCCCTTGCTGGCATAGATTTAGATCATTTTCTACGCCTAAGGCTTCTTTCAAGTATATATCAAGAAACCACGGCACTCTATAGATGCTTTTGAGCTTCTTATTTTATTTTGTTTCATTTATTCTTTTCTTATCCATCCATGAAAATTCATAATTAGCCACTGGCCAACGTTTCGGTCTAAGCCACTGGCGTCATCCTATACTCTCTTTCCTATGTACACTAAGGCCGTGAACAAGGTCTAGGATTAGACCGAAACGTTGGCCAGTGGCTAATTATGAATTTGCATGGATGGATAAGAAAAGAATAAATGAAACAAAATAAAATAAGAAGCTCAAAAGCATCTATAGAGTGCCGTGGTTTCTTGATGCACCATTTACCACTGAGCACCGCCTATTCTCTCAAGGAGTGCCGCTCAACCCTTTCCTCAATAAGGCTTCTTTTACACTGGCGTTAGGATTGTCTGGAGGGCTGTTCCAGCAGGGAAACAGCCTGCAGGATCCGTACTAACGTTTGCACACGTGTGCTGCTGTAAGTCTACCCCGGCCCTATTCACTAAAATGGGGGTGAGCGGGAGATGCGGCCGCAGCACGGCAAACATACAGAGAGGTGGTCAGACAAAAAACCGAGCTATAGCATTACCACATAGAGATGCATGTTATTTCTCTGCTTACAAGCTAACACATATTACTGGTGTCTTTATAATCATATATTGTGATATTGTGTCTGTGACTACAGCAGTAATATGTAGATTAGCTTTCTGAGCAGATCTCAGTGTGGTGAAGCTATAGTACATAGTTACATGTTCACACACAGCTTTAGGACACAGCTCTGTCCGCAGCCTGCTGTCTAGTCCTGTCAATAAAAGGGGGGGTGCAGAGCACAGGGGGCGTTACAAAGCAGTGCTCCGATGATTCAGCTCTGCCTCATGATGCTCCAATTGCTCATTTGCATATAAATAAAAGCACAGATATCTCTGCATCTATTTTGCATACAGACAAAACAAAGATATTGTTTTAATCAGCACGATGAGCCCTACCAGGCAGTATGACAGATGTGAGACGTGAGAACTTAGCTTAATGGACTTTACCTTGTTCTTTTTTCAGCTATGTTCCCACTAGGGTCATAGCTTCCATTTCTAAATGATTCAAAGCATCACCGACAAACACCATTGACCTATAGTGGGGTCCATTGAGGTTCTGTCAATGTTTCTGTCATTTTGATGGCACGGATAGCGCTGCATGCTGCAGGATTCTTGCCATCAAAACTGACAGAACCCACAAGAGAAGTTCAAAACACAAATGTGAACAGAACCTAACCTACACTGATTATTTGAAATAAACTCTCAACTCTATGGCAGACACTAGGTAAAGTTAGTTTTCCAGCTTCTGAATATAAAGAAGAGTCTTAGCATTCTCTTACAGCAAACAGAGATATTAAAAACGAGTAGAAAGAAACCTTTAGAAATCGATCAATGTGAGGTTATAATTAAAAGAAAATAATTTAGCAATACTATTAAAATTGCAGAACTAACCAAGAGCTGCTGCCAAGACAAATATGATGATAGGCAGCATAGAAAGGGCATATTGGCTCATGGGAAAAAAGGAAAGCTTGAGAAGGTTCAGAGGCAGGCGACCTTATTAATGATGGACATGGCTTGTTGGCATTCTCAAGAAAGATAAGGTTAACTGGGATTAAGTAGTAGTTTACAAAAACAGTGACTTAGAAGTGACCTAACTACTATATATAGATAAATCGGAGGTCAATTCCAAGCACTCTAATGACCTGAAAACCTTCAGTCATGACCAGGGAGCTTGCACGGTGCTCTCTCCTTAACTTTGGGGGCCCCGTTCTGGAGATACGAGCAGGTCCCTTAGGACACATATACGGCTGAATACAATGGTGAAGCATGGGCACTAAGGTGGCATATGTACTGTGTGGGGGCACTAAGAAAAAGGGTATGTAAATGAGCTCTTAGCAAGCTCTGCCTCTAATGCTACCAGATGTAAGGGGGCATTCTATTGTGAAGAGGAAACTATGGGGGTATAACTACTGTGCGTGGGCACAAAGGGGGCATAACTACTGTGTGGGGGGGGGGGGACGAAAGGGGCACTAAGGGGACATTTCACTGTGTAGGATCACTAAAGGGGCTTTCTACAGTGTAGGGGCAAAACTACAGTAAGGGGGAATAACTAATGTGCGAGTGCACTATGGGGACTGGATGGCATTGGGCACTTATAGATAGGCATTGGGCTGAGTTAGTAGTGTGTCTTAGTATAAAAAACTTGGCTGACCTGCCACTTTCTTCATTTTTGGGATTCCAGAAGGGGTATGGGGTCTCTGTTCTTGTGATCAGTGGGGGTCCCAGTGGTAGGGCACCTGGCTCGTCATACAGGATAACAGTACCCAACATGACGCCATAACTGCCATTGGCTGGAAGGACCTCTTATATAGGAGCCACCGGCCAATGCAAGAAGGTGCTGTAGTGGTCACTTAATATAGCCCCTGCTAACTCGAAGGTGCACGTTCACTAAATGTACAGGTGACCACAACAAGTTCTGTTGCTATGTGCCACTGCAGTCTTTGGGTCAATTATTTTAATGTGTAGGAAAGTGAAAAAAAAAACCTGCTTGTATTGTATACCATTTTCTACATGCACTATAAAACAGTGTAAAAAAAAAAAAAAGAGCGTTAAGGCCCGTTCACACGGCAGATTTTGATACTGTCAAAATCCGCTATGTAAAGCACGGGAGTAACTGTTTCTGCTGCGGTGGTTCACTTCAGAGGCCGTGGACCCCCGCACAGTTTAGCTCCATTGAGTGAAGCTAGGCCAAAAGCGGAGAGCTGATGCGGCTTCAAGCAGCAGATGTCTGCACACGTCCCTTTATGGTGCGGTCCTAGCTTTTATCCACGAACGAACTGCAGAGCTGCCTCCCACTGATAACAATAGGACGCAGACACCACACAGCTGCAGCGGGAATTTTGGCACAGTGTCTGCACCACAATAACAGGGGCAAAATCCGCCATGTAAACAGCCCCTTAGGGTACCTGCACACGGGTGTAGGTAAACATGCAGAAAATCGAAACAAATTTCTGTGCGGATTTCTATTCGCTTCAGCACCTAAAGCCGCATGTGTTGCTTGCTTTTTTGGTGTAGATTTGATGTGATTGTGCTGTAGATCTCACCCTTCCATTCAAAAGGCTGAAATCCGCACCAAAAATCGCAAACATACTTGGCATGCTGAGGATTTCGAACTCACCATTGTAGGTCAATTTCCACACGGAACGAATGAGCAAAGTATACATTAGATTCGTCTGATCTCATGCTCTGGTACTGTATTAGGGCTCATGCACACCAACGTATTTTCTTTCTGTGTCCGTTTCTTTTTCTTTTGCAGACCGTATGCAGAACCATTCATTTCAATAGGTCTGCACAAATAAAAGAAGTGTGTATTCCGTTTCCGTATGTCCGTTCCGCAAAAGAATAGAACATTTCCTATTATTGTCCACAAGGATAGTACTGTTCTATTAGGCCAAATACAGAATACACACGGATGTCATCCGTATTTTTTGAAGATCCGTGTTTTCCGGACCGCAAAATACATATGGTCATGTGCATGAGCCCTTACACTGCAGTTTTTCAGCACGAGAACCCACATGGACAAAACATGCATAATCCGCAACATGTGTAGGTGGTATGTTCAGACAATGGATTTTAAAACTCCAACTACAAAATTCGGCACATTTTTTTTAGCCCTTTTTTTTAGCCAATGGTGTGTTTACTTCAATACAAAATTGTGGTTTTTGGTGCAGATCCCCGGGAAAACCCCCCCAGAAAACATGCAAAAAACATGTGGACATGTACGGAGCTGTTTTTTTTTTTTTTTTTTGCTGCTTCGCATTCATTTTGATGAGATATTCAAAGTGGATTCTGCCCCAACATAGGCCATGGTGCTTCTTTTTTCCACGCAGAAAAAAGCAAGTGCTGCTTCCCACTGAAATAAATGGGAGGCTGTTTTGAGGAGTTTTTTGGCGCTGGTTTTGAGGCAGGAACACACCAAAATCAGTGCCCCAAAAACGAATTATGAACTGGGGTACAGCGCACAATTGCATACGGAAAATCCGCAGTGTATAACACATCTCATCCGCCCCCTGCAGAATGTGTCCACACTAGAATTTGCACATAACTTGACAGGCAGTGTGGATCAAACACAATTTGATGATGTTTTTCCCACTGGAGAGTTCATCCACATAGCTACAGATTTTCCGCAGCGGATTCGTTACGTGTAGCTGTATTTATTTATTGTATCAGTGGCACGATCAGGCTCCCAGAGTGGTTTATCTGCTTTATCTGAAAATATCAATCGATGTACTTTAAAAAATAAAATAAAAAAATACACCTCCTGCAGATTAGCACCACCGGGCTACATTAGAAATTTAGAGCATTACTTTTACATACATGATTGTAGAAGCCTTGAGAACACTTCCTAGTAATGCCACTAGGTGGCGCTCTCCGCTTGGTTTCGTTCCCAGTACGGCGCACACTTCCCACATAGGAAATGTTTGCTGTTTTCTCTCACTACGGATCGCGGTAAGAGACAGAAAGCTTCAGTGTCTTGGTGTGCGGGTGTGTAAACTGTTATATAGCATGCTTATATTCGGGCGATAATGCAGCTCATGTGTAGTGTCAGTATTTAGGAGGATTTCTGCTGTTATTGCTTTTGCAGTTGAACACAGAGACGCAGCTCTTATTCTCCCTATGGAAGGTCCTGGCAGGCAAGATGGCTCCATCCAGACATGACTAGTGGTGGTAGGAACAGTGCAGTCGTAAATGTATTCTTGTGGCATTTCTGTGGTGAATACTGTGACTGAATGTCATAGCAGATACTTGTACTACACACTCCTGACTGACCAGTATGTGAGTTTGTGCTATTCATACACCATTTTGCTATTAATAAAGGTACATGAATACATTAAAGGGAACCTGTCACCATGAAATGTAGTGCAATCTGCAGGCAGCAGGTTATAGAGCAGGAGGAGCTGAGCAGATTGATATATATATATATATGGGTTATGACTCCGCAAAACCTTTCATGTCTGGCATAATGATGGGATATGCCTTAAAGGGGTTATCCGAGACTAACAAATGCTCCCCGCTCCCTGTGCCGCTCCTGGTCCCTGCACCTCTCTAGCGTCACCCGCGATGCTAGGGAAGCTCGTCCCCATCACCGCCTGCCATTGGCTGCTCCCCCTGGACATCCCCCTGGGGACCAGGAGCCAGGTAAGTATATTCAATGTGAGGGGCCCAGAATATGGGTGCGTGGGGGGAGGGGGGCATTTGTTAGTCTCAGATAAAGGGGTTTTGCAGACAGTACATATTGATGACCTATATTGATAGGTCATCAATATTTGATCGGTGGGGGTCTGACTCCTGTTTGATGAGGAGTCGGCGCTCATATGAACGCTACTTCTGCAAGATCACACTGTGCGTTGTGTTGCTTGCAGCGACGGCACTGTATAATTATGTGTTTGTTCCATTCAAGTAAATTGTAACTACACTGCGCCGCCAAGACATCCGAGATATTGCGCAGTGTAATTCCCGAAGAGGAAGTAGGCGCCGCCTCCTGTTCAAACAGCCGATCGGCAGGGGTGCCGAGAGTCTTTGGCTGGGGCTACACAGTGACAGTTGTCGTGCGACAATATTTATAATAGTATTCAATGGGTGGCACTGCGACATACTGCGACATGACAGTCGCAAAAATCCATCCAGGTCACATGTCACATGTCTCAGTACAACACTATTGACTACCATTTCAAAATATGTCACGCTACATTGGTACGACATCAGTGTCGCAGTGTAGTTGTACCCTATATGTTGTGCGACACATGTCACCGTGTATCCCTAGCCTTACTCTCACCAATCACATATTAATGACCTAGCCGATCTTTTTGGCGGAGCCACGGAACGATTTACGGATGCGGACAGCATGCAGTGTGCTGCCCTTATCTTCTGCGGCCCTATAGAAATGATTTTCCACATCTAATTCGCATTTTTTGTAGACAGAAACTATGGTCACATGGCCTAGGTGCAGTTCAGCCCCATTGGAGTCAATGATGCCAAGCACCGCTGCTATACCAGGGATCAGCAACCTTCGGTACTCCATCTGTTGTGAAACTGTAATTCCCAGCATTCATTTCTATGTGAGTATGCATGCTGGGAGTTGTAGTTTCACAACAGCTGGAGTGCCGGAGGTTGCCTACCCCTGCGCTATACATTGTATAAGCACATCTGTTGGGTTTGCTTGTGACAGAATATCAAATCTACCCCAGCTATGAGTAAGATAAACCCAACCTCTTTTCTTGTCATTTAAAAAAGTGACATTAAAGGGATTCTGTCAGCAGATTTTACCCCTATAACCTAAACATATGTTCATGTCCAGACTAATATGCCTGCAGGGCATATCCGGGTTGAGCGAAGTGCAGATCCCGCGCCTGCGTACTAGGCTCAGCCTGCTGCGCCCGTGCAAACTCCTGGCAGCGGCTTCGTTGAGCGACGTGCGCATGCGCCGGCATGATGCGCACTTCGCTCAACACGGATATGCCCTGCAGGCGCAGGATCTGGCAGAGGGACGGGGAGGATTGCGGAGGCAGCGGTGAGCTGTTGAAGGCGAGGGGTGCGGCCGGGCACCCTGCATTAACGGACCTCCCCTTGGGCACCTTAAGTAAGTGATTGACAGGTTATAAAAAGCTGATTTTTGTACAAATAGGGCCACAGTAAGGTATGATAAGGCCATCTTAGTATTCTACTCATTAGTCTGGACATGAACATATGTTTAGGTTATAGGGGTAAAATCTGCTGACAGAATCCCTGTCAAAAAAAAGCACAAAACCGCATGAAGTCTCCTTTTTTTGCACAAAAACGGGTGACATTTGTGTGCTGGCACAAACGTGTTAATAAATCCCTCTATATAGTCTTCATTACAGTGCAAACAATTCTAAATATTTCATATACAATATTTAGCTTCAATTATTTGGGCATTGACTTTAGGATCCGCTCCAAACTATAATAGCTACTGCAGTCTGGGCTATGGTCAGAGCAGAAAAAAAAAAAGCAAAGTAAAAGAACTATATGGTTTGTTTTACTTCATTTCATATAATCCGATTCCTGGCGGGAAGGTAAGGTTCGCATGTACAGCGCTCAGTATCCCCGTGGTCCTGTTGGATTCCAGCCCAGCCCACTGAAAAGGCTGTCCGCTGTAGATCTTTCCATGCAGTCAGATTATTGAAAGTGCACAGTTGGTATTCTACTGGATCACATACCTATTGTGTGGGCGCACCAAAAAGCTGGGCTAATGAAATGTTTTTCTTTATGTTACAGAACATTGTAAACTAGGTGCAATGGAGTCCAAATCCAGAGCTTATGAAACGGGTGGTGAAAGGCAGTATTACCTACCGATTCTTCCTATTCACAAATGCAAGGATAAGCTTCTTCAGACTGCAAGAGAGCATCCGTTTTTTGTTGTGACGGGAGAGACTGGAAGTGGGAAGACCACTCAGCTGCCCCAGTATCTCTACAAAGCAGGTGACTGTATTCTGCAATGTATACATTAAATACCACCAGTAAATATAGGTCCTTAACCCTTCAATTGCTATCACATACTGTTTTTATGGCTATAATTGCTGTAATCCCTATACCTAGAGTTTTACTAACAACCTCCATCATTGAGCTGCTGATCAGAGACCAATAAAGTTGGTGTTTGATAATTTTAGAGACCAACTCTAAAAGTAGCGAGTGTGGCATCTGAGGTGACAGAGGGAGGGGACTCTTTTGGTTAGCTAATCGACCCCCTGCGATGCGATTGCAGGGTGATTTCATGTTTTACTGTGGCAGGGAAGGACTAACAAAGAGGTCCACCATAGCCATCTTCCTAGTAGGCCTTGACTAGAGTTGAGCAAAGCGAGCTTCGGATGCTAAATCCGAAGTCGCTATGTTCAAAACTTCGGAATAATATTGTATAGAGAATTGTCTCCGTACATTATTAGAATGTATGGGCCCCGATGAGCCGACGTTAGTTATTCGTGAAGTCACGTGAATAACTTTGGTGGTTGATTTTTAAAGTGGAAAACCACTTGAAAACTTGAAACCAAACTCGTCTTCGGTTCCGAGGTGCTAGTCAGGACCTAAGCCGTCTGCTCATTGGAGCCCATACGTTCTAACACTGTACAGAGACGAATCTCTGTACAGTCTTATTCCGAAGTTTTGAACGAAGCATCTTCAGATTAAGCATCCGTAGCTCGCTTCGCTCAACACTAGTCATGACTTCTTTTTTTGTAATAGTTCACCATAAAAAAAAAAATAATATCCCGCCACCCAAGAAATTTATAAAAATTGATCAAAAACTTATATGCACCCCAAAATAGTATCACTAAAAACTTTAACTCATCTAATAAAAAACATGCCCTTATGTGGCTATATTGACAAAAAAATAAAAAAGTTATAGTGACATAATTTTTTTTTCTATAGAACATGTTTTTATTATATAGACATATAACAAAAATGCTTATTTGGTATTGCAATTTTCTTAGTAACCCATACAATAAAGCAGGGAAAAAAACAGTGGTGTAATTGCTGTTTGTTTGCTTTTCCCTTCAGCCCCTAAAATAAATGCTAATCAATACATTGTCCGCCTCTAAATTTGGCCCTTAACTACTCGATACTGCATGCGCTATCTATGTATACACACTTACACAGAGAATGCTATCACTGATAACACCTCCCCTATGTACAACTACCAGTGACTGACAGCTCTCTATGTGTACACACTTATACAGAGAATGCTATCAATCACTGATAACACCTCCCCTGTGTACAACTATCAGTGACTGACAGCTATCTATGTATACACACTTACACAGAGAATGCTATCAATCACTGATAACACCTCCCCTGTGTACAACTATCAGTGACTGACAGCTATCTATGTGTACACACTTACACAGAGAATACTATCAATCACTGATAACACCTCCCCTGTGTACAACTATCAGTGACTGACAGCTATCTATGTATACACACTTACACAGAGAATGCTATCAATCACTGATAATACCTCTATGTGTACAACTATCAGTGACTGACAGCTATCTATGTATACACACTTACACAGAGAATGCTATCAATCTCTGATAACATGTCCCCATGTGCAACTATCAGTGACTGACAGCTATCTATGTATACACACTTACACAGAGAATACTATCAATCACTGATAACACCTCCCCTGTGTACAACTATCAGTGACTGACAGCTATCTATGTGTACACACTTACACAGAGAATACTATCAATCACTGATAACACCTCCCCTGTGTACAACTATCAGTGACTGACAGCTATCTATGTATACACACTTACACAGAGAATGCTATCAATCACTGATAACACCTCCCCTGTGTACAACTATCAGTGACTGACTGCTATCTATGTATACACACTTACACAGAGAATGCTATCAATCTCTGATAACATGTCCCCATGTGCAACTATCAGTGACTGACAGCTATCTATATACACACTTACACGGAGAATACTATCAATCACTGATAACACCTCCCCTGTGTACAGCGATCAGTGACTGACAGCTATCTATGTATACACACTTACACAGAGAATACTATCAATCACTGATAACACCTCCCCTGTGTACAACTACCAGTGACTGACAGCTATCTATGTATACACACTTACACAGGGAATGCTATCAATAACTGATAACACCTCCCCTGTGTACAACTATCAGTGACTGACAGCTATCTATGTGTACACACTTACACAGAGAATGCTATCAATCACTGATAATACCTCCCCATGTACAACTATCAGTGACTGACAGCTATCTATATATACACACTTACACAGGGAATGCTATCAATAACCGATAACACCTCCCCCATGTACAACTACCAGTGACTGACAGCTATCTATGTATACACACTTACACAGAGAATGCTATCAATCACTGATAATACCTCCCCATGTACAACTATCAGTGACTGACAGCTATTTGTGTATACACACTTACACAGAGAATGCTATCAATCACTGATAACACCTCCCCTGTGTACAACTATCAGTGACTGACAGCTATCTATGTGTACACACTTACACAGAGAATGCTATCAATCACTGATAATACCTCCCCATGTACAACTATCAGTGACTGACAGCTATTTGTGTATACACACTTACACAGAGAATGCTATCAATCACTGATAACACCTCCCTGTGTACAACTATCAGTCACTGACAGCTATCTATGTATACACCCTTACACAGAGAATGCTATTAATCACTGCTAACACCTCTATGTGTACAGCTATCAGTGACTGACAGCTATCTATGTATACACACTTACACAGAGAATGCTATCAATCACTGATAACACCTCCCTGTGTACAACTATCAGTGACTGACAGCTATCTATGTATACACACTTACACAGAGAATGCTATCAATCACTGATAACACCTCTATGTGTACAGCTATCAGTGACTGACAGCTATCTATGTATACACACTTACACAGAGAATGCCATCACTGATAACACCTCCCTGTGTACAACTATCAGTGACTGGCAGCTATCTATGTATAGACACTTACACAGAGAATGCTATCAATCACTGATAACACCTCCCTGTGTACAGTTATCAGTGACTGACAGCTATCTATGTATACACACTTACACAGAGAATACTATCAATCACTGATAATACCTCCCCTGTGTACAACTATCAGTGACTGACAGCTATCTATGTATACACACTTACACAGAGAATGCTATCAATCACTGATAACACCGCTGACATGAATAATGAGTCAGAAAATATGTATTTTATCTATAAATTCTAAGTTTTACAGAATTTTTTCCCCACCATACTATATAATCAATCTGTTCAGCTCCCGCTGCTGTATTATATGGTGCCTGCAGACTGCACTACATTTTGTGGTGACAGGTCATCATTAAAGGGTCATCATGAAGACAACCCCTGTCTATATGCCTTATCCACGTAGATGTTTAGCTAGGTTTATCCTACTGCTGTGACAAATTTCACAATATCCCAATATATAATGCCTAGTGGCTGAGCCAATCTTCCCCTTCTGACCAGAGATTAATGACTTTCTTTTAAGGTTTTGGTAAACATGGAATTATTGGTGTCACCCAGCCTCGCCGAGTAGCAACAATTACTGTAGCACAAAGAGTCGCAGAGGAAATGGATTGTTCGTTGGGGAGTACAGTAGGTTACCAAGTGCGTTTTGATGACTGCACTTCACAGGTAAGTAGTCTCTATCTTTCTACGTTCCTTTCATCTTTCATGTTTTTGGATTTTCCCTCTATAGTGCTTATTCAGATGATTATTGTAAAACGTTTCAATGTTCCAACCGTTACAATCCGACAGTTTTAATGGACCGCAAATGGATGGCATCCGTGTGCTGTCCATTTTTTGCAAGGATCTTGCAAAACTTACTGTGCAAGTCTGGAACAAAAATCAGACCAGAGTAAAGCATGCTGATATTTTCTCCGTTAAGACTGGTAATCTGTGTGGAAAAATCGAACATGTGAACTGGGCCATGGACTATAATGTGTCAAAGTTCAGACTGCACCCGGACACATCGCTCTTCTGAATAACACTTTAATACCTTTGCACCTTTTTGTGTGGCAATCTCCCTTAGCAATCACTTAAAGGGTGGATAATGCTTGGGTTACAAGCTCATCTTGTGACCATTTGTCATGAGGCAAGAGGAGCAGGTCACTGCTCATTACAGCTAAACTCTTATCAAACTGGCTTAAATGAATGTTTATAAGGTCAGGGGATCAGAGATCTTCACATGAGCCTTCAGCTGATGGGGCTGAGAGGTGATACTCTGTAGACTTGTAACCCCTATGTCTCAAAAATAGCTGGAGATTTTTAATAAAGACCAAATAAAAAAAACATTTTTAGCCCAAAATGAAATGAAATAATTGCCCTGATGATGTCCATAGCTTATAAGCAGCAAGAAGACACAGCTCTTTATGTGAGCGTTTTTTTTCTCCTCATTCTCGGTGGGAGTCTCAGCATTTGGACCCCCACTTGTCAAAGCCTTTGATATCTCACTATGACATATTAAAAGTTTTTGGAAGGTACAGTTACACTTTAACCCCTTAGTGACCAAGCCTGTTCGGGCCTTACTGACCAAGCGTTTTTCTTCCTTTTTTTTATCGTCGCGTTCCAAGAGCTATAACTGTTTTATTTTTTCGTCTATGTAGCTTTATGAGGGCTTGTTTTTTGCGGGACAAGTTGTAGTGTTTAATGGCGCAATTTTGGGGTACACATAACTTTCTGAATAACTTTTATTAACTCTTTCTGGGAGGGAGATGGGAAAAACAGCAATTCTGCCACTGCGTTTTTACGTTATAAATTTTACGGCGTTCATTTTTCGGTATAAATAACATAATATCTTTATTCTCTGAGTCAGTATGATTACAGTGATACAAAATATAGATGTTTTTTTTATGTTTTACTACTTTTTTGCAATAAAACCCCTTTTTTTTAAATAAAAAAATGTTTTTGCATTGCCGCTTCCCGAGACCCATAACTTTTTTATTTTCCTTTCTATGGAGTTGTGTGAGGGCTTGATTTTTGCGGGACGACTTGTATTTTTCATTGGTATCATTTTGGAGTAAATGGCAGTTTTTGATCACTTTTTATTATGTTTTTTCACTGTAGGGGATAATTTATGTGATATTTATGTAGTCCGGTTCGTTACGGACGTGGCGATACCAAACATATGGGGAAGATTTTTTTTTTTTTTGCAATTTTTTTCATTGGAATGCGTATTTTCAATGAGAAAAAAAGCGTCATTTTTTTATGGGATTTTTTTTATTGAATACATTTTTTTTCCTTTTTTTTACCACTTAATAGTCCCACAAGGGGACTATAACAGACAGCTTTTTGCTTACTTTGAAATTCAATGCACTATCCCTTTAGTGCATTGCATTTTAATGGCAATGCTATTCTGACATTGACCTGGAATTGCCTATAGCCCAGATCGGGGCCTACATCAGAATGCCAGGTAGCTTTCCGATGGGGGACAGAAGGAGTCTGCTCCCTCTGTCAGCACTTTACATGTGGCGGGCGCCATTGCCCGCGGCATGTAAAGTGTTAAACAGCCCGGATTGGCACTCCTGCTGGTCCGGGCTGTGAGAGCCGGGTCCCCGTGCAGCGCTTAGACTGAGCCGCCATAAAAAGACGGCGGCCCAGCCTAAGGCCCCTTAGTGACCACCATTAAAACATGCATGGGTGGTGACTAAGGGGTTAAAGAGAATCTATTCTTATTTAAAAGTGGGAACAGGGCAGCATTCTATTAAGTACACTTTATAAAAAATAAGTGAATTTAAAATGGGAAAAAAAAAGCATATTTTTGGATCCTTACTTTGGGCCGACTTGCACAGCACTGTTGCCACCAGGCTAACCCAGCACATTTCCATCTTTTTTTATGTTGATGTCCTGCTTCAGCATCACCAAAGTATAATTTGTGTGCTTGGGCCCCCATCTTGTAAGACTTGGTGTTCCCTGTATGAGGTAATGTAAAAGGATGTTACTAGTCTTGAGGATTAAAGAACAAGCTGGGCCAACTTGGTGGGACTTTTCCATTTAAAGGGGTTTTCTGGGAGTTTAATTTAATGCACTGGAAGCACAGTCCCACTTACCTGAATCCCAACCACTATACAGTGATGAAGCTGATTAGTGAGGTCGCCAGGAGTAGATTGTTAACCAATCTGATATTGAAATATGTAATATCTAATATACAGTATACATATGTCTTCTGTAGAAAACTGCAATCATGTACATGACTGATGGATGTCTGCTGAGACACACACTGACCGATCCCAACCTCACCAAGTTCAGCACAATTGTTTTGGATGAAGCTCACGAGCGGAGTTTAAGTACGGTAAGTACAGTTTTGGATGCATTTTGCTGCAGACTACTTATAAATATATACAGTTCTAGAACAAGGAGAGAGAGGCACATATCCCCCTTTCCTCATTGCAGGAGATAGGCTTAATCAAAGTCTATGGGCCCGTCTCGATTCCGCACTCTGCATGCAAGCACTTCTCTCTCGTTTTCTTTAGAGATTGGTTTTGCAAAAACTCAGTGACCCTTTAATATTTTTGTACGTAAAAATCACACAGTTTTCTAATATAGTCCCAGGAGTGCTAACCCAAGGGTGCTGGCATCACTGCTGAGTGGAGAGCAACGTTTGCTGTCTGACACTGTGTATTGGAAGCATTGTGGACTCCACCTTATCAGACATTAATGTGCCTCATGGGGATACCTCTTTAAAGGGTTTGTCTCATCTGAGATATTGGTGGCATTATATGCCACTAATGTCAGATAGGTGTGGGTGCCACCTCTGGGACTTGCATCTATTGTCAGAATGGGAGCCCCTGTTGCTGCCCTCCATTTCTGTAGGACTGCTGAAAATAGCCAAGCGCTGGCTCCGCTATCTCCAACACTCCCATAGAAGTGAATGGAGCGGTGGCCACACTTGCGCGATGTGCTCTCCATTCATTTCTATGGGACTGCTCAAAATATCTGAGCGTGCTTGCTTGGCTGTTTTCAGGAGTCCCATAGAAATTAATGGAGAGCACGCTGCACACGCACGGTGTGCTCTCCTTCGCTTTCGAGGGCCCGTTCTTGAGATACGTGCACCTCTCAGAGACCCACACCTATCTGACTGATGAGATAACCACTTTAAAGAGGTATCCCCATGTGGCACACTAATGTCCGATAGGTGGGAGTATAGCTTTTCGGACTCCAACTTTTCAGGAGAACACAGGCAAAACCTTTACCTGCTTACGGCCTAAAAAATTTCACCATGGTTACAATAACGGTGTCAGTCACCAAGCATTGCTCCCCACTCAGCAGTGATGCATCCAGGCACCCTTAAGTCACCACTCCTGGGACTATAGCAAAGTCCTGGATGACACAGGACCTTCAAGTTTTATCGCGGCCTTTGAGAGTGATACAATTCAGCCACTGAACCAAAAAAAATACATCCCTGCTCTAGATTTATATAATGGAGGAAGGTGAGCGATGCAGCTGCAGTTTCTCTCTTACTGTTAGTACCAGAATTAATATACTGTACATATAGAGCTGCCAAAGTTTTATAGTTTTGTGGGGAAAAATTCAGCAAAATGTATTCATTTAAATCTCCACTCATTCTAAGCTTCAAAGCTCAGTGGGTTGTCCTATTTAGTGACTGATAGCCTTCCCTGTTTGTCTTTTCATACAGAGATAGCGGTCAGTCACTGTGTAGGGCCACCCACTGGACTCCAGTGAGCAGAGATGTAACTGAATCTAATGTAATTTATACTAATCAATCTGCTCAGCTCCTCCATGCTTAGTGGGAGGGGGGTTCGGGGGGACTGTTGTTGTACTATTATATTATTGAAAAACACCAATAAAAATATCTAATTTAAAAAAAAACAATTAGAAGAGGAGCCCAAAGTACAAAAGAGAGGGAAATATTCTTGTAAACATATATGTTTCTTTGATATTAGTTCTCTTTTCCATAACTTCCATTAAGGGAATGTTCAGGGTATCTTCCCCTTACACTTGCAACCATTAGAATTGACTAATGCGCTTTTTATCATAACTTTCCTACTTTTGTTTCCAGGATATTTTATTTGGTCTTTTGAGAAAACAGTTCCTGATGAAATGTACCTCAAAAAGGAAATACCCTCTCAAAGTTATAGTAATGTCTGCCACTCTGGACATTGAGAGACTGTCTGAATTCTTTGGCAGTTGCCCAGTATGCGTTATTCCAGGAAAGGTCTTCCCAATTAAAGAGAGATTCCACAACCTCATTGGCCCCAGAGACAAAGACAACAGTGCTTATGTTACAGAGGTATGTGGTTTTGGTCTTTCAAGTAACCTGAAAAGCTCCTATAGAGATTTCAGGATTTCCTGAGATTGTCATAAAGATGCACTCTAGGGGTGGTGCTGGAGCTGTGGTAGAGGAAGGAGAAGTGCATCATGGGTTTGGTTGGATACAGCAACAGGAAGTGCTACATATAGGATGAGAACAAATCAGAGGGAATTGCTTACATGGTGAAAATGGATTAGGAGAGTCCAAATTGCAAAAAAAAAAAAAAAGCATGGGGAAGATGTACAAGGTAAGCAACAACATGAGCAGATCTGTAAAAAACTATAGTAATCTCGGAGAACCCCTTTAACCCCTTAAGGACCCCTGCCGTACATGTACGGCGGGCTGATCAGGTGGGTGCCGCTGCTGCTGCAGGGGTCCGGCAGTCACTGATGGCCGGACCCCTGCTGTATGTGCCGGCATTGGTGAAAACACTAATCCTGGTGCATTAATCCTTGCACTGCCTCGGTCAGCGCTGACCGCGGCACGTGCGGTATCCTGCCGGGTCCAGGGTGGCCATCGGGTCCCCTCACTGCTGTGACGGGGACCCGATGGCAGGGAAGGCATCGTGGCCGCCTTCCGTGAGAGCCTGTGAGAAGGCTGTAAGTGTATTACGCTTTGTAATACACTTACAGCCAATGCATTACAATACAGAAGTATTGTAATGCATTGTAAAGGGGATCAGACCCCCAAAAGTTTAAGTCCCAGAGTGGGACAAAAATAAAAAGTAAAAAAACATTGTTTTCCATAATAAAAAACTAAATAAAGTTTCAAGTAAAAAAAAAAACGCCCCTTTCCCAAAATAAAACACATTAAATTGTAAAAATAAATAGAAAAACAGACATATTTAGTATCGCCGCGTCCTTAACCGGCTCTATAAAAAATATCACATGACCTAAGCCCTCAAGTGAAAACTGTAAAAAAAACTGTGCTAAAAAAAACCCATTTTTTTGTCACCTTACATCACTAAAAGGGCAACACCAAGTGATCAAAGTGCCCCCCAAAATAGTACCAATCTAACCGTCACATCATCCCAGAAAAAATGAGCCCCTTTCTAAGAAACATAAAAAAACTACGGCTCTCAGACTATGGAGACACTAAAACATGATTTTTTTAGTTTCAAAAATGATTTTATTGTGTTAAATGTAAAAATAATGAAAATAAGTAGACATATTAAGTATCGCCGCATCCGTAAAAACTTGCTCTATAAAAATACCACATGACCTAACCCCTCAGGTGATCACCGTAAAAATAAATAAAAAAAGGTGTCAAAAAAGCAATTTTTTGTCACCTCACAGCACAAAAAGTGTAATAGCAAGCGATCAAAAAGTCATATGCACCCAAAAATAGTGCCAATCAAACTGTCATCCCATCCCGCAAAAATAATACCCTACCTAAGACAATCACCCAGAAAATAAAAAAACTTTGGGTCTCAGACTATGGAGACACTAAAACATGATTATTTTTTTTTGTTTCAAAAATGCTGTTATTGTGTAAAACTTAAATAAAGTATACATATTGGGTATTGTCGCGTCCATAAGAACCTGCTGTATAAAAATATCACATGAACTAACCCCTCAGGTGAACTCTGTAAAAAAAAAAAAAAAGTGTGTCAAAAAAGCCATTTTTTTCAAAAAAAAATGCTTTTATTATGTAAAACTGAAACAAACAACCAAACCATATTTTTTATTGTCGCGTCCGTAACAACCTGCTCTATAAAAATACCACATGATCTAACCTGTCAGATGAACATTGTAAAAAACAAAAAATAAAAACACTGCCAAAACAGCTATTTTTTTTGTTACCTTGCCTCACAAAAGGTGTAATATAGAGCAACCAAAAATCATATGTACCCTAACATAGTACCACTAGTTTCTACTCTAGGGGTGCATCAGGGGGTCTTCAAATGTGAAATGGCAACTTAAAATTATCCCAGTGAAATCTGCCCTCCAAAAACCATAAAGCGCTCATTTCCTTCTTTGCCCTGCCGTGTTCCCGTAAAGCAGTTTTACGACCACATATGGGGCGTTTCTGTAAACTACAGAATCAGGCTAATAAATATTGAGTTTTGTTTGGCTGTTAACCCTTGCTTTGTTGCTGGAAAAAAATGGATCAAAATGGAAAATCTGCCCAAAAAGTGAAATTCTGAAATTTCATCTACATTTTCCTTTAATTCTTGTGGAACACCTAAGGGGTTAACAAAGTTTGTAAAATCAGTTTTGAATACCTTGAGGGGTGTAGTTTCTAAAATGGGGCAATTTATGGGTGGTTTCTATTATATAAGCCTCACAAAGTGACTTCAGACCTGAACTGGTCTTTAAAAAGTGGGTTTGGGAAATTTTCTGAAAAATTTCAAGATTAAACTTCTAAGCCTTGTAATGTCCCCAAAAAAAGAAAATGTCATTTACAAAATGATCCAAACATGAAGTAGACATATGGGAAATGTAACGTAATAACTATTTTAGATGGTATCACTATCTGTTTTAAAAGCAGAGAAATAGAAATTTTTAAAATTGCGAATTTGGTATTTTTTAATAAATAAAAATTTACCACTGTCATGAAGTACAATATGTGACGAGAAAACAGTCTCAGAATGGCTTTGCTCAGTAAAAGCGTTTTAAAGTTATCACCACATAAAGTGACACTTGTCAGATTTGCCTTGTCCTTAAAGAGGACCTTTCATCAGGCTAAAAAATGTGTACTAAGTGTGCTGACATGTAGAGCGGCGCCCAGGGATCTCCCTGCACTTACTATTATCCCTGGGTGCTGCTCCGTTCGCCCGGTATAGGCTCCGGTATCTTCTGGGACTTGGTTCTACTAGGAGGAGCCTAGTATCACTTGGTTATAGTAGGCGTATCCCAGGCTGTAGTGCTGGCCAATCGCAGCGCTCAGCTCATATCCTGGGAGGTTTTTTTTCTGAAATTGAGTGAGCTGGCTCGAGGTCAAAATATAAAGACACAGCAACCTGTGTTTCTCCTAAAGGCCTCTTCATTGTAATGAGCAGTGCACATATTTATACACAGACTGACACAATAGAAACTCTCCTATTGTACACAAGCTTTGAGCTTCTATGTTTGGTTTCAGATAAGAAAAAGAACGGTCAGCATAGGGGGAGTAAGGGCCCACTGTGGAATTTGTATTTCTGCCTTCCAAGGCTAAATTCCCCTCTTTTGTGTAAGCGCAGGTTAATCATAGATATAAAATGAATATGTATACAAAATGGACGCCCTATAATTTCCCTCACGCTCGTGTGTCAACAAGTCATGTAAAAGGTAGAATAGTAACCCTGAAATCTAATTTTCAAGGTTGCTTTCTGCAGCACCATTTACAGAATACACTTTTAGTGCAGTGAAAGGGATTAGAAATTCTCTAATAGTGAGAGCATAATCATATGATAAAAATCTTTATCATGCATACAGCTTACCCACAATTCAACATGTACAACTCTAGTGTCGTGCATGCAAAGTTTATCCAGAAATAGTAAATCTATAGTGTCATTTGGCAGCACGATGAATGTCAAGCTTTTTATGGAAAGTTCTATAAGCACAGAGTTTTAATATTTAACCTGTTTCATTTTTTATCTCAGACTGTGAAAGTCACACTACAGACACACTTAAATGAGTCGGCTGGGGATATCCTTGTTTTTCTCACAGGTAAGTGTTTCTCAAAGATCTTAGGCCCCAGGGTGCACTGACCACAGGTTTGGAACCTAGGCCTCGAAACTGCTGTTTACCTTGTATGCCCAGATTCTGATCTTTCCTTTAAAGATGGAGCATTATATACAGCATATTCGTAGCTTTTTTGCGGCGTGAACCTGCTTGTCTAAAACTGCTCATAAATTTAAAGCTTTTTGAACAATTAGTCATTCATGGTTGGTCTGTGAAGGTAGAAATCTTGATCGACAATGCCATAAGTTAAAACCGTAAATTACTAACTGACCTCTGCTGTTATCTGTGGCCTAATCTGGGCTTCCATTGGTGGATGCACCCAACATGGCTGACCAACATCCCAATAGGTATCTGCCATTGGTCAGTATTTGTCATGCTTGTTTGTGTCATGGACAGCCACCATTGTTTGGCCGGAAATGGTGAGCATTTTAGAATCTTTAGTGTATAGCAGTATTAGAGGGGTTGTTGGAGATAACTAAAACCTTAGGCACCAGCAGTAAATAACAATTAAGATAGCAAGAAAGTCATTTTGTACCATTTTTTCCCCCTCTGGTTATTCTGGTCCTTCCCTCCGTGGTTTGTTTTCCTGGCTGCAGTGCTAATGTCCCGCATAAAACAAGTCACTGCTGCAGCCAATCAGTGGCCTCACCAGTGACATCCTGTATACTGCTAAGGCCAGTAATTAGGTGCACAGTGACCTTTTGTGCATGAAATGTTACCGCTGCAGCCAAAAGGATGACGTAAGCACTGCAGGATTGAAACGCGATACTGGAAGTGTCAGGGAGAAAAAGGGGTGAGTAGGACTTATTTAAAAAAATATAAATAAATGTTAAAGGGGTTATCCCATCAAAAGCATCAGTGTTTAATGTGTCAGCGCTGTGTCAATGATCATTTTCCTAAATATAATGTTTCAGCCAAATCCTACTGTTCTCGCTAAAATTCTCCCCCTATTACCTCTTTGTTGTACTTAGTTCTCCCTTAGTTACGGCCACCTTTCGCTTCCCGAATGCACTGGCCGCGCATGCGCTATGGCAGAAAACATCTTCATCTAGTGTGTGGCTGTATTTCAATAAACGAGCACGGCGCCTGGCGGCCGCGCATGCGCGGTTCTTCCTTCCCTAGTGCAGAATCAGAAACAGAGCCGCGCATGCTCTGTTTTCAGCAAGGCACAAGTGCGGTATTAGAACTGAGCCAGCAGGAAGTTGGACTGTATCGGAAGCGCACATGCAAGTAAGGGAGGCGGAGTCAACTGATCAGCAGAGAGCTAAGCGCGCTGCCAATCAATAGGAAGGACAACGCCCCAGGAAATAGGAGTTTGTGCAGAGCTAACAGTAGACGCAGCGATGAAATGGGAAGGTGGGATAACCCCTTTAACTGCCACTGTCTGAGTTTTAATTTATCGTGAACAACCCCTTAATAATAATCCTCTTAATTTTAAGACATGGGAGTTGTTGTCCTATCCCAGTAAAGATCACTTTCCCATTATATTTAATATATTACAGGCCAGTCAGAAATTGAGAAGGCATGTGATGTGCTGTACAATAAAGCTGAAATGATAGACTACAGGCATGATGTCTTTGACTCTTCTGTGGATGGACTTCTTATCTTGCCATTGTATGGTTCCATGGCAACAGGTAAGACAGTGATATTCTGTTATTTTCAATGAACACGTTTAATCTTTCTACTGGTATTACACTTTATTATTTATTTTCTCTATTATTTTTAAAATTGCACTAATTGACAAACTTCCATTACTGCAAAACCCATGATTGGAAGTGTTATTGTTGAGAAGGCTGTATACTCTCCCTAGAGATACTCTGGTCCTACATCCCCTGACATTAAAAAAGAAACTGTAGTGAAAAACTGCAGTTCAACATTCCTTAAGGAGTCCTTCAGACTCCCTAAGGAGTAATTTTCTGCCACTGCAGCTCACTATGCAGAAGCCTACATATGTTCAGGCTGCTGCATAGAAGAAAAGAATTGTTTCAATTGAAAGGGGTTGTTCCAAGATTTAAAAACTTCTCTAACCATGGGATGGGGCATAAGTGTCTGCTTGGTAGGGGTCCGACTGCTGTTACTCTTGTATGAATGGAATAGCTCCCTACATATAGTTTAGATGGAGGCTGCAACATATCTTAGGGCTCTTTCACACTAGCGTTTTTGTTTTCCGGCATAGAGATCCGTCGTCGGGGCTCTATGCCGGAACAATCCTGATCAGTTTTATCCCCATGCATTCTGAATGGAGAGAAATCTGTTCAGGATGCATTAGGATGTCTTCAGTTCAGGCACGGAACGTTGTTTGGCCGGAGAAAATACCGCAGCATGCTGCGCTTTTTGCTCCGGCCAAAAATCCTGAACACTTGCCGCAAGGCCGGATCCGGAATTAATGCCCATTGAAAGGCATTAATCCGGATTCGGCCTTAAGCTAAACGTCGTTTCGGCGAATCGCCGGATCCGACGTTTAGCTTTTTCTCAATGGTTACCATGGCAGCCAGGACGCTAAAGTCCTGCTTGGCATGGTAAATTGTAGTGGGGAGCGGTGGAGCAGTATACTTACCATCCGTGCGGCTCCCGGGGCGCTCCAGAGTGACGTCAGGGGGCCCTACACGCATGGATCACGTGATCGCATGGATCACGTGATCCATGCACATGGTGCGCTCTGACGTCATTCTGGAGCGCCCCGGGAGCCGCACGGACTGTAAGTATACCGCTCCCCCGCTCCCCACTACTACTATAGCAACCAGGACTTTAATAGCGTCCTGGCTGCCATAGTAACCTCAAAGCATTTCGAAGACTGATCAGGATCCTGATCAGTCTTCTAATGCTTTCAGGCGACTTGCGTTCTGACGGATCCTCAGAACGCAAGTGTGAAAGAGGCCTTACTATACCTATATGGACCCCATAAACTCCAATTGTAAAAACATATACTTCAATTTTTTTGCATAGTATACTTCTGTTTTTTTGTGGGGTGTTTCAGCATAGAAAGTGCCACTTTTCTATACAGTGTAAAGAAGTCTGCCTGGTATTACACCAGTAGATAAGGCAGACAATTGTTGGGAAGGAAATGTTCCTTCCCGACAATCGCCTGCTCATTAGTGGAGGAGACAGCTACTATTACATGCAGCGATCTCCTCCACAGTATGGGAAGAAGTGATTGCTAATGTTATCGCTCATCCCTATACTGAATCATTATTTCCCAGCAGCATACCACGATTAGACAGCATGATCTGCCGCCGGCAAGCAATGTTTTTTTTAACCTGTTTAAAAATTGCGATTTCCTGATGAACGAGCTCATTGGGTAATGGTAGGCACTATTACACAGATCATCACTGATGAGCGTTCCTACGAACACTTGTTAGCAATAATCTGCCTGACTATCGCTAGGTGTAAATATAGGAGCCCTAAATATATGCTTAAAGAGGACCTTTCACTCTCCTGACATGTCTGTTTTAACAATTGTAGTAACAATTCTGGAACAACTATTCTTATGGCTCTATGTGGTGCCGTTTTTTTATTATTTCTGCTAGAAGTTATGAATGAATTGCTAGCAGTCTGCAGTAAGGGTACAGAGGGGAGTAACCAGTTGGGGGGGTGTACCTGGTGTACCTGCACAGACTCACTCTATCCAATCAGTGCTTTCGTTTTCAGGCTGTGCAGGTACACACCCCTGAATGGTTACCGCCCCTCTTTACCCTTACTACAGACTGCTAGCAATAGATGCTCCAGAATGGTTATTACATGGGGAATGCATGAAGCTATTAGGCCCCTTTTACACGGGCGAGTTTTCCGTGCGGGTGCAATGCGTGAGATGAATGCATTGCACCCGCACTGAATCCGGACCCATTCATTTCTATGGGGCTGTGCACATGAGCGGTGATTTTCCCGCATCACTTCTGCGTTGTGTGAAAATCGCAGCATGCGCTATTATTCTGCGTTTTTTCACGCAACGCAGGCCCCATATAAGTGAATGGGGCTGTGGGAATTTCCTGCATGGTTGCTAGGAGACAATCGGGATGGGGACCCGATCTTTATTATTTTCCCTTATAACATAGTTATAAAGGAAAATAATAGCATTCTTAATACAGAATGCAAAGTAAAAAGGGTGATTGAGGGTTAAAAATAATAACATTTTTTTACTCACCTCTTCCAATTGCGCGCGTAGCTGCAGGTCTCCTATTGTGTCTTTAGCTTGGGGGGTAAAGGACCTTCAGTGACGTCACTGGGTCACATGGCCCAATCACATGCTTCCATCATCATTGTGATGGGAGCAAGTGATTGGACCATGTGACCCAGTGACGTCACGGAAGGTCCTTTACCACCCCAGCTGAAGACACAACAGGAGACCGGCAGCTACGCGCTCAATTGGAAGAGGTGAGTAAATTTTTTTTATTATTTTTAACCCTCAATCACCCTTTTTACTTTGCATTCTGTATTTAGAATGCTATTTTTTTCCTTTATAACCATGTTATAAGGAAAAATAATAAAATATACAGAATACTCAACCCGAAACCGGACTTCAGTGATGAAGTCCGGCTTCGGGTCTGGGTACCAAACATGCCTATTTTTCTGACGCGTGTGCAAAACGCATTACAACAGTTTGCACATGCGTGGAAAAATCGCGCATTTTCCTACAACGCTCCCACCTCTTATCTGGGCGTCAAACAGGACACCCGTGTGAAAGAGGCCTTAAAACAGGCATGTCAGGAGTGGTGAAGGGTCCTCTTCAACATGTAGCTTACATTCATTTAAGGACATTTAGTCAGAAATATAACGGTTAGGAAAGGGTAATGTTTCTATCCTAGACAATATGACTGTTGAAAGGGGATACTCTTATGGAATATGTGCGTTAAAAGTACTGAACTATATTTCCTGTTTTTATATCCTGTGTCATTTTGCAGATCAGCAAAAAGAATTTTTCTCCCACCTCCAAAAGGCATCAGGAAGTGTGTAGTAGCCACAAACATTGCTGCAACATCTGTGACAATTGAAGGCATTAGGTACAAAGTTTTGACATTATGTAGGCCGTTACAATTACAGTTATGTTTGTTCGCTGGCATAGCGGTGTCCTGACTAGCAGCGCACATGCATAAGGCACGCTATGACTGGCTGTAAAATTTGCTGATTGGCCTTGTGTACGTAAATCTGTTAAATCTGGGCTTCACTAGCTTCTGCTGTTGTAAATATCAAAGTTAAAAAAAATAAAAATCACTTTCTATTGGCTCAAAATAAAAATGTCATATACATACGTTTAAAATTCCATGCTGTTTGCCACTGAGGTCCCTATTGCTATTGCAGAATGATGACAGGACTATGTGACCTTTGCAGCCTATGGCTGAACAAAGCATCAACATGACTCTGAAGGACACATCACAGCAGCAGTTTCAGAACAAGGTTCACATGGTGCACTTTTACATTAGGAATAATAAAATGGTTATGTCTTCAGGAGAATTAAAGAGGTTGGACATCAGAGGGGGTTCCTTCACTAGGGACCCCCCCATCCGTTAGCCATAGCATACAGCTGTCAAATTGATGCTGCTAAGCACAATGTGACCACTGCCGATGGTACTGTGTCAGGAAGTGACATGGCACAGCTTATCAATAGGGGGTTTCAGGAGCCGGAGCAGCAGAGTTGGACCCTCACTTATCAGACATTTATGGTGAATATTTTTAAAATTGTCGACAATGGGAAACCACCCTAGACAAATAATATTTCTGAGACAATTGTTTAAAAATTTTGAACACGTCATGTTTTACAGGTATGTCATAGACAGCGGCTTTGTTAAACAGTTAAACCATAATCCCAGAGCTGGTCTAGATGTTTTAGAAATTGTGCCTATTTCAAAGTAAGTGACATTGAATGGTGTCATTGTGCTATATTTGTATTAGATTATTATGAGCTGTTCTCTTATAAATGTTGTTATTTCATTTCCTGAAGAAGCGAAGCGGTGCAGAGAGCTGGCAGGGCTGGCAGGACAGCTTCTGGGAAATGCCATCGGATTTACAGTGAGGAGTTCTGGGAGAAATGTATGCCAGATCACATGATCCCTGAGATTAAGCGAACCAGCCTTACTTCTGTTATTCTGACCCTTAAATGCCTGGAGGTAAATGATGTCATCAGGTAATCCACTGTTTCTTTAAATACATTGTCACTTTAGTATTGCACCCTCGTTGTAATATTAACCCTGGAAAGTTGTTGCTTGAAGTCGACCACATTAATGGAAATATTGTTCTAGTTCATTTAAGTTTAGGGACCACTATTATAGTTCCAGATCTGCATACAGTTAGGTCCATATATATTTGGACACTGACATTTTTTTTACCTGTTTACTAAAACATATTCAAGTTATAGTTATATAATGGACATGAACATAAAGTCCAGACGTTTAGCTTTCATTTGAGGGTATCCACTTTAAAATTGAATGAAGGGTTTAGGAGTTTCAGCTCCTTTACATGTGGCACCCTGTTTGCAATGGGGTGGTTGCAGACGGTGCGGGTGCGGCAGGCAATTGCGATCGCCCGCCTGCCTCTTTTGTAATAATCGTTGGTGGCATAGTGGTTTTGGCAGAGTGTCAGCACATTGCTGACACTTTGCTAAAAACTGCTGACATCTGTGCTGCAGATGTCAGCAGTTTAACCCCTTCCATGCCGCGGTCCGTACAGACCGCTGTATGGAAGAGGTTAACAGGGAGGGAGGTTCCTCCCTCTCCCATCGGGGGCTGCTGTGCCCTTGCAGCCCCCGATTCTTGATGGGATCGGAGAGCGAGGTAGCTCCCCTCCCTCCCCATCACCCACTGCTCTGTTCTGGCAGCGGGTGATGGTTACCATGGCAGCAGGACGCTTTAACAGGCGTCCTGCTTGCCATGGTACTGTAAGTCTGATCTGACTTCTGCTAAAGGCAGAAGTCTGATCAGACTAGTGAAAAGTTAAAAATACAGTACAGTACACTATATAGTGTACTGTACTGTATTATACAGACATCAGACCCACTGGATCTTCAAGAACCAAGTGGGTCTGGGTAAAAAAAAATGTAAAAAAGTGAAAAAAAAACACATCAAAAAAATAAAATACACCACACATATTAGGTATCGCCACGTCCGTAAAAACCTGCTCTATAAAAATATCACATGACCTAACCCCTCAAGTAAACACCATAAAAAACATTTAAAAAGCCATTTTTTTGTCACCTCACATTACAAAAACTGTAATAGCAAGAGATCAAAAAGTTATATGCATTCAAAAATAGTGCTAATCAAACTACCATTTCATCCCCCAAAAAATGATACCCCACATAGGACAATCGCCCAAAATAATACAAAAAAATATGGCTCTCAGACTATGGAGACATTAAAACATGATATTTTTTTTTGTATCAAAAATGATATTATTGTGTAAAACATAAATAAATAAGTATACATATTATGTATCGCCGCGTCCGTAACAACCTTCCCTATAAAACTAACACATGATCCAACCCCTCAGGTGAACACAGCAAAAAAAAAAATATAAATACCGTATCAAAAGTCATTTTTGTCACCTTACATCACAAAAAGTGTAATAGCAAGTGACCAAAATGTCATATGCACACCAAGATAGTGCCAATCAAACCGTCATCTCATTCCGGAAAAAATTAGCCCCTACATAAGACAGTCGCCCAAAAAATAAAAAAAATATGGCTTTCAGAATGTGGAGACACTAAAAAAATAATTTTTTCAAAAATGCTTTGTTATGAAAAACTAAAACAAACCAAAAAAAAAAAGTTAAAGACTAAACTTCAGACAGAAAGGTCCACAAACAATCAGCAACTGAAAACCGTTGCAGTAAAGGCCTGTTAGAGCATTAAAAAGGAGGAAACACAGCGTCTGGTGATGTCCACGAGTTCAAGACTTCAGGCAGTCATTGCCAACAGAGGGTTTTCAACCAAGCATTAGAAATCAACATTTTATTTACAATTATTTAATTTGTCTTGAGCCCCTGAAATGAAGGGATTGAGTTAAAAAAAACGCTTTAGTTCCGCACATTTTTATGCAATCATTTTGTTCAACCCACTGAATTAAAGCTGAAAGTGTGAATTTCAACTGCGTCTGAATTGTTTTTTTCAAAATCCATTGTGGTAATGTACGGAACAGAAATTAGAGAAATGTTGTCTCTTTCCAAATATATATGAAACTAATTGTACATTAGGAATACAAGCACAGTATCCTGAATGTGTAATTCCTAGCATTAGAAATGCTTCCCATCAATTAGACAACTAGTGTGCCTGTCTCCGTTTTGTAAAACTGATCAGTAATAAACAGAGGACCAGTAAGGCTACTTTCACATTAGTGTTTTTTGCGGATCCATCATGGATCTGCAAAAACGCTTCAGTTACAATAATACAACCGCATGTACTCGTCATGAACGGATCCGGTTGTATTATGTCTTCTATAGCCATGACAGATCCGTCGAACACCATTGAAAGTCAAGGGGGACGGATCAGTTTTCTATTGTTCCAGATTGTGTCAGAGAAAACGGATCCGTCCCCATTGACTTACATTGTGTGTCAGGATGGATCCATTTGGCTCCGCTTTGCCAGGCGAATAGCAAAACGCTGCAGGCAGCGTTTTGGTGTCCGCCTCCAGAGCGTAATGGTGACTGAATGGAGGCAAAGTGATACATTCTGAGCGGATCCTTTTCCATTCAGAATGCATTGGGTCCATTTTGGACCGCTTCTGAGAGCCCTGAACGGATCTCACAAACGGAAATCCAAAACGCCAGTGTGAAAGTAGCCTAAGCTTCAATGCTTGTTCCCAGTAGCCCTGCTACACTGTGTACTAAAATATAGTTTCTCTATGCTTCCTCTGTCTAGTTAAAGTTTTTCTAACGCTAGAGATTAAACACATTCAGGATACAGTGTTTCAATTTACTAATGTATGTGGATCCTAGTTATAATATTAGGCTACGTTCACACGACGACAATTGTCGCGCGACAAAAAGTCGCACTATTGTCGCGCGACAATTTTTATAATGGGAGTCTATGGTGTCGCAGTGCGACATGCGACATGCTGCGACTGCGACACGAAAGTCGGAGAAAATCCATTCAAGATGGGTTTTTCTGCGACTGTCGCGTCGCAGTCGCAGCATGTCGCAATGCGACACCATAGACTTCCATTATAAAAATTGTCGCGCGACAAATGTTGCAGTGAAGTTGTGCCCTATAAGTCGCGCGACAATTGTCGTCGTGTGAACGTACCCTTACAAATAAGTTATTTTGAAAAAATGATTTTTACTATGTGTTCACATCTCGTTATGTGAACATGTTCAACATATGCTCTTTGAAAGCTTGCAACACATGTCTGGTCCTCTCCCACCTGCCAGAGGCTGAAAGAGTGTCATTTTGGCTTCTGTTAGGTTGGCATAAATTGGTATACCTTTTTTTAACACCTCTGCATTGGATTGGTGGTAATTGTTCCAGATTGCAAAACCATATTAAGGCACCCTTCAATTGTGAGTTTCAGTTGGTCTGATTTTAATATAACTGCTGCTTCAAGACATATGCATTATTGGCTCTCGATGTTCTCCACAGGTTCCCCTACTTGGATGCACCTGAAGAAAGGTTTATTTTAGAAGCACTCCGGAAGCTCTACCAGTGCAGTGCAATTGACAGGTGAAATAATCTTTTTCTCTAATATTCACGTTAACCCAGGACTCATGTTATTAACACGTATAATTAGTAGTGTAGTTTGCCATAGCTCATAAAGACTTGATTTACATGAGAGTCTTTTCCATCCATGCTCTATTCACATGCACAGCCCATTAAAGGGGTTGATCAGCAGTTTGTAGGAGCCATGGTGCTCGTGCAAGCGCTGGGTCCTCTTCAATATTTACCGGCACACTGTCTCCCTTGTATCAGTGGTGCAATGTAATTACACCACCCTCTCTCTTTCATTTGAACGGGATGAGCAGTTGTAATTACACTGCACTGCTGCTACAATGGAGATAGTGTGCAAGTAAATATTGAAGAAGACACAGTGCTCTCATGAGTGCCATAATCCCTTCAAACAGCTGATCAGTGGGGATGCCACGAGTTGGACCCCTGCCAAATTCAGATTGATGACCTATTCTGAGGATAGGTCATCAATATTATTCCACAGTACAACAATAGATCTCTATTACAGTGAAGAGGACAAGGGATCAAAAGATCCCAGCTTCTAGCTCCCTAAGGGGATAATAGTTAATAAATATAAAAATTAAAAAACACCAAAATAGTTTAAATCACTCCCTTTTCCCAATTATACATATAAAAATATATAAACAATAAAAAACGTATTGGGGATCAGTGCGTCAGAAAATGTGTGAACGTCGTAATGGAAAAAAAATTAAACATGCGATTTGCCATTGTTTAGTCATCTTTCCCCCCCTTTCCCCCAAAAAAGTTGTACATTTCACAAAAATGGTACCAATAAAAACTACAGTTCACTACGCGGAAAAACAATGTGGGGAGGAAAAATCAAAAATGTAAAAATTAAAATAGGCCTGGTCTTTAAGGGGTTAAAGAGGATCTGTTACCACAAAATGGGATGCAGTCTGCAATCAGCATTTTATAGAGCAGTAGGTGCTGAGCAGATTGACATTTTGTTTAATTTATGCATTTATATCTCTGCTCTTTCATAGCTGTAGATGGGGCGATCTTTAATTATCAAACTGATAGCTATATATGTGTGCACACTTATACATGTGAAAGTAAAATGAGAGAATAGAGCGCCACATGTGCGGTATCAGTTGTTTGGTGTCTAGGTTAAAAGGTAAGGTAAGGATGTGCTTACCAGATGTTGTTGTGAGGAGTCACAACAACTGTAGATCTCTTGGCTGGTTATTTCGTATCCCGACCAACAGGTGGTTGTCCTAGGCTGCAGCCGTAGTCCTCTGCGTTTGCTCAAGGGCAATCAGCAGGAAAAGTAGATAACTTTAAGAAAGTAGTTCAGGATCCTGGAAGGCTTTGCCTGGACTCAGATGAGTTAAGCTTTAGGATCGATGTATACAATAAAGAATGATCTTTTTTTGATAATAGTCTACGCGTTTCTGGGGCTGGATCACCCCCTTCTTCAGGACGAAGTCCTGGCGAAGGGGCAATCTAGCCCCAGAAATGCGTAGACTATTATCAAATAAAGATCATCCTTTATTGTATACATCGATCCTGAAGCTTTATTCACCTGAGTCCAGGCAGCACTTTCCAAGATCCTGAACAACTTTCTTAAAGTTATCTACACACTTAGGGTCCATTCACACGTCCACAATTCTATTCCGCATTTGCGGAACGGAATTGTGGACCCATTAATTTCAATGGGGACAGACAATGTCCCGCCTGGGTCCGCAATTGCGGATCCGCACTTCCGGGTCTGCAATCTCGTTCTTGAAAAAAATAGAACATGTCCTATTCTTGTCTGCAATTGCGGACAAGAAAAGGCATTTTCTATGTAGTGCCGGCGATGTGCGGTCTGCAATGTCCGTGTTTTGGGGATCCACAAAACACACACTGACGTGTGAATGGACCCTTATATAGAGAATGCTATCAGTCACTGATAACACCTCCCCGTGTACAACTATCAGTGACTGACAGCTGACTATGTATACACACTTACACAGAAAATACTATCAATCACCGATAACATCTCCCCTGTGTACGGCTATCAGTGACTGACAGCTATCTCTGTATACACACTTACACAGAGAGTACTATCAGTCACTGATAACACCTCCCTGTGTACAACTATCAGTGACTGACAGCTATCTTTGTACACACTTACACAGAGAATGCCATCAATCACTGATAATACCTCCCCTGTGTACAATTATCAGCGACTAACAGCTCTTTATGTATACACATTTACACAGGGAATGCAGTCAGTCACTGATATTACCTCCCCTGTGTACAACTATCAGCGACTGACAGCTATCTATGTATACACACTTACACAGAGAATACTATCAATCATTGATAATACCTCCACTGTGTACAATTATCAGCGACTGACAGCTCTTTATGTATACACACTTACACAGGGAATGCAGTCAGTCACTGATAATACCTTCCCTGTGTACAATTATCAGCGACTGACAGCTCTTTATGTATACACACTTACACAGGGAATGCAGTCAGTCACTGATAATACCTCCCCTGTGTACAATTATCAGTGACTGACAGCTCTTTATGTATACACACTTACACAGGGAATGCAGTCAGTCACTGATATTACCTCCCCTGTGTACAACTATCAGCGACTGACAGCTCTCTATGTATACACACTTACACAGAGAATACTATCAATCACTGATAATACCTCCCCTGTGTACAATTATCAGCGACTGACAGCTCTTTATGTATACACACTTACACAGGAATTGCAGTCACTCACTGATATTACCTCCCCTGTGTACAATTATCAGTGACTGACAGCTTTTTATGTATACACACTTACACAGAGAATGCTATCAATCACTAATAATACCTCCCCATGTACAACTATCAGTGACTGAAAGCTATCTATGTATACACACTTACACAGAGAATACTATCAATCACTGATAATACCTCCCCTGTGTACAACTACCAGTGACTGACAGCTATCTATGTATACACACTTACACAGAGAATGCTATCAATCACAGATAATACCTCCCCTGTGTACAACTATCAGTGACTGACAGCTATCTATGTATACACACTTACACAGAGAATGCTATCAATCACTGATAACACCTTCCTGTGTACAATTATCAGTGACTGACAGCTATCTATGTATACACACTTACACAGGGAATGCCATCAATCACTGATAACACCTCCCCATGTACAACTATCAGTGACTGACAGCTATCTCTGTATACACACTTACACAGAGAATGCTATCAATCACTGATAACACCTCCCCTGTGTACAGCTATCAGTGACTGACAGTTATCTATGTATATACACTTACACAGAGAATGCTATCAATCACTGATAACACCTTCCTGTGTACAATTATCAGTGACTGACAGCTATCTATGTATACACTCTTACACAGAGAATGCTATCAATCACTGATAACACCTCCCCGTGTACAACTACCAGTGACTGACAGCTATCTATATATACACACTTACACAGAGAATACTATCAATCACTGATAACACCTTCCTGTGTACAATTATCAGTGACTGACAGCTATCTATGTATACACACTTATACAGAGAATGTGATCAATCTCTGATAACACCTTCCCATGTACAACTATCAGTGGCTGACAGCTATCTATGTATACACACTTACACAGGGAATGCAATTACTGATAACACCTCCCCTGTGTACAACTATCAGTGACTGACAGCTATCTATGTATACACACTTACACAGAGAATGCTATCAATCAGTGATAACACCTCCCTGTGTACAATTATCAGTAATTGACAGCTATCTATGTATACACACTTACACAGGGAATGCTATCAATCACTGATAATACCTTCACCGTGTAAAACTGAAGTTAGAAAAAGCAGCGATAAAATTGTTTAAATTACAAGTGATGCTGAATCTTTTCCTATAAAACTATATTTCAATCTGTTCAGCTCCTGCTGCTCTACAACATGCTGCCTGAGGCTTACACTGCATTTTATGGTAACAGATCCTCCTTAAAGCCAATTGGTCAATTCATGCGTCCATCAGTCTGTACCGAGAACTGGCAGCACACGCTATTCTTGTCTGTTTTCCATCTGAGACTCCTTCATTCAAGTGTATGGTTGTGATAAAAACGCCATACAGATGTCCACACAGAATGATATTCATTCGATTTTTGCAGATTTAAATTGAAACACCCATCTAAAACACGCCAGAGTAAATGATTGTGTTTTCTGCAGATGTTAAATGAATATAATTTACAGCACTTTCATTGTATGTGTCCTGCTATGATGCTATTGATCATATCTTGACGCTGAATGTTATTCCACACTGTGACACCCCTGAGCTCCCATAGCAGAAGCAGCTTTTATTTTACCCTTCAAAACTGTCATCCTTTATAATGTTCTGGCACTGTTATCCTTCTGTTTAGCTTGGAGGCACTCTGAAACAAATGTACGAAAGGTGCCTACTCAGCAATTCCTTAATGTATTACTGATACCCAACTCATTTATAGGTAGAAGATTTGCAGGTAAGAGAACAAGCAGACCTGTGTCAACCAGATAGATGCAGCTGCAAGTGAACACTATGGGGGTCATTTACTATGTTGAAATACACCTAAATTAGATTAGTTGCGCTGCTGAATGCTACTTCGCTCTGCTCACGCCAGGTCTAAAATTGTGGGCGGGGAAGAGGAGGGGCCAGCAGGCCCGTCTCATTTACCATTTTCTACGCCTGTTTTAGATGTAGAAAAAGGTCTAAATGTAAGACAGCTCGGAAGCCGTCTTACATTTAGAACTGGTGCTGGATGCGCCTAAGTTATGGAGAGGTCTTTAGTACATCAACCGATCCACCGCCAGCTATGGGCCTTCATTAAGACCAGCGTCTAAAACGCTGATCTTAATAAATGTTCTCCTATGTATGTGCATCTAATCCTGCAGCCATGAGCAAAGTCCTCCATGCACATTAAAGGGAACCTGTTACCTCAATAAACGGTCCCAAGCACCCGGCAGCACCATAGAGTATCCAGCAGCGTGATTCTAATCATTCTTTTGTTTCAGCTGCCCGATCCGGTAAAAGCGCCGAAAATGATCTTTTATCCCTGGCCGGCGCGCTCCTCGAGTCAGGCTTGAAGTCAAGGGGGCAGCGGCCTCCTTGCTTCAAGCCGTGGTAATCCCGCCCCCTTTCCTTCCCCTTCGCTGTGACTGACAGCGTTTATGCCCGACAGCCAGCTGGCTATACCAAACAGCCGGCTGTCAGTCACAGGGAAGGGGCGGAGTTACCACGGCTTGAAGCAAGGAGGCCGCTGCCCCCTTGACTTCAAGCCTGACTCGAGGAGCGCGTCAGCCAGGGATGAAAGATCATTTTCGGCGCTTTTACCGGATCGGACAGCTGAAACACAAGGATGATTAGAGACACACGGCTGGATACTCTATGGTGCTGCCGGCGGCTTGGGACCTTTTATTGTGGTGACAGGTTCCCTCTAATGTCTTGTTGGCCAAACCCATGGCTCTCATCAGGAATCTAATACGTATCTGGAGCTCATGACTTCCCCGACAGATGATTTGTGGGAGAAAAGGATTGTGCACTTTGAATTTTAACACCTCATAATTTTGTTTTCCTCGGAGATAAGCCACCGGCAGCTTTCTCCTCTCTTCCCATTGAAAACACATAAATGCAGCTATTGAAGGTGCATGCTCGCCTTTACTCTCTGCTCCTGAGCGCTTTATTCTTCTGTGGTCATCAGATAAGGTTATTGTCATTCACACATAGTATGCCATATATCCCAGAAGAGACTTCTGAGCTGCTTTTTCTCATAGAGATCACAGCACAGGACAATGTCAGTCTGCAAGAGGTAGAAGACACCAGCCCACAGGATAGAGTATTGAGGGAAGGGGAGAGAGCATGGTTCACAAAGAAAGTTTTGCGGAGCTCAGAGGTTTTGGTGTTGCATGCGGCGTTGCTGAAGATAGCAGGCCGTGACGCTAAAGGAAGCAATTTAGAAAAAAGTGAATATTATGGTGCAGATTTCAATTTCTCCATTTATATCAGCCCATATCTAAAAAGTATTTTTTTCATGACAGAGGGGTATGTAACCTTTAAGCCAGGTTCTCCGTATCATCTATTAGCTTCTACAGGTGTCGAATTGATATTGTTTGGGTTACAAACTTATTGTCTGCCTTGGATATTCCCTGTTCTTATGTAATAGCACAGGGGGATCCCCTGCTTGTTACCCCTGAGACTAGTTCTTTACAGGTTTTCAGCCTCTCAATGTAAAATGGTAATTTCAAATGACAAAACAGTGTATTTTGACATTTAGAATGTAAGGCATATACCCTAGCATGTTTACAGCAATTAAATGAACATAAAATAAGTACATGAGACAATGCCATATTTAGTAGGGGAAAATAATGATTATCCATGGGTGGAAAATGTATCTGTCTGAAATAAGTGTGTCTATTCATGGTTAATCATCACCCATCCTAGTATAACATGTAGAGCGTTTAACATCTATTATATATTAAGCTCTTAGGGATGTTGTTCTGCAGGATCATCAGAAAGTGACATTGAAGCTTTAAGAAAACCATGAGCTGCAATGCCAAACACCGCCCATGAAAATGACCAGTGCCTTCAGTTTTTTTTTGAGGATTCCTTTGTTTTCACAGATCCCTTGTAATAAATGCCTATCCTCGTCCGCAAATGAGAAAAAGTAGGACATGCACTACTTTTTTTGCTGAAGGGAAAAATGGACGCGGAACACAAACGGATGAACTGTCAGCATTTTTTTGCTGACCCATTGAAATGAATGGGTTCCTGTCCGCAAAAAAAACATGAAACGGAAGGCAAGAAAAACAACTGTCATGTGCATGTAGCCTAAAGGTGTATTTCAGTGACTGTTAGTGGGATATCACATCAAGCTTGTGTTATACACAGCAGCCAATCTGAGGAGGGAGCAGCAGCCTAACCCAAAGATAAGAAAGGACTACGGGCTGTTTTAGGCCCCATTCAGACGTCCGCAAAACACCATTCCGGCACCCCCCATAGAGATGCCTATTCTTGTCCGCAGGCTGAAACCCGGAAGTTCGGGGCCGCAGCTCTGCAAATGCGGAAGCGGAGAGCATGTAAGTGCTCTCCGTATCATGTGCGGCCCCATTCACAATGAATAGGTCCCCATCCATTCCGCAGAATTGCGGAATGGATGCGGACAAAATTGCGGACGTGTGAATGGGGCCTTATACCAACAGATTATCTGATCAATTTCTGTCCAGTCAGACCAATAGCTGGCGTGTATAACAAAAGATCTGTGTGTGTAAATCTGTCAGATAATCTGTTGGTGTAATACAGCCCTAACTCCTTGTAGGTATGGTAGGTAACTTGAAGTCACAGATGTGCCCTAATGTAGTTGAGGTGAAAAGTGAAAAGCAGCCATAAAGGTAGCTTCTAACTGGAAAACCACTGAAACTCCCGCTAGTGTAGGAGATTGGGAGTCTAGGTTTTATTTTACACATTTCAACATTAAAGCCTACAAACTGATTGGAGTCGGGAAGGAATTCTTTTTCCCCTTCAGTGGGGAAAATTGGCTTCTACCTCACAGGAGTTTTTTTTTGCCTTCCTCTGGATCAACTTGTAGGATAACAGGCCGAACTAGATGGACAAATGTACTATGTTACTATGGAACTATGTAAACTATCCTACCATACTGTGTATACAGCTTCTATGCAGTCCTATGGTTACAGATTACAAACAAACGCTGCGTGTAGATCATTTACTGACTGTAAGGTAGCAGCCAGTTTATATAGAGACATAGGCTCTGCATAGGAACTTTATTTACAAAATGGTAGGATATCTTGAATCTCTTCCCGACCAGCAGCGTACATGTACAGCGCTGGCTCCCGCTCGCGAGCAGAATGGGTGCCACAGCCACCAAACCACCCAGGACTAATGTATGTGACTGCCAGTAATGCTGATCATAGACTTTTAAACCATCAGATGCCGTGGTCACGTTGTACAAGTAAAAACCAGCCAGGATCGGGGAAGCCGGATGCAGTGTGCAGCAGCCTCTGTCCTCCTGAGTGACGAGGCTGCCGCACATTAGTTTAAAAAAAATACGAATCACCCCTCCCCAAAATGTAAATAAAAATACGTAAAAAAATAATAAAAAATACACATCATGGGCATTGCTACATGCAAAAATGCCTGTACTATTAAAATCTAAAAATATTTATATATATTTTTTGGTCACTTCACCTTCCACAAAAAATTTAATAAAAAGTGATCCAAAAGTCATACACACCCCAAGATGGTATCATTGACAAGTACAGATTGTCTCTCAAAAATTAGCGCTCACACAGCTCCATATACATAACTACAAAAAAGTTATACGGGTCAGAATCCCGCAACAAAATTTTTTCTCTCAAGGTTATTATTATTTTTTTTTCAGTATTAAAACTCAAGAAAACTATACATATGTGGTATCACTGTAATCATACTGACCTGGAGAATGAAAGTAGCAGGTTCGTTTTACCATTTAGTGAGTGCCGTAAAAACAATACCCAGAAAACTGTGGAATTGCGTTTATTTCCAGTTTCACCCCATTTGGATTTTTTTTTTCAGCTCCCCTCTACATCATATGCAATATTAAATGGTGGAATTAGAAAGTGCAACTTGAAAAAGAAGCCCTAAAATGGCTATGTAAACAGAAAAATAAAAAAGTTATAGCCCCGGAAAGGCGGGGGGTAAAACGCAAAAAGGAAATAAACCTCCAGGGCTGAAGGGTTAAAAGGGGTTTTCCAGGACTTTTTGATGACCTATCCTTAGGCCCCTATCACACGGGCGAGTTTTCCGCGCGGGTGCAATGCGTGAGGAGGACGCATTGCACCCGCACTAAATCCGGACCCCAGGGGCGTAGCTAACTGCTCATGGGCCCTGGTGCAAGAGTTCAGCTTGGGCCCCATTTCTATGGGGCTATGCACATGAGCGGTGATTTTCACGCATCACTTCTGCGTTGCGTGAAAATCACAGCATGCTCTATATTGTGCGTTTTTCACGCAACGCAGGCCCCATAGAAGTGAATAGGGCTGCGGGAAAATCGCAAGCAAGTGCGGATGCATTGCGATTTTCCCGCATGGTTGCTTAGCAACGGGACCCGATCTTTATTATTTTCCCTTATAACATGGTTATAAGGGGAAATAATAGCATTCTTAATAAAGAATGCATAGTAAAATGAAGTGGAAGGGGTTAAAAATAATAAAAGTTAACTTACCTTAGCCACTTGATCGCGTAGTTGCGATCTGTCCTCTCTTTCCCTGCAGCATCTATGATCTAAAGGACCTGTGATGACGTCACATCACATGGTCCAATCACATGGTCCATCTTACCATGGTGATGGACCATGTGATTGGACCATGTGATGTGACGTCATCACAGGTCCTTTAGTTCTTAGCTGATGCAGGGAAAGAGAGGACAGATCGCAACTACGCGATCAAGTGGCTAAGGTAAGTTAACTTTTATTATTTTTAACCCCTCCCTCTTAATTTTACTATGCATTCTTTATTAAGAATGCTATTATTTCCCCTTATAACCATGTTATAAGGGAAAATAATTAATTCTCCAGAAGACCCGAAACCGGACTTCAGTGATGAAGTCCAGCTTTGGGTCTGGGTACCAAACATGGCGATTTTTCTCACGCGCGTGCAAAACGCATTACAAACGTTTGCACCCGCGCGGGAAAATCGCGCATATTCCCGCAACGCACCCGCCTCTTATCCGGGCGTCAAACATGACGCCCGTGTGAAAGAGGCCTTAGACTTGGTCATCAGCATCATATTTGCAGCGTCCATCTCTTGACAATCAGCTGTTTACACAAGATACAGCGCCACAACCATGCATCAGTACTTGATAGCTCTGTCCATTGTGCACTGGTCATGCCTGGTTCCTGCAGCAATGCTCCCAATCAAGATTATTTCTGAAATGGTTGGCCACTTTCTAATGAGATTTTGAAAATGACTTAACCAGATGGGTACAAGCATATTTAATTGTTAAATGTGTCATTCTTAACTTTGGCACACAGACGGAAAGCTTCACTCTGTGTGCCTGGGTAAGAAATACCCTGTTTGACAATTTTATATGTCTGTAACTGTCAGATTAGGCCATTTCTGAAATTTCATCAGAAAGTAGTCAACCCCTTCAAATATCTGCTTACTAGTCTGCAGCTAATTTTGGTTCTAGTCTTTATCCTTGTTACATATTATATGACAGTCCTGCAGAACTGACCCAGTTATATTTTATCTCCTTGTCTGCCTTTTAAAGGGGCGGCAATGTTACAGATCTTGGGCGATTCATCATTGAATTTCCATTATCACCAAATCTGGCCTGTGCTCTTATTAAAGCAACTTCTCTTGGATGCGAGGATCTTCTTCTTCCTGTGGCAGCCATGTTGTCTGTTGAACATGTGTTTATACAATCAGGTAACTTGTATGATTGCTAACAAAATATTTCTGTCGTCATTTGTAAAACTGCAACTTAAAAACGCCTACATGGTGTTTAGAGATGATAGTGCTCAGCTAGTAAAGCCTCTGCTTAAAGGGGTTCTCTATCTTTTTCTTACTGATGACCTATCTTCTGGATAGAGCATCAGCATCTGATCGGCGGGGTCCGATAACCGGGAAGGCAGCGGCGCTGGCAGTAGTGCCTCGGCCTTCTCGCTGTTTCCCGCGGGCCAGGGACGTCACAACTAGTATTACTGGCCTGGGCACGGCCAAGCCCCATTAAAGTGAATAGGGCTTAGCTTTGCACAGGCCAGTGATACTAGTCGTGACGTCACTGGGCCTACGAGAAACAGCGAGAAGGCCGAGGCACTACTGCCAGCGCCGCTGCCTTCCCGGTTATCGGACCCCGCCGATCAGATGCTGATGCCCCGCCGATCAGTGCCACTGCCTTCTAAAACAGCTAATCAGCGGGGGTCCCGGATGTCGGACCCCTGCCGATCAAATGCTGATGATCTGTCCAGAGAATAGATCATCAGTAAGAAGAATTTACAGAACCCCTTTAACTTCTTGGAGAATGCAATATGTATATGCGCCTTAGAGCTTTAAACTACCAGAATTTTACTCTACTTTTTAGACCACCATGGAGGTGATATCGTTTTTGACCGGAACACTGAGACAAAATAAGGTGCAAAATGAGATTATAGCTGGCAAAAAATTTGATTTACAGACAGCCATGTCTAGAATGTCACAGATGGGTACAAATTCTGGTGCGCACATTTCATATATTAGGTGCAATGAGTAAGTGCCTCAAATTCTGGCTCAAATAAAATAAGTTCAGGGGGCACATATCTTCCCCCAGGAGTTTACCATAAACACAGATAATGTATGATGGACACATTTATACTTCTCTTTTTTGCATCCACTCCTGATTTTGGTTTAGCAGCAGCATCCTAATGTAACAAAGCCCAGTGCCAAGTATGTATTGCTCACCTGATTACAATGGTCCATTTGATTTGTTGATTGGCCATTCCTCTGCAGAAATGCAGAAATTCTGCTTTTTATCAATATACAAAAGAGGCATTTAGTGTAATGAGGGTGGCACCGTTGCTGTTGCTGCACCCAGGCTCTGCTCCTTTCTTTGCCCAGTCCCTCCCTCGGACCATTGATTTCATGATACAAACCTAGTCCAAGTTATGAAACATTTCTCTTTAATTATTATCTTTGCATATCAATTTGTTCTGCTGGATATGGACAGTTATAATTTATTTGGTTGATTGATGACATTAAAGGCGTTGTCACTTCAGCAAGAGGCATTTATTATGTAGAGAAAGTTAATACAAGGCACTTAAGCTAGTTTCACACTAGCGGCAGGGGAGTCCGTCAGGCTGTTTCGGCGGGTGAACAGCCTGTCTGATCCGTCCTGCCGCTAGTTCACATGTTCCCCTGGACTGCTGCTCCCTATGACAATAATGGGAGCGGGGCAGAGTTCTGGCGGCAGCACGGCAGCGCATGGCAAGAGGCAGTCGGACTAAAAGTACTGCATGTCGTACTTTTAGCCCGGCGGCCTCTCGCCGTGCGCTGCCACCGAAACTCCGCCCCCATTATAGTCAATGGGGATGGAGCGGCAGTCCACGTGACCTAGCGTCAGGACGGATCCGACAGGCTGTTTACCCACCGCAACAGCCTGATGGACTCCCCTGCCGCTAATCTGAAAGTACCCTAACTAATGTATTGTTATTATCCATGTTGCTTCCTTTGCTGGCTGGAATAATTTTTCCATCACATTATACACTGCTAGTATCCATGATTACGACCACCCTGCAATCCATGAGTGGTGATCATGCTTGCACACTATAGGAAAAAGTGCTGGCCTCTATTGTGGCCGGGATCGTGGGAGCGCACATAGGCTAGTGCTTTTTTCTATAGTAAGCAAGCACGGCCACCGCTGATGGATTACAGGGTGGCCGTAACCATGGAAACGAGCAGTGTATAATGTGATGGAAACATGAATCCAGCCAGCAAAGGAGGCAACATGGACAATAACAATACATTAGTAACTGCCTTGTATTAACTTTTTCTGCATAATAAATGCCATTTGCTGAAGTGAGACACCCCTTTAAGGTATTTCATTATTGGTTACGCTATATATGTATCTTAAAATACCATGATTTCTTCATGAAAAGTATATATTTAAAGTGTAACTGCCGTTTCATTATTATTATTTTTTTTATTAATGTGTAGGAGCAGTGACAGGGAACATTTTTGTAATTCACTTTATTTAGCCAAAACGTTTATTTTCATTTGAAAATTGGGGCTGGAATGTCCCATAGCAGCGCTCTCTGAAAAGAGTGTTGCTATGGGCCATCCGTCTTCTAGGAGAGACGGGCTGTGCGGCAGCTGCGGGCTTCCGCCTGCCCTTCTCTCCTGCTTGGGCACAGGTATGTTGTGTGTAAAACTAAATTCCACGTCCTCCCCTTGTATTAATTATAATCCTACACTTACTAACCTGCGTTCCCGGCTGCTATTAGTGAGCTTTCCCTCTGTCTGTACTAAGCGATTTCTGTTCGCATCATTTCTGGAGGCTACTTCCGGGAGTGCCTGTGTGAGCAGTAAGCGCTCACTACCGATTACATATATAGTAAATATGTCATGATCTTAGTATCATGAAGCTAATGATACCAGGTGAAATATTCAACACACAGCATTTGTTTGCATGTGCCTAGGGTACTTTCACACTTGCGTTATTCTTTCCCGGCGGAGAGTTCCGACAAAAGAGCTCTATGCCGGAAAAGAACTGATCAGGCATATCCCCATGCATTCTGAATGGATAGAAATCCGTTCAGTATGCCTTCCGTTCAGTCACTGTCAGGCGTTTTCAGCGGACATAATACCGCAGCATGAGGCGGTATTATGTCCGTCCACAATACCTGATCAGTCGCCGGAATGCAGGATCCGGCATTAATGCCCATTGACTTGCATTAGTGCCGGATCCGGCATTGCGAAACAACTGAAGGACGGATTCGTCTTTCTGCGCAGACCGGGAAAACTGTGAAAAAGTCTGCAAGACGGATCCATCCATCCGCATGACAAGCATCTACAAATGCTGTCAGTTGTCACACTGAACGGCAGATCCGGCTGGCAGCTCTGACAACGGAACTGCCTGCCGGATCACACTAACGCTAGTGTGAAAGTACCCTTACAAAGTCGGGGAGGAGCATGAAAAGTGTTACCTTCAGGTGTTACTGTCACCTCTTCCCCTCTTCTTCCTACAGTGACCCAAGGGGGGGGCAGATTTATAACTACTAACATGGATTTTTAAACAAATGCTATGCTTTGATGTAAAATTGTCTATTTTCAGAAAATATTTGGCTATAGGGGTAAACTATGGTTTTGTTATTTTATAATTAAAGTTTTATGCTTGTCAAAACTTTGAAAATTGTCCCTGCAGCAAACGTTTTAATATAGGAAATAGAGTGAAAATATGAGATCACTATGTCGCTCCAGATTATGAATGTGAGTTTTTTCCTCCTTATTGTTTGGAGTGGTTAAAGCAGAAACAATAGCCGCCTACAGTATTTAGTAAACCATTTTCTAAGAAGTTCAGAGAATTAGATGGACGTTTCCATCATTTCACTTGTGTGTACATCAGCGTTTTTTATGATCGTTGCGCCAATGTATCTTAAAAGGAAATATCAGGAGACTAATATTTACTTTGAATTACTTCCCATATAATAAAAATTATTCCTATGTATGAGTGAATGCAGTTTCATCAACAAGAAGGCCTTATGCACACAGCAGTGCACACACTGTGTAGTAGGTACTTCACGTGTCCTTTACTTCCTAAATCAAACAGACAAAACCTACAAGCAAAAGAGTTACTTGTGCTTTCATACTGCGCAATCAACCGATCGTTAAAGGGGTTTTCCAGGACTTAGCTGTTGATGACCTACCTACAGAATGGGTTGTCAATACCAGATTGGTGGGGGCCAACAGCCAGCACCCCCTCCAATCAGACGTTTCAGGCTGGCACCAGAAACTATACAGTGTACGGAGCAGAAGGCACCACACACTTGTGTTGTGTAACACCAAAAAAAGGCACAAATATAGATCAAAATAGTTTATCTTTATTCATAATTGTTAAAATAGTAAAATACAAGAGGTGGAGAACACTTACTAGGGTCAGATACCCATAAGCAGGGCGGGAGCAATATAATAAATTATGTGGTAAGGCTATGAACACTAACTAATGGCAATACAATAACTCAAATAGCAGCATCGAGATTAAAGTGCATAGTGCAAAATTTGATATGATGGACCCAAATCCAACTGCTTATTAGATAAAACACATAAATACTAGTGATCAATTCGCCTATATAACATACCAAGTTGCCACCGTCCCACAGTCCCGACGTACGTTTCGCTTAGTATTGCTTCATCAGGGGAACACTTGTGTTGTGGCAGTGCGAGGATGCTGCAGTGTGACGGCGCTAGAAACTAGGCTTCTGCTTCATACACTGTATAGTTTCCAACTCTGCGGCTTCCCAAAACAGCTGATGGGGGTTGAACATTTGATATTGATTACCTATTCTGAGGATAAATAGCTATAGCCCCGACAACCCCTTTAATAGATGTAAAGATGTAAACAACTAGTCAAAATTATTCAAAAATGATTATATTTCTGTATTATCTGTATTTAATTGAAGAGGATATGTCACAACAGAGAACAACAACATCTAGATGTTCTTCCATGATGCATGAGTTTTAGATCTTATAGCCAGTACTCGCCTTTAGCTGTCCTATTTACTAGGTCTAATATACAGTTAGGTCCATATATATTTGGACAGAGACAACATTTGTCTAATTTTTGTTCTGTACATTACCACATGTAATTCAGATGCAGTTGAAGTTCAGACTTTCAGCTTTAATTCAGTGGGTTGAACAAAATGATTGCATAAAAATGTGAGAAACGAAAGCATTTTTTAAACTCAATCCCTTCATGTCAGGGGCCCAAAAGTAATTGGACAAATTAAATAATTGTAAAAAAAAAAGGTACATTTCTAGTACTTGGTTGAAGACCCTCTGTTGGCAATGACTGCCTGAAGTCTTGAACTTGTGGACATCACCAGACGCTGTTTCCTCCTTTTTAATGCTCGGCCAGGCCTTTACTGCAGCGGTTTTCAGTTGCTGTTTGTTTGTGAGCCTTTCTGTCTGAAGTTTAGTCTTTAAGAAGTGAAATGCATGCTCTATTGCTGTGATGGCTAACCTCTGGCACTCCAGCTGTAGTAAAACTACAACTCCCAAGATGCACACTTGCTTCATAGAAATAAATGGAGCATGCTGGGAGTCGTAGTTTCACCACAGCTGGAGTGCCGGAGGTTAGCCATCACTGGGTTCAGATCAGATGACTGACTTGGCCATTCAAGGATATTCCACTTCTTTGCTTTAATAAACTCCTGGGTCACTTTGGCTTTATGTTTTGGGTCATTGTCCATCTGTATTATGAAACGCCGCCCAGTTTGGCTGCATTTGGCTGGATTTGAGCACATAGTATGTCTCTGAAAACCCCAGAATTCATCCGGCTGCTTCTGTTCTGTGTCACATCCTCAATAAACACTAGGGACCCAGGGCCACTGCAGCCATGCATGCCCAAGCCATCACACTGCCTCCGCCGTGTTTTACAGATGATGTGGTATGCTTTGGATCATGAGCAGTACCATGCCTTCACCATACTTTTTTCTTTCCATCATTCTAGTAGAGGTTGATCTTGGTTTAATCTGTCCAAAGAATGTTCTTCCAGAAGAGTGCTGGTTTTTTAAGATATTTTTTTAGTAAAGTCCAATCTAGCTTATGAGTGGCTTATGAGGCTTATGAGTGGCTTATGAGGCTTATGTGCGGCTTGCACCGTGTAGTGAACCCTCTGTACTTACTTTCATGCAGTCTTCTCTTTATGGTAGATATGGATATTGATACGCCTATATCCTGGAGAGTGTTGTTCTATTGGTTGGCTGTTGTGAAGGGGTTTCTCTTCACCAAGGGAATTATTCTGCGATCATCCACCACTGTTGTCTTCCGTGGGCATCCAGGTCTTTTTGCATTGTTGAGTTCACCAGTGCTTTCTTTCTCGGGATGTACCAAACTGTAGATTTTACCACTCCTAATAGTGTAGCAATTTCTCGGATGGGTTTTTTCTGTTTTTGCAGATGAAGGATGGCTTGTTTCGCCTGCATGGAGAGCTCCTTTGACCGCATGTTTACTTCTCAGCAAAATCTTTAAAATGCAAGCACCACACCTCAAATTAACTCCAGGCCTTTTATGTGCTTAATTGAGAATGAAATAATGAAGGAATTACCCACACCTGCCCATGAAACAGCCTTTGACTCAATTGTCCAATTAATTTTGGTCCCTTTAAAAACAGAGCGCCACATGTAAAGGAGTTGAAACTCCTAAACCCTTCATCCAATTTAATGTGCATACCCTCATATGAAAGCTAACAGTCTGGACTTTATGTCCATTATATAACTATAACTTGAACATATTTTAGTAAACACGTAATAAAAACAAAATTTGTGTCAGTGTCCAAATATATATGAACCTAACTGTAAGTGCTTATCCATTGAAGTGTCCAAAACGAACAAAACCAACCATTCAAGCCTACCATACCATTAATATGAGAAATTACAATAATATACCAGTAAATGACATCATTTTGTAATAAAATGATGTATCAGATTCATTTAAGTAAGCCTGGAGAACTATTTTAAGGGCCCATTGTAAACTAAAGACCTTTGACTTTTGTTCTGTCTGCCTTTAAAAGTATCTGTCGAGCAAGTGACAAAATAACCATAGTTAATTTATTCCTCAGTTAGATGCGAGTTAAAAAGTATCTTTTTACACCTCCGACAGCAGCTTTTCAATATATTACACTGGCCACTTACTGACTTGTTTTGCTCTATTGCCCCTACGTAATTAGATTAATGGCCATGCACTGCACAATCTGGCTTCAAGACCTTGCAAATAATACATTGGAAAAGGAATGTGACATATCTCAGCAGAAAATTGCTTTTCTTTTCTTAGCAGTTATTTAAAGGATCACTCCACATTTACAAACTACAGTTTACAACATTCCACAGTTTAAACATACATGAAAATGTACTGCTTTCAATTATAAGATTCTTCTTTTTCATTCCGTTACAGTGCTGATTTTCCAAATTTTTTCTTTTTTTTCTATTTTTGGAGACTCGGGTGACAGTTACATGAAGAGCAAAGCTATAACACGCAGGATTGTCTGCGCAGTACATATAAACCACGTGCAGCAGAATTTTGAGGAAGGAACATAGACTGTAGCTCAGAATCAGTAAAGGAGAGCATTTAACAAAATTAATCAGCTTTGTATGTAGACTTTTATTGCTAAAAGGAGAATTTACTTTTAAGGGAGATTGAACTGGAATCTAAGCTGCAGTGAATCACAGTGTGAGCCGTAGGTTTTAAAACTGGTGTGTAGACTTGGAGCATGTAAATAAGGAAATTGACTTCATTTTGTAACTAAATCACTTCTTTATTTCTTAGTAGCAGGTGTATGAAGTGATGAATTAAGTAAAAAAGAACTTTGTAAGCACATGTAACAAACACTGTTGACTAGGGAGTGGTAAAGAAACCTGATTTCGTTCCCAATAACAAAAATAAAGGCACAAGATTTGGGGGAATCTTTAATATTATGTTTACGGCCAGCTTTAAAATATCCATTTATAGAAAGTACTTTTTTCTGTTTTATTATGTACAAAAAAGCCCAGTTCCAGTCTTTTAGATTCTCATGGACTACTTATTTGGGTATTTCAGTGACATAATTTTAATTTTAGAAAAGTGTTATAGTGCGATAAAATAATAAACAGTCAGTACTAACCTAACGATCCCCACCACTGCTGTTCAGCCATTTCTGTGGTCCTCGCTTCTTTCCATTTCCTGTTCTTGGGCTCGACACTGGAAATTACTTGGAATGCCTGCTCAGCAAATCACTGGCTAAGATGTGTCACTACTGCTGCCAGTGATTAGCTAAGCAAGTAGTCCAAGCCATTTCTGCATTTCTGGTATGTCTAGCCCAAGAACAATACATTTGGTACTGTTGTGGCAAAACCCCCACCTCTATAATTGTCGGGGTCCCAAATTGATGTGGATATATGAGCGCTCATGAGAGCTGACACAGACACACAGCTGAATCAGATTCTCTCCTTTATTCCAATAATAGCATACATCTTTATAACACTACAGATAATCATAGACAAATCTGGCACACCACCAAGGGGGTGGAAATCAAAACTAATAATTTGATTAGTTATTCATAAAAGGCAATACTTCCGCACTATACTAACAGAATTCTAATAATTAAAACGTTTCTTATCTCAAGATTAGCATTATTCAGCAGTGCATCCCGAAACTCAGAAGGAACATAACTCTCTCTTGTATGTCAAACTCTGATAAGGAAACAAGGGAGCTGCTATCTTGACCTTGCAGCCAAGAACTTCTGATCTATTTACACAGAAACTCCCTACATACTTCCAGCTGGGTCATTAACTTTCCACATATGTTTATACAAAATGGATTCTCTTCCCTCACAGTACGCAGGAGCTATATAGTGTGTGTGTATATAACAGGGTGGATAAAATCAATGATTTTTTTTTAAAAAAATCTAAAAAATCAGATTTATTTGATTTAAATCGGATTTTTTTTTATTTAAATTGGATTTTTTTTTTATTTAAATTGGATTTTTTATATAAAATGCTTTTTTAAGAAAAATATATTACCATCCAAAGGTTATTCCATCATGAAATAAATTAGTTTTTTAATTATGTAGAATAAGGCTGTATATGTTTACATTTTTTTTTGTAAATAAATTCCATTAATCCATTCACAATGTCAGGCTCTTCCAGAGGTTTATCTTAGATTATTGGGCAGTTTCTCTGCCTACAAGATATTATCACAGATGCTTGGTTTACTTTTGCAGTTCTCAAAACTGAATTTGACTCAGCAGAGATCATATGCCTCTTCTTCACAGCAAATCTTCATCTACTTGCATATTATAAGTTATACCAGCAAGAATTAGTCTTAGGACTACTTTCACGTTTGTGTTCGGTGCGGGTCCGTCCAGTACTTGTACAGATGGATCTACACTGAAAATACAAACCAATGCATCCGTTCAGAACGGATCGGTTTGTATTATATGTGGAAAAAAATGCTAAGTCCCAAACGGATACGTTCTGACCCCCATTGACGGATACGTTCTGACCCCCCAGTACCTGATGAAGGCTATTTGCCGAAACGCGTCCGGGATATGTAATTGATTGACTATTGCATATGGAATAAAAAAAGCAGAAGAAAAGACATACGCTTGCTGGGATTTTGTTTGTATTCTGGATGAGTTTAAGACATTTTTCAAAGTGGGGGGCTGATAACATGAAAACTAGACATTTCTCACTGATGAGAGATATTACAATGTTTCTTGTAGTCGCGTGTACTATTGATGTATGCAGAGTTGTGTAAAATGTTAGGGACTACTTAAGATTTTTTTTTGCATTTTTTTCTCAGAATGATTATTTGATTTCCTACAGTTAGTTTCTCTTTGAAACTTTTTGTAATACATAACAGGGCATTTGTCAACATGATAAATCCTATTAAACTAGGCATACTTCCTGTTAGCGTTGATCATGCTGAGTGAGACATTACCTGTAGAGATGAGCGAACTTTAAAAAATAGTTTGGCGTTCGGGTTGTGGTAATCGCCGCATCCCGTTATGGATTCCACTACCGCGGACTATCCCGGCATATGGAATCCATAAGGGGCGGCTTCCACGAACCCGAACTGTTGAACAGCCGAAAGACCTGGGGTGACGTCACCGTCATGTGATCAGTGCAGGGGGCGTGGCTCAGCACGGGATCAAATCCAGTGCTGAGCCACGCCCCCTGCACTGATCACATGACGGTGAAGTCACCTCAGGTCCTTCGGCTTTTCAACAGTTCAGGTTCGTGGAAGCCACCCCTTATGGATTCCATATGCCGGAATAGTCCGCGGTAGTGGAATCCATAACGGGATGCGGCGATTACCACAACCTGAACGCCAAACTATTTTTTAAAGTTCGCTCATCTCTAGTTCCCTGTCAGGTAGCAATTCAGCCTCTTAGGGTCCATTCACACGTCCGGAAGTGTTTTGCAGATCCGCAAAATACGGACACCAGCAACGTGCTCTTCGCAATTTGCGGACCGCACATCGCTGGCACTATAATAGAAAATGCCTAATCTTGTCCGCAATTGCGGACAAGAATAGGACATGTTCTATTTTTTTGCAGAAACGTAAGTGCGGATGCGGAAATGCGGATGCGGACAGCACATAGTGTGCTGTCCGCATCTTTTCCGTCCCCATTGGAAATTAATGGGGCCGCACCCGTTTCGCAAAATTGCAGAATGGATGCGGACGTGTGAATGGAGGCTTATTCTGATGCGATTTAGGTGTTTGGAGCACCAAGAGACGGGTTTAGTCTCTTGGAGCACTGCTTCACCACCACATTTCCCCTTTAGTCATTCCCTCCCATTGAGTGACAGGGCCACACATCACTGTCCTCCTGCCTGACCCTGAAATCTCACACATGTGCTGGTGAGACTTCAGTTGGCTCATGTGCAGTAGATCTCAGTTACCTGTCCCCGTTGTTGAGATCTGAACTGTGCATGTGCCAGTTGGACTCTCACTGATGCATTCATGAGATTTCAGGATCAGGCAGGAGGACATTGAGGATGCCTGGCCCTGTCACTCAATGGGAAGAAGTGGCATAAGGGGAAAGTAGTCCAAGGGACTTTGCCCATGCCTCTGTGCTCTGAACACCTAATTAGCATAAGCATAAAAGTACACATTTCTCGAAAACTGCACAAAGAATTGTTACAGGACAGGAGTCAGTTCACTCTGCATGATCAACCCTAAGGGGCAGTATGTCTGGTTTAATAGGGTTGATAATGCTGACAGATGTTCTTTCCTTATATAATAAAAAACGAAAAACAACTTTTTATTTTAGGAATAACTCAGAAACAAAAGGAAGTTGAAGAAAGTCACAAAACATTATCAGAAATGGCTGGAGGAGACAATGACTTTGCTACTCTTTTTTCCATTTTTGAACAGTGCAAATCTAGGTAAGTGTAAATTCAGCCCCTCACCACAGTGCTGTTTTTCTGCATTCTTGGAGCAATCATCATTTCATCATATGATAAATATATTCTGCTTTATGCACTTCTATTCCAGTAGCTCATGATGTACTGTTCTGTTCTGTACATCCTGATGCATCCTGAGCGGATTACTATCCATTCAGAATGCATTGGGATAAAACTGGTCAGTTCTTTTCCGGTATTGAGCCCCGACGACGGAACTCTATGCCAGAAAAGTTTGCCGCAAGTGTGAAAGTAGCCTTAGGTTTTTTTTAATTGGCCACTTCAAGTTCCCAATCTGCCCCTGCAGACCATCAATTTAATAATTTAAAGAATATGTCCTAGACATCCTTCAAATAAATTAGTTTTACATGCTTGCCTCAGAATGTCTTCACTCGTTTTTCTATTGGTATAAAATATTCTTATGAAAGAATACATAGGAAGTCATGCTGGCTTTTTCTATTACTATGACATATGATGATATTTTTTCTTTCCCAGTGACAATCCTGTTTTGTGGTGTCGTAAACATGCTGTTCACTGGAGAGCTGTAAAATCTGCTTTCAGCGTGGAAAAGCAGCTTAGAGATATTACAAATAAGCTCAAACAGGTTTGTACTTTACTTTCTGTAATTAGCTCCGAAATCTCCATCCTCCTCCCTTTCTGTCACTCTCATGTAATGTATACTTTCCTTTAATGTATACATGGACCAATATGCATACCTACTTTGGTTAGCATTATTTGGGACATACAGAAATAAAAGTGCTACAGCAGGCTCTACAGAGGGGCCATCAGGAAACGCATCTGTATGGATATGCTGAGTCTGCTTACACACGCATCCATACAGCTTCTATAGATATACAGTCAATGCACACCCATAAACGCTGCTTACATTGTGGTCTCTCCAAAGCATGTCTATAGAGGTGGCCTTTATAAACATGCATAAGTAAATGAACACACTGGGGGAGATTTACTATATCCATTTACTGGCTCAGTATGCCCCAAATAAACTATTGTACATGTCTTGTGCCAGATTTATTATTTGTTTTAGACAAGGAAACGGACATATAGTTGCGCCAAATACTACAAAATATTGGTCGAAATTAAGCCAGCCAGGAGGTGGCAAAAAGAACAAAAAAATGTCTAACATGCCTAGCAGGATGCCTATCACACAGCAGGAGCCATAGTGATAAGTTTGATACATTTTCTGCTTCTAAGCTGTCTGTGGGATTGCCCCACAAAAATTATTGCGAGATTTACGCCGATCTCACTGAAGTAAGGAGGAGATTCGGTGGACGCAGGTGGTGCTGGGCTCCTTCACATATGGGCGTGGCTGAGCACCAGGAAGATTAGTACCGCCCCTTGGGCACCTTCAATTTGCATATCAATAAAATCATTTTTTAAAGAAAATAAAAGCACCCAGAGCTATTCTACTGCTATATTGCGGACATGCTAGCAGCGATCTAGCCATGCATGTCCGCAGCTCTATAGGGTCAAATGCTGTGACAGAATCCCTTTAAAGAAATGTATATTGAAACTTGTATATGTGTTTAAATCAAATACCTGTAATACCCCTCTGTATCTACATAGCTGAAAAATTTTCCAGTGGAAAAGAGTGATATACCCAAGAATGAGTTGCTTCAGCGGTGTCTGTGTGCTGGATTTTTTTCCAATGTGGCAAGAAGGTAAGACCATGTACATTATTATTTAGCATGCCAATCTCATAACATGCTAGACACATAAATGGCATTCCACCTGCCTGTTTTATTTTTTGAACCATAAGTGATATTCTATTAAGAATTCTCACATTATTTCTTTGCAAATACATACTATAATGCCGTGGGCTCCTCTGACCAGTTTTAAAGACAGGCAGGGAGACCGCAAAGTCACTTCAGTACAGTTTATTGCTTGTTCCAGCCAACTTATGCGTGAAAGAGAGCCAAGCCCCGCTCAGGACAGCAGAGGCACGGAGCATTACCATGATTGATAATGCTCTGTGCCTCTCTGTGACCTTTTTACTACAAAATCACAGTGACAACCTTATCTCACTGTAATTACCCTTGCCTCATGCTGCTGACTTTTAAACGCAATCGTGGACATGGACCACGTATAAACCCCGGAGTGAATCGTGGGGAGTAAGCACCCACCCTGCTCTTTGCTTACTCCCAGTAAAAGCCAGGCCTGGATTAGCTGTTACCAGCTATACTAGGTAACAACAGTGTCCACTACCTTGGTGGCACGTCTCAGGTACACCACAGCAAACCACAATATGTATCTCCTTAGTAGGTTTCCTGCACCATTCTGGGAGATACATACCTTCCTTCATAAATGAGGCCTGTCACTGCCTCACAATACAAAGTTTGTGAAAACAGCAAGTAAGGGTGGGTTCACACTAGCGTTATGCATTCCGTTATAACGTGGTTATAACGGAACATAACGGAATCCATAAGACGGAAGGACGGATCCGTTCTTTTGCCCATAGACTTCAATTATGACGGAATGCTAAACAGAAGCTTTTAAAAGGCATTCCGTTTGCTTTCCGTCATAATACAGGTCTATGGAAAAGCATAACGGATCTGTCTGGGTCCCGTTATGCAGGACGGAAAACAAAGTCCTGTGGACTCAGACATATCCGTTATGCTTTTCCATAGACCTGTATTATGACGGAAAGCAAACGGAATGCCTTTTAAAGGCTTCCGTTTTGCATTCTGTCTGGGCATTCCGTTATTTTCCGTTATAATGGAAAGCAATAACGGAATACCTAACGCTAGTGTGAACCCACCCTTAAAGTAGGAAGTCTAAAGGTTTATTCACCTCTTGACATTTCATTAAAGGGGGTTTCCCATGAAAAATTATCTACATTATTCAAACCAGTGCCTGGATCCAAATACTTTTGTAAGTGCATGTAATTAAAAATTTTGTATAGCCAGTGAGCTATTCAATAAAATGTATCTGTATAGTGGCACCTGCTGTTTGCTCCTTTCCTCATCTCTCTGTCCAACTACTGAGATGGTCACGCTCTCAGTTCTGTCCTTCAACTGCCACTAGCCATATGTACTGTTAGAAGCTGTACCAGTTACGGAACACACCCCCTGAGTTGTGATAGGGCAGTACCAGAAAGGACTCTGTCCTCAGAAAGGACACACCTCTGAGCGGTCGGCTTGAAATATATCAAGCAGAGCAATTAGAACAATGAATAGGAAGATCTCTGGAGCCATGTGAGGAACAGGGCTAGTTCTAGCTTTGTTAGAAATAGATTGTCATATATTATGTCTTATTTTCATTTTTTACATTGATCGTGTGATAAGCCCTTTTAATGCCTTAGTGCTATTTGACGTGTATACTCGTCATAGAGCACTGCTACTTGGCGCTCCATGACGAGCATACACGTCATGGCATTAAACTGTCACCATGTCTGCAGTAGGGCTGAAACGATTACTCGATTTAATTGAGTAATTTGACACAAAAAAATCCTCGATGCAATTTTTTTGCATCGAGGATTCGTTTGTGTCATGTGACCACGGAGCGGGAGGGCAGCACTTGCTATTACTCCCCACTCCGTGGTCACCCGTCAGGTCATAGTACACGTAAGCGCGCCCTATGACCCGACACTGTGCAGAGCAGCGTCGCTCTCTCCCTCCCCCTGTGCTGCGCTGCTAGTGAGGAGAGACGGGGGTTGCGAAGGAGGGGTGGGCGCACTGCGCCACCAATGACAGGACCTTACATTGTCCGGCCTTACTAACTAGCAGCTAGCGGCGCCCGGGATGTCCCCGCACTTACAATTATCACTGGGCGCCGCTCCGTTCTCCCCACTTTGGGCCAGTTACAGTTTCGTGCTCCATGTGCCAATTACTAATATCGGACCAATGGGGAGGAGACATCACCTTCTCTGTGGGCGTTTCTTCTCCCTGCGCTGTCCAATCGCAGCAGAGAACGTCACAGTGCAGAGAGAAGGAACGCCCACAGAGCTGATGTCTCCTCCCTATAGCTCCGATATTAGTAATTAGCATATGGAGCAGGAGACTGTAACTGGCCCACAGTAGGGAGAAGCGAGCGGCGCCCAGGACCATAAAAGGTGCTTTGTAATCTTTAATACAGGAGGCAGGGAGCTGCGATCAGCCGCAGTTAATCCCTCAGGTGCCGCACCTGAGGGGTTAACTGCCGCTGATCTGCTGCCTGTCGCCTGTAATAAAGGTTAATTTTCATTGGTGGCGCAGTGCGCCCACCCCCCAGTATTAAAATCGTTGGTGGCAGTGGCCACAGAGCAGAGTCCCCTCCCCCCTCATTGGTGGCAGTGGCCACAGAGCAGAGTCCCCTCCCCCCTCATTGGTGGAAGTTCTGATTGGAGCCCCAGCAGTGTTATAATTGGGCTCCGATCGGTTACCATGGCAGCCAGGACACTACTGAAGCCCTGGTTGCCATGGTAACATTCTTATTAGATTACTCGATTAATCGTAAAAAATAATCGATAGAATACTCGATTTCTAAAATAATCGTTTACTGCAGCCCTAGTCTGCAGACATGGTGACATCACTGAGACTCCGACTGTTACACACAGCCAGGGATCTCAGCTAACCGGCCCAGGACCAATGAGGGCGGTCCCGGGCCCGGCGATCGCTCTGATTGGCTAATCTGTACAGACTAGCCAATCAAAGGATTCTAATGCCGGCTGAAAGGTTTGATCCCCACAGTCCGTGACTGTGGAGATCAAAACCTTCTAAAATGTATGTATGTATATGATATGTGTGTATATATATATATATATATATATATATATATATATATATATACTGCATATAATAACCCGCCCCGTAAGCTCCAGCTCATGTTGCCCCCTAATTTCAGGATGTCCGAGCAGGCAGGCGCGCGATCCACCCCCTCCCTTCCAACTTTTTCAGGATGGCCTAGCGGTTTGCAGAGTGCCAGCATACAGCTAACACTCTGCTTGAAACGGCCAACACCGATGTCAGCCGTTTAACCCCTTCCATGCCGCGGTCCATAGGGACCGCTGTATGGAAAGGGTTAACAGGGAGGGAGCTCCCCCTCCCATCGGCCGCTGCTGTGCCGTTGCAGCAACCCGATGCTTGACGAGTTCACAGAGGGACGGTGCTCCCTCCCTTCCCCCACCCCCCATTGGGCCACTGCTCTGTTTTGCAGTGTCCCGATGGTTACCATGGCAACCGGTCGCCTTCACAGGAGGTCCGGCTTGCCATGGTAGAGCTAAGCCTGATCAGGCTCCTGCTAATGGCAGGAGGCTGATCGGGCTAAGTGTAAAGTCACAATACACTGCAGTACACTATATAGTGTACTGCAGTGTATTGGAGAGGCATCAGACCCACTGGATCTTCAAAAAATCTAATTTCTTCTTATAGCCGCACCTTTATAATTGATGAAAAATTAAAAAAATAAATACACTACACATGTTTTATATCACCGCGTCCATAACGACCTGATCTATGTAAGGCCTCTTTCACACGGGCGTCATGTTTGACACCCGGATAAGAGGCGGGTGCGTTGCGGGAATATGCGCGATTTTTCCTCGCGGGTGCAAACGTTTGTAATGCGTTTTGCACGCGCGTGTGAAAAATCGCCATGTTTGGTACCCAGACCCGAAGCCGGACTTCATCACTGAAGTCCGGTTTCGGGTAGAGTATTCTGGAGAATTTATTATTTTCCCTTATAACATGGTTATAAGGGAAAATAATAGCATTCTTAATAAGTAATGCTTAGTAAAATGAAGAGGAAGGGGTTGTAAATAAAGTTGACTAGCTTAGCCATTGCGTAGTGCATCTGTCTTCTTTCTGCATCAGCTAAGAACTAGTGACTGGATGACGTCACATCACATGGTCCAATCACATGGTCCATCTTACCATGGTATTGGACCATGTGATGTGACGTCATCACAGGTCCTTTAGTTCTTAGCTGATGCTGGAAAAGAGAAGACAGATCGCAACTACGCGATCAAGTGGCTAAGGTAAGTTAACTTTTATTATTTTTAACCCCTTCCTCTTCATTTTACTAAGCATTCTTTATTAAGAATGCTATTATTTTCCCTTATAACCATGTTATAAGGGAAAATAATAATGATCTGGTCCCGTTGCTAAGCAACCATGCTGGAAAATCGCACCGCATCCGCACTTGCTTGCGGATGCTTGCGATTTTCCCGCAGCCCTATTCACTTCTATGGGGCCTGCGTTGCGTGAAAAACGCACAATATAGAGCATGCTGCGATTTTCACGCAACGCAGAAGTGATGCGTGAAAATCACCGCTCATGTGCACAGCCCCATAGAAATGAATGGGTCCGGATTCAGTGCGGGTGCAATGCGTCCTCCTCATGCATTGCACCCGCGCAGAAAACTCGCCCGTTTTTATCAAAGACATGTAGAACAATAAATTTAGAGAAAAATTGATATAGAAATGTAGTTTTATTTGAAAAATTTCATTTTTTTGCAAAAATTTCGGTCATTTTTGTTTAATATCAAAAAAAGTAAAAATGTCAGCAACAATGAAATACCACCAAATGAAAGCTCTATTAGTGAGAAGTAAAGGAGGTATAATTCACTTGGGTGGTAAGTTGCATGACGGAGCAATAAACGGTGAAAGTAGTGTAGTGCAGAATTGTAAAAAGTGGCCTGGTCATTAAGAGGGTTTAAGCTAGGGGGGCTGAGGTGTTTAACGAGAAAAATGTCATGAAGGGGTTAAAGGGGTTGAGCACGAATGGGGGAACACACCCCCATACACACTTTTCCAGACCTGTAAAGGGAAGATTACATAGCTTCTTCTCCTCTAGGCCGGTGATGCTCTACTGGGCTCCCTTGCTGTAAACATCCGGTTTGACATCGTCGCAGTTTGTCTGTCATTTGCTGTTTGTTCAGATTCGTGTGCTCGCGTTCACAATTTTATTGGTCTTATTATACATAGAATGTTTCTTTATTTTACCGAGAAATGTATTTTCCAGTTTACTGTCAATCCTTTGTGCTTCTGCCTTGCATGACATATACTGCTGAAGGGGCTAAAGCTCCTGGGTAATGTTTCACATTGATCAGGTCACATTCCAGATGATACACTGCTTTAGCTATCCTCCGAGGAAAAAGCAATCCATATTCCTTATTTAAACCACTTTCAGGGATGGGTAGATATGGTGAGAGGGATGTGCTAGGATGTTTTGCTTCTGTTATTTTGTTGTAGAATAGTTTATTTTTGGTTTTAATATAGTTTTATAAGCGCATAATTACAAGGCAAACCACAGTCATAAAATCTACACTAGAGGGGGGCGTGGCCAAGCAGCCGAGGAAGATGGACGCTTGATTCTGAGCTCCCGCTCCTGTACAGCTACGTCGGCAGCACTAGCCCTTCAGCAGCACTCTCCTGAGCATTGCCTGCCCAGCCTGACAACCAAGTCTGATCCCCATGATGACCAGGGGCAAGAGAGCGCACAAGGCGCAGGGCAAATTGGAGTTTTTCTTCGGCAAGGAGAAAAATCAAGATGGCGCCGGAAAAGAAGCCTCCTCCACTGCTTCATCTCCCGGAGCCTCCCGCAACTCCGCCTCACCTCTGTCCCAGACGGTGGATGTGACAACCCCACCGAGGAGGCACTCCGGATCGTCGGCAGACTCCCCACCTCAACATTCTCCTCACCATGCCACACAGGTTAGTGGGCCGCTGTCGCACGAGGACTCCCCGCAGACGAAGGGGCCTGCGGCGCGGGAATCTCCGAGCACCAGTCCGGAGAAACGGAGACCTAAGCTCCAGGACTCTAACCCCACTAGGGGTGGAACGGGCTCCTTGGACACTCTGGGAGAGTTGGTCTCTCCTGATGGAGCACTGCTTGCGTTCCCTACGAACGATTCACCTGCTTCCAGCAACTTATTAAAACAAATGCTAATGGCGTTTAACAACTCCATGTCAACTCATATTTCTGGTCTATTAACACCCTTGCAAACGACGGTGGTAGACTTGGGTAACAGAACAAGTCATGTGGAGGAGAAAATGGGGAGTTCGCATCAGCACATAATAATCTTGTGGACAAACACGACTCCATGGTGGAAGAAATCACTTGTCTCAAAGCAAAAATCGCAGACCTAGAGGACAGATCCCGCAGGAACAATCTAAAGCTGCGTGGTGTTCCTGAGTCTATTACTTCTGCGGATCTGCCGGAATATATTAAAGGCTTGATTAAAATACTGGTGCCATCATGCACTGCAAGTGACTTGATTATCGATAGGGCACATAGGATCGCAAAACCAAAACACCTACCAGCGGATGCCCCACGTGACGTCCTGGCACGCATCCACTTTTTTCATATCAAAGAGAGTGTCCTTGCTAATGCGAGAAAAAGTGATGGTTTCCCTGCCCCTTACCAAGCAGTCCAACTATATGCGGACCTATCGGCTGCGACTCTACAGATGCGGCGACAGTTATTGCCCATTACAACCGCCCTCCGGGCTAATTCTATCGCATACCGCTGGGGATTCCCGGTCAAACTGCTAGTCCGCAAGAATGACGACTTAGTGGTGATTGGCTCCGTGGAGGAAGGGAGAAAAGTACTGGCTTCATGGAACATTCAAGTGGACTTAGATTCTACACACCCTTCCCGTGCCAGTACAGTCTTGGAGGAAGAATGGAAGCTGGTGGAAAGCAGGCGAAAGAAGAAGAATCGCTGAAGGACTTTAATATTCTGATGTTCTTTGGAATCTACAGGAGTGGATGAGTATTAATCTGCTCAACTCTGTGTTGGTGGACAATATTGTACCCCACTGATGCCATGAGGCTACTGGAGTTGCCTCACGTTCTGTATAGCTTTAGCCCTTTTTCAGGGGCAATCCTAGTTCATTACCTACTGTTTATGTTCTGTTATACGCTACTAGTTATGCATTTTGTTAGCCTGATTGCGTTTATGTCAGCTAGGGTTTCGTCTGACGCATGTGGAGGAGACGAGGGCTGCCTCCTTCTGTATCATGGGCCGCAACCATTTCCGCACCTAAACTGCTATTATCATGGTACTTAAGATAGGCTCCTTGAACGTTAGGGGCTTAAATAGCCCATTTAAGCGGCGCATGTTGTGGAAGGAGGCACTAGCCCTTAAGTGCGACATTTTCTGCGCACAAGAGACACACATTATAAAAAGGATGCACACAGGATTTCACATCCTGCCTTCCCAGTGGTATTCCAGGCACATGATGCTAGTAAACGTAGGGGAGTCCTTATAGCAATTAGGAATACGGTTGCCCACTCAGCAATTTCCACACTATGTGACCCGTATGGGAGATATATTATTCATACCTGCCATTTGAACAATATACTATATACGATTGTGGGCTTATATGCCCCTAACAAGAAACCCTATCGTTTTATAAATAGGCTTCTGCATAAAGTTAATGCTTCTCGACAGGGTAATGTCCTAATTTGCGGTGATTTCAATTGCATCCCTGACCCCTCCATGGATTCTACTACCCCCAATAGGAGCAAAAAATCTGGTCTTAGTCCTCTGTTTAACCAACACTCCCTTTATGACATATGGCGTCTCCACCATGCAGAGGGAAAAGATTATACCTATTTCTCCCCGTCACATAATTCTTACTCCCGCATCGATATAATCCTAGTAGACAAACGATCTATTGATTTAGTGCATGGTTCTGCTATTGGCCAAATCACATGGACGGACCATGCGCCAGTTACTGTGGATATCACAGAAGCTTTTCCCCCTTCTACCAACCAACTATGGAGGGCAAATGAATACATCTTGTCTCACTCCAAATATAAACCGATGATTATGAAAGAACTAGAGGAGTTTTTCACTATTAACGCAGATTCAGTAAGTAACCCCACTACCGTATGGCTAGCCCACAAAGCGTACATACGGGGTATTCTAATCAAACTGGGACATATAGACAAGAAGAACAGGGAAAAATGTCAGGCGGACCTTATTATTAAAATCTCACAAATGGAGGCTAGAAATAAATCTTCGCCTAATACAACCCTTTCGGAATCCCTGAGAAGACTTAGGCTCCAGCTGCGAGAGTGCTTACTCCACAGTTATGAGCGCTCTTTAAAAAGGTGAAGGCATTATATTACTCCCAAGCAAATAAAGCAGGAACCCTACTAGCCAGGAGAATAAAAGCGAAAGCCGCAAAATCAAGGATAGCATTTCTGTGGTCATCAAACAACTCCCACAAGATATATGATCCTAAGTCTATAGCTAACAGATTTGTAGAATACTACTCCAAACTATATAATTTAGCTGCAGTCCCCCACACAGTTTGCCCCTCCCAGCGAGATATTGATAATTTTCTGACATCTTTAGCTCTGCCTACTTTGGAGGACTCTCAGAAATCCATGCTATCGACTCCATTCACCCAGGAGGAAGTTTCCATTATTTTACGCCAGCTTCCTGCTCAGAAGAGCCCGGGTCCTGATGGACTGTCTAATCTTTATTACAAATTGTATGCTCCCAGTTTACTTCCTTTCCTTCATGCCTCCCTGTCTCGTGTCGCTGCAGAGGGCGCTATGCCAAAAGAAATGTTGGAGGCCGTTATCGTGACGCTGCCTAAACCTGGCAAAGAACCCACCTCTCCCCAAAATTTTAGACCTATTTCACTCTTAAACGTAGATACTAAAATATATGCAAAATTGATTGCCAACAGACTGGCCTCTGTTATTCCCTCACTGATCCATCCTGATCAGGTGGGTTTCGTGAAAGGGAGGCAGATCACAGATAATTCTAGGAGAGTGATCAACCTATTGGACTATGTCCATCGGACTTCCACTCCGGCCTTATTTGTCACCCTGGACGCCGAGAAGGCATTCGACCGGGTTAATTGGTCGTTTGTCTTCTCGGTGCTCTATAAGATGGGTTTTCCTTGTGATATTATAGCAGCTATATTGGCTCTATATAAAAATCCGTCGGCTCGAGTATTGGCAAACGGCACGATGTCTGATTCCTTTGATCTATCCAACGGCACGAGGCAGGGATGCCCTCTTTCCCCTCTCATCTTTATCCTCTCTATAGAACCCCTTGCCCAAGCTATCCGCACGTCATCAGAAGTTTCTGGTATAACGATTGGCGGCAGACAACATTCCCTATCGTTATATGCAGATGACATAATTTTAACTTTAACTAACCCTTCTAGATCGCTACCCGCAGTAATGGACATAATTCATAGATTTGGAAACCTTTCTTTCTATAAACTCAACGAGTCCAAGTCCCAGGTCCTTTCCCTCGGCCTTCCCTCTCCTGAGGCTATGGTACTCCAAAATAAATTTGCCTTAGATTGGCAACCGGAGATGGTACAGTATCTGGGCATTAATCTTAGCACCAGAGTACGTGATTTATACAAGGCCAATTTCCCACATCTTCTTTCTATTCTTCAATCTGATTTTACTGATATAGCGAAGACAGAATTATCATGGTTAGGTAGAATTGCAGCATTCCAACAGCATGTTCTCCCAAAAATGCTTTACCTGTTTCGCACTATCCCCATACCTCTTCCTAAATCCTTTTTCCGAACTAGCAACCGCTTACTCACTCACTTTATATGGCAGAAAAAACCCCAAGAATTGCAAGATCCCTGCTAAATAGACTTAAACGGAAGGGGGCCTGGGTTTACCTAATATTTTTGATTATTATCTAGCCTCTAGGATAAACCAATTGAAAGATTGGTGGATAGGTGACCCGAATACTCACTGGATCCACATAGAAAACTCTTTAGCTCCCTCCAAAAATCTTAGATCGCTTTTATTAGCATCTGTGAACAAAAACCTCACTCACTCTCACCTCCCGTTCCTAATTTCCACATCCATAGACATTTGGAGGACTTTTCTTGCCAGATCAGCACAAGACCCAGTTTCCTTCGCTCATTTAGCCCCCTGGAATGTTTGTCATTACTGTCCCCAGATTTAAATTTGTCTTCCTGGGTGGAGATTGGAGTCAAGCGGGTAGGAGACATAATACAGAAGTCTACTCTTAAAACATTCACAAGTCTACAGCAGTCCTATGATATACCCCCTAAAGAAATCTTCACATATTTGAGGGTCAAACATATCTTGTCTGAATTCCCCTGACAATGGGGATTGGAGCCCTTCAGATTCTGAAAAATTGGGACCTGCCGAACGCTACATCTTCGGGCATCAAACCGATTTACTCTCTACTAGGCTGTAAGTCCTCCTTTGTTAAATCGACCCCTTTTCTTACCTGGGAAAAGGAACTATGCCAGTCATATTCACTTGCCCAGTGGACTACAGCCATGGGAATTGCCTCATCCACATTGCGTTGCTCTACACATTTGGAGACTTATATGAAAACAGTGCTAAGATGGTACCTTACACCCATTAGACTTAGTTCAATATACCCTGGCTCCTCTCCGCTTTGCTGGAGGAATTGCGGAGGCAGAGGTACTTTGTTCCATTTACTTTGGGACTGCTCTCTAGTAAAGCCTCTGTGGTCTCAAGTATTTAGACAAGTGTCGATATTGGCTAATAGACATATAGCTCCAGATCCGGCCTTAGCACTCCTGCTTCTTGATGTTAACAAACTGCCTCGGGAGGCTAGAATTATCAGTATACACCTCTTCATAGCTACGAAACTTCTACTGGCTACTAACTGGAAAAGTATAGTGATCCCTACGATTAAGGGAGTGCTTGACTCTGTAGCCACTACATATATATACGAAAAATGATGTCTGGTAAAGACCTTCGCACCCAAATTTTTGAATCGAATTGGGCCCGATGGTCTCTTATACAAGACTAACTGGCCAAGCTGTATAGATAAGCAAAACGCTCTAGGTCCGACGTAGACCTTTCCTGAATTTTGTGTTGTCCTAGTTCTCTTGAACTCCTCAGACACTTTATATTTGACAAGAAAAATACCAAGCTGACTTTTGAATAGAAAATTAGCCTTTGCTCAGGCACTGTTATTTGTTATTTGTCATGATGTTTTCTTTCCTTTTCTCCCCTCCCCCTGACCCCACCCTTTCCCTTCCCATGCCCTATTGCTTTATTTTTTATCTCTTGCGTTTGAACAACACGATGTAAAATTTTTGGCAGAATACGCTTATGTATTGTACTTTTTCTATCTTTGCCAATAAAAAATTATTGACCATTAAAATCTACACTAGATTGGTTTTGTGAAAAAACGTCTTATTGTTGTATATTCATCACACTGAATGGTCTCTGATCATTAAGGGCAGACTATAAGGCCCCTTTCAGACGAGCGTGTCCGGATTAGATCCGGATGCGTTGCGGATGCGTTCAGTGAAAACTGTGCGATTTCACAGGCAAAGCCATTCAGTTTTACCTGCGATTGCGTTCAGTTGTTCAGTTTTTTCTGCACGGGTGCAATGCGTTCTGATGCGTTTTTCACGCGCGTGATAAAAAACTGAAGGTTTACAAACAACATCTCCTAGCAACAATCAGTGAAAAACGCAACGCACCTGCACTTGCTTGCGGATGCGATGCGTTTTTCACGCAGCCCCATTTACTTCTATGGGGCTAGGGCTGCGTGAAAAACGCAGAATATAGAACATGCTGCGATTTTCACGCAACGCACAAGTGATGCGTGAAAAAAAACGCTCATGTACACAGACCCATTGAAATGAATGGGTCAGGATTCAGTGCGGGTGCAATGCGGTCACATCACGCATTGCACCCGCGCGGAAAACTCGCCCGTGTGAAAGGGGCCTAAAAGGCACCAAGGCATAGCCAAGTTGCCTTTTGTCAGCCATTGTCGCTCAAAAGCACATTTTTAAGGGTTTTAGGCCTTATTCACACATCCGCAAGTGTTTTGCGGATCCACGGAGCCGCGGATCCGCAAAACACGGACACACCGGCAATGTGCATTCCGCATTTTTGCGGACCGCACATTGCCCGAACTCCATAGAAAATGCCTCTTCTTGTCCGCAATTGCGGACAAGAATAGGACATGCTCTATTTTTTTTGCGGAGCCGCGGACCGGAAAATCGGCGGCGCGCTCCGCAAAATCGGATGCGGAGAGCACAGTGTGTGCTCTCCGCATCTTTCCCGGCCCCATTCACAGTCAATGGGTCCGCATGTATTCCGCAAAATTGCGGAATACATGCGGACTACATTGCGGATGTGTGAATAGGGCCTTAGGCAGTAGTTTCTCTGCGTTCTCCACTGCTTTCTACAGAATGCTGCAGGCAGTAGCCAAACCCCGTTCCCCTCTGTCAGTACTGTGCCCCTATTAGCTTTTGCTGCAGGTCTCTGATGACATCTCCTGCTTTTGCTATCATTTTATAGCACTGTAGAACTTAATGTATTCTTATAGCTGGTTCTACATTACATTGTATACCCAAATGCTGGAGGAATCAGGTATAGGAAAGCATAAAGTCCTCCAGGGACATAAAAACCAGCCAGCCATGGAGAAGGGCAGTGGTGAGGTCAGTGCAGTTACGGACAGTAACTGCACAGCAATGACCCAGGAGTGCAGGTTTTGGCAACTGTTGCCGCCGTCTATCAATGGTGGAGCATCAGAGAGTGCAGGTACAGTAGAACTACTGCCTGAATACCTCTAGAAAACAAATCTGTGCAAGACCATAACCGGAATTTTGACCGGAGCTAAAACCGCAGCATGCTGCGATATTATCTCTGTCCTAAAATGTCAAAAAGACTGAACTGAAGACCTCCTGATGCATCCTGAACAGATTTCTCTCCATTCAGAATGCATGGGGATAAAACTGATCAGTTCCTTTCTGGTATAGAGCCCCTATGACGGAACTCTATGCCGGAAAAGAAAAACGCAAGTGTGAAGGTACCCTAATAAAGACCAATTGAGAAAATAATTTTTAGCTCAAAATAAGTACAATGCAGTAATAAAAAGAATTGACCATAAAGGTGTACATAGCCTTTAATCTTAGTAACTGACTGACCACCTTTAGCAGCAATAATCATAGAAGTGGGTAACATTAGTTTTTTTTCACTGCCTGATAGCCAGACACTTTTGTACACATTTGGAAATAATTCCACTTAATTTGAGTAAAATGCTTCATTTCATTGTGCACATTTCTGTACCGTACTTCTAGGTCAGTAGGAAGGACATTCTGCACAATGGATGGAAATGGCAGCATGGTGCATATCCATCCTTCCTCAGCTGTGAGTATTTGAATATAAGCGTAGTCTCATTGGTTACTTGTATAATCAGTCAGCGTTTGTTGGATTCATTAGCTGCATTGTTGTTTTCTGTAAATTCATCATAAGTCATGCATGTGACACACCATTCATAGAAATTAGTTATTTGGGTTTCATAAAAAGATTACCAGCACTGTTATAATATCCGTATACTGCTGTGACATCCATATGTAACTTCTAGTAAGAATGAATTATAACCTGCTTAAAGGCAATGTGTGATCAAAAAATTAGCTTTTGCTTAAATTAGGTTTTTATGTTAAACATATTTTAAAAAATTTTTGATTATATTTTTTATTGTCCGTGTCACTATATATATTTAAGAGAAAAAACCTGAAGATCCTGCAGTTTTCGCACTAGCCACTAAACCTAATAATAAGCACCACGTTTTAGTCTGTACAGATCACTTTACTGCAGTCATCTGCTTATTATTACAGGTAGAATTAAAATGACCGATATTAGATAGATAGACAGACAACACAGGATCCACCATTCACCATAGGTGATATCACAGCTTATCTACTCCCTCCTGACTTCTGTACACAAAGCATATCTAGAAAACTCTCCCATAGAAGTCAATGAGTTCCCTCCTGTCCTTGGTCCATGGTGGCTGCTTTAAAACGTATCTCTAAATGTTGTTAGGCCTCTTTCACACTAGCGTTGTTAGGATCCGGCGTGCACTTCCGTCGCCGGAATGCACGCCGGATCCTGAACAACGCAAGTGAACTGAAAGCATTTGAAGACTGATCAGTCTTCAAAATGCTTTCAGTGTTACTATGGCAGCCAGGACGCTACTAGCGCCCTGGTTGCCATAGTAGCAGTGGGAGCGGGAGCAGCATCTCGTGCGGCGCCCCGGGCGCTCTGAATGACGCCAGAGCGCCTGCGCGCATGGATCACGTGATCCGTGCGATCACGTGATCTATGCACTGGGGCGCCCTGACGTCATCCTAGAGCGCCCCGGAGCCGCACGGAATGTAAGTATGCTGCTCCCCGCTCCTCTACTTACTATGGCAACCAGGACTTTAGCGCCCTGGCTGCCATAGTAACTATTGACAAAGCTAAACGCCGGTTCCGGCAATGCGCGGAAACTACGTTTAGCTAAAGGCCGGATCCAGACTAATGCCCTTCAATGGGCATTAATTCCGGATCCGGCGTTGCGGCATGTCTTCCGGATTTTTGGACGGAGACAAATCCGCAGCATGCTGCACTTTTGTCAACGTCCAAAAAACGTTGACATACTGAACGGAAGACATCCTGATGCATCCTGAACGGATTTCTCTCCATTCAGAATGCATGGGGATAATCCTGATCAGTATCTTTTCGTCCTAGAGACCCGAGGACGGATCTCTAGGACGGAAAGCTAAAACGCTAGTGTGAAAGAGGCCTTAACTGCAGCTCAGGCAAGATGGCAGCCCCATAATCATTTTCAGGAAATACAATAAAAAGGAATATGTGTTACTCTCTAGTTTTGAGCAGCAGAAGAAAATATAGGTGACATATTCCCTTTAAATAGGTGTTACAAATAGGTTCCTAGGCAGTGCCTCCAAAAATGTTGCACCTGAAAGATGTAGTACACACATAAGTACAGGGCCCCTCGGCTCGGCAGTGTACAGTGTCACAAACGCACTTTGCACTTCTATTGCATCATATACACTTCTGTTATCATATATCACCTCTGGTCTTGAGCGAATCGAAGTCCACTTCAAGGACAATTCAATTCGCCATGAAGCCGAATTTCCTCATTGTTCATGGAAAAAGCTAATTGATTTTCCCTGAAATGGTGTCAAAAACAAAAAAAAAACATAGTTACCTCATTCATTTGCTCTCGACGGCTGGCCGCTGCCATCTTGCTTGAAGATCTCGCACAAAATCCCATGCACAGTGACGTATGACGTCACCATCATGGGCCACACGAGATTTTGCGCCAGATCTTCAAGCAAGATGGCGGCAGCTGGCCTGTTGCAAGCAAATAGTAGCACAGATGAAATCATACTTGCAATAGCCAGTTCCCCCAGCACGCCCCCAGAATATCTACTCTCCACCCCATTAAAGCAACTGATTTCACCTCCTTTTGTAGCACATAATCTTTACCATGTAGAATGTCCCCCCGTTAACACATTTTTTTCTTTTTTTTTTTTTATTAGTAAATTCTTGAAAACCCCCACCAGCAAATTCTTAAGGTGGCTATACACATTAGACAGAACTAGGTTGATGGTTGAACAGTAGCCTGGTGAATGCTCTTTTGGCAGACACAGACATACTGACTGAACATATTCAGTGACACCAGGCAAAAGATGAACAATGTTTTTATGAACATTTTTACTTTGAAAGATTGTCTGTGGACTAATTTCTGTCAGGTTACCGTTGATTGGTCAGTCTGCTGTGCTGTTCTATTCTGTTAAATAAAGAGATGAGAGGAAAATTTCTGGGTTTTCTCGGTCTTCTATATTAAAGACCTATCCTCACGATAGGTCTTCAATATGTGATCGGTGGAGGTCCAACTCCCAGCACCTCTACCAAGCAACTGTTCGAAGAGGCCGTGGAGCTCCAGTCTCCTTGCAGCATACCAAGCGCAGTGCCCTCCATTGTATAGTGACAGTGCTTGGTACTGTAGCTCAGCCCCAGTCACTTGAATGGTACTGAGATGCAACTAGGCCATGTGACCGATAAATGTGACGTCACTGGTCTTAGAAGTGACCACAGCGTCTTCAAACAGCTGATTGGCAGAGGTGCTGGAAGTCAAATCCCCCACCGATCACATTGATCACCTATCTCTTTCTTTCAAATCTCTTTTTATTAAAATACAGTCAAATGGAGTAGCAAATGACAAATGACAAAAACAGGGGGCAACAAGCCCTCGGATCAGGAGCTGTTACAAAGTTGTACAATATACGGTATGGTTTAGGGAACTCAGTACAGAAGTCCTTCAGAAAAATACATCAGTATCTGTAAGTTATGCCATACAACTATACATCTATACATCAGTTGAGTATAGGCCATCAACATAGAAGACCCATAAAACCCTTATAAACACAGCTAACTTCTTTCCAAACGATGGAGATTGGTCATCGGTAGAATAAAATGATTGGTCATTGTTAAATTCCACCCGACAAACTATCAATTTGGTCATACTATCGTCCATTTTTATCAACTTTAGACTAATGTATATGGCCTCCTTTAACCTTGCCTTCCACCCAGCAGCATGTTGTCATCATTCCAAGCAGTACATTATCTTTTCCATCTTCAGGCTGCACAATATTCTTTACTGTAAATCTACTGGTCCTCTTGGCTGCTTCTCTGTGATATATATATAAAGCTGCAGACCTCCTGATGCTGGAACGCGGATAATTACTTTTAGGTTTTCTGGGTTTATGTTTCTTTTTTCTTTTCCTTAAGTTGTTTGGACAGGAGGCCAGTCTGGAGTGGATTTTATTCCACAACGTTTTGGTTACATCGAAGATATTTGTCCGAACTGTGTGTCCCATCCGCTATGAATGGGTTAAGGATTTGCTTCCAAAACTACATGATGTAGATGCCTATGAACTGAGCAGTGTGGCCAGAGAAGAAGTGACCGAAGAGGAACTTGCCAAATGGGAATCAAGAGAACAAGCAAAACGCAACAATGGTAAGATTATTATGTATTAGGTTGCTACTACCCCACCATGGTTTTTTTTTTCCCTGTGTTTTTTTATGGCACTTGTTTGATGGCATCTGTTTTTTGTGCAATTAGGCCAATGAGAATTGTTGTTGGGTGGGGGAAGCTGTCAGTTTTTGAAAAATGCTTGCCGGCTGGTACTTATACAGTAGTACAAAACTATAGTTTCTGACAAGCCATTTGGCACTTTTTGAATTTTTTATTTTTTTTACTTTTATTAGAGGGACTAGAAGCCTCACTAAAGAAAATGCAGAAAAGAAATGACGACAAGTCCATATGTGATGCCAGAGAACGTTTCCTTCAACGCAAACAACAGAAACTTCAGAAGCCAAATGCTCATAAGGGAGAAACAAGTTGATCACGCTTAAGTTCTAGCCTGAATTGCAGGTCACAAAGTAGATATTTTATTTTTATGTTACAAATAGACTGAAAAAAAAAAAAACATCCATGGCCAGTTATCTGATCATTGTCTTGTAATGGGATCTCTTTAGAAAGTATATATAAAACAATAGCCCCAGCTCATTAGATTTCTACATACACACTTGTTCAAGTTCACACTTCCATTCTTTTCTGTCAGGCTACAGTTGATTGGTCAGAAAATCAGAATAGTCTGCTGTGCTGTTCTATTCTGTTAAATAAAGCTAGGATATATGGTGGTCTATTATAAGTTATAAGGATCTGTCAGGATATCCAAACATATCCTTAATGGCTCTTACGTGAAGTCATGGCCATTGTAAACAAAGTCTAAAAGGGAGTCTGTCACTGCAAATTCACAAATTAAAATGTTCTTGGAGCCCTGCCTTGTATCCCAAATTTACCTTTTTTTTATCCGTTATTTATTTTTTAATATTCTGAAACCCTTTAAAAGACTTATAATTCATATGCAAATTAGCTCAAGGGGCAGTCTCATCACTTTAGGTGCCCAGGTACTCTAAACTGAATGGAGCCCGACTACTCTACTCAGCACTGAATTGAGCCCTGCTCCTCGCCTCAGCACTGAATGGAGCCCTGCTCCTCCCCTCAGCACCAAATGGAGGCCGGCTCCTCCCCTCAGCCCTGAATGGAAGCCCCTCCTCCCTGAATGGAGGCCGACTCCTCCCCTCCTACCTGAATGGAGGCCGGCTCCTCCCCTCAGCACTGAATGGAGGCCGGCTCCTCCCCTCATCCCTGAATGGAGGCCGGCTCCTCCCCTCAGCACTGAATGGAGGCTGGCTCCTCCCCTCAGCACTGAATGGAGCCCTGCTCCTCCCCTCAGCACTGAATGGAGGCTGGCTCCTCCCCTCAGCCCTGAATGGAGGCCGGCTCCTCCCCTCAGCCCTGAATAGAGGCCGGCTCCTCCCCTCAGCCCTGAATGGAGGCCGCCTGCTCCCCTCAGCCCTGAATGGAGGCCACCTGCTCCCCTCAGCCCTGAATAGAGGCCGGCTCCTCCCCTCAGCCCTGAATGGAGGCCGCCTGCTCCCCTCAGCCCTGAATGGAGGCCGCCTGCTCCCCTCAGCCCTGAATAGAGGCCGGCTCCTCCCCTCAGCCCTGAATGGAGGCCGCCTGCTCCCCTCAGCCCTGAATGGAGACCGATTGCTCCCCTCAGCACTGAATGGAGGCCGGCTCCTCCCCACAGCACTGAATGGAGGCCGGCTCCTCCCCTCAGCACTGAATGGAGCCCTGCTCCTCCCTCTAATCCCGACTTCATGCAGGCGCTCAGCTTACTGCACTGTCTGTCAAGGTTTGAATCTTCTGCAAGCAGTGAAGTGAGCAGAGCTGATTACTACTTAAAGGTGTCAGAGCTAGCCCAGCATAGCATTATGCCTGGTTTATTAGTGAGATTCCTGGTGACAGATTCCTTTTAACAATAATGGCTCTTGGCATGATAGAAGTACCACAAGCAGATGTATAATATTTATTCATTCAAATCGATTAATGGTGGCCATATACATTAGCTAGAAGTTGGTTGAACAATCAATCAATCTGGTGAACATTCCTCTCACAGACACGGCTATACACATTTTACATTTTAGTTTATATTGGTTGTTACAGTTGTTCAAACTGGCCATACACCTTAAATGGAATTGGGCGATGGACGAAAGATCTTTCTGGGATCTTTCTATCAAAGAAAGATCTTTCATTCACGAACAGTCTTTCTTTGAACAAAAAGATCTTTTGTCTGTCTATCAGATGAGAATATTAGACGCGACCAACTACTTTTCAAACAATAACTGTCTGACATCTATTGTTAAATTTCAACCGATGAACGGTCATTTTGGTTGAAATTGTCTGTTCTGATCAACTTTAATGTGTGTGGGTGCATAAACCATGGAATACAGAAACCTACAAGGAAAGCATTTTGCTAAAATAACAGTGGGAGTTATCTAAAGCAAAAAATCCAATACTGTATAAAGATCTGCCAAATAGTGTTTTTATATTGATTTGGGCCAAATACGTGAACTTCTAATATGTATTTGCAGAAAATTACCATGAACTTTATGTTTGTATTTTAATGTTCTATGTATTTTTTTAGAGTAAAAACTTTCTGGGAGATTTATCAAGACAGGTGCCCTGTGCACTGCCGGAGGATGCACCACTCGTCATAAATTAGGCGCATCCTCCGGCAGTCTGTGCGCCTAAACAGAAATCTACGACAGCCAAGAGCTGCCGTAGAATTATGGCTTCATTTGTACCAGAAAAAAAAACTAGTGTAAATGAAAATAAATTTGTCTTGGCCACACCCCTTTCTGCCCTTACCTTGCCCCTTTTGGAAAAGTGTCAAGGGCGGCGTAAAAAGAGACGCTTGCGACTTTTTTTTTGTTTGTTTCCAAAAAGTTGCATTCAAAAAGTCGCAAGGGTGATGATAAATCTCCCCCTTTGTGTTAATTCCATGGGAAAGATTTATCAAACTGGTGTAAAGGAAAACTAGTTTAGTTGCCCATAGCAACCAATCAGATTTCACCTTTCATTTTCCAAAGGAGTTGTGAAAAATGAAAGGTGGAATCTGATTGGTTGATATGGGCAACTATGCCAGTTCTAATTTACACCAGCTTTGCTAAATCTCCCCCCTTGTCTGTAGAGCTTCACAGCTATTTTTATACAACTTAAATAAAAATATATTTGATATCTTCAAGCGTTTCCTTTCTAGATCTGTTTGCATACTAAAACCATAGTCAATATCCTGATGGTGTTTGTCTGCTTCCTCTTTGCATATTCTAGGGTTGGGATTATTGATGGGGATTATTATTCAGTTTACCTCTGAACTATTGATTTAAGTGCACTGAATAGATTTGTTTGCGTTACTTTTAGTGCATTTGTTTATTTTAGCAAATGTGAGATCTATATCATTAGTGTTTTCTGACAAAATGAAGTCAAAATACTGTGTTCATAAGCTTTTGTGTCTAGCTAATTGCTAATTTTCCTCTTACAGTGAAACCTCTTCTGGGGTTGGTCTTCTACACTAAGATGACCAGTATGCATAATATATGGTGTCACCGGAAATCTGGTCTGCATATGGGCTTGCACATCTCAAAGAGGTGGTCTTTTGGACCAGTTTTACTACATGTTAGGGGGTCATTTATTAAACAAAAATTCACCTAAACTATGCATATTTCTGGCACAGACTGTGGCACAAAGGTCCTTTGCGCTGCAATCTGCGACTTCTCCCCGCTCATGCCAGGTCTAAAAAAGTGGAAGGGGACGGGCTGGCGGGCCCAGCTCATTTACCATTTTGTATTCCTGTGAAGGAATCTTAAAAACGGACCCAGATATCGGTGACTTGGTTGGCGACTCTCCTTCCATCACATTTTGTAGGGGACGCAATCTGAAGGACTGGCTGGTCCATTGCTTTCTAAAACCCCTACAATCTTGCACTTGGCTATCCACAAACATCAGGGGTAATTTCAGCTGTAGCGGCTGCATTGCCTGCAGATCTATGGCAGTCAGTAAGTGTTTCACCAGCACTGTCACTTCCCAAACGTTTGAGATCAGGACTTTTATCAACTGCAAGACCACGGGAGTTATTTATCTTATCACCTGCTCCTACGGCCTGCAGTACGTTGGAAACACCATCTATGAATTTAGACGGCGTGTCGGCGAACATCTAGGGGACATCCGCAATATGAGGGATACCCCTATTGCCAGACACGTCGTCGATTCACATGCAGGAGACTCGGGAGTGATTAGCTTTCAGGGTATAGAACGGATTTTTCAGTCACCTAGAGGAGGTGACATTGACAATAGGCTGTTAAGAAGAACTGGAGTGGATCTTTTGCCTTGGTACAGAAAAACCTAGGGGCCTGAATGATCGAAGCAGCTATACATGTTTCATCTAACATTACAAGCCCCTCTTGAGTTTAGGCTTACCACTGCACTGCCCTCCTTTCCTATTCTTACTTTTAAGCCTAGGTATCACGTCTGACATATATCTATACTCTGCTAACCTACATTTGGACCCCTGCTTCCCTCTCTATCACATTTACTCCCATAGGGTCCTGCTTCCTATGGACCCTCATGCTAGCGCTGCTGTATATAATTGATCTTACAGTGCTGGTTAATTATGTGATATGGTTGTGTCTCTGAGACAATGAGCATTGGAGTTATGCAGGATCCCTGGGGGCTAGATACCATGCAGGTTACTACTGCAACTTGGTATTCTTCTGCTGATCTATCCCTTTTCAGCGCTATATTTATGTTTAAAATCACCCCCTTGGCCTGTGACCCTGATAAGACAATCAGCTTTGGTATACCATTTTACGCTATGTCTTCTCAACAGTGACCATTTTTAGTTCAGATTCTTTGGACGTATCTATTCCTTCTGCCCCCTTGGTCACCTTTTCTATCCTGACCTCATTCCATTCCCCTTTTTATTATTAATTGAAATGAGCCACCTAAGGATCCCCCTAGGCTCACCATGTCATTGGCATAGGCTCAACTTCTTTCACCCATACGCGGCATATCGGGACTTGGGACTGTGTGCTCCGGCTGGACCGCCCCTCTCCTATGATTGGCTGCTTCAGACAGCGCCTTCTCTGCATTTTTGGCTCATCCCTATTTAATGAACAGGAAGGGGTAGGCGCGCGCGGCCATACCAGTGCCAATGCATGCTCCACTAGCGTCCTCCGCTAGTTAACTAACTTAGGCATTTAGCCAGTATTCTCAGCACCGTTGCCCACGGCTCCTGATGAAGTGCCCGACACAAGGTTACTAGAAACGCGTCGAGCAGGGCTAGGAATGATCAGTTAGACTTGAATTAAGCTGTGCAAGGGGTTCTCCTGGGACCACTCTGGTTGTCAATTCCAAGGACACCACTCTGCTTTACCTGGGCTAATGACATGTACCCCTTGCTGAACTAGGCACCCAATATTTATCCAAGTTAGCCACCATACCTGGTTTTGTTAAGGTGCTGAGTGGTGGCAGACTCAGACTACATAATCATAGCAGTCCAGTCTAGTGTATGTACCATTCAGGGTATAATACACTCTGGGGAGACTTGCGGAGGGTTATTTGGCGACTGCGCATATCCATAAGCTTTGCCAATTCTCGCTGTCTGATGTATAGGGAGGTGAAGACATACACACCCTCACCCAGCACTTACCCCATCTACCTATCTCTATACACTAATAGAGGGATTAGCCTTGTTTTATTTATGCAATACATATAAATATGTATATTCTCATTGAAAGTTTTATGTTTTTTTTTTAACCGTTATTCTAGGCAGTGAGTTATATTTGAATTAGGAACGGAAAATACACGTACTATCCATCAGTGAGATATCTGTGCAAGTATACCCCCCCACCCCAAACTGGTTACCACCTCTCTGTACCCTTACTGCAGACTGCTAGCAAGTCATTCATAACATTTAGTAGCAATAACAGGGGATCATGCTCTGCTTCAGTATGTCACAGTACATGTTGGCTTTCATGGTTCCCTAAATGAACTGTAGCTCCCAACGGCCGGCAGCACCCATGGAGCCCCAAACCATGACACTCCCACCACCATGTTTGACTGTAGGCATGTCACACTTGTCTTTGTACTCCTCACCTGGTTGCCGCCACACATGCTCAACACCATCTGAACCAAATAAGTATATCTTGGTCTCATCAGACCACAGGACATGGTTCCAGTAATCCATATCCTTAGGCCTTATGCACACGACCGTATGTTTGGTCCGTGTTCAAGCTGCATATTCCCTTCAACGGGGCTGCAAAAGATGTGGACAGCACTCCGTGTGCTGTCCGCATCCATTGCTCTGTTCCGTGACCCCGCAAAAAAAATAGAGCATGTCCTATTTTTTCTAGGCATCTCTATAATGGGCCGCCCGTTCCGTAAATTGCGGAAGGCACATGGAGGGCCTTCCGTGTTTTGCGGATCTGCAAAACACACACAGTCGTGTGCATGAGGCCTTAGTCTGCAACTGTTTGCAGGCTTTCTTGTGCATCATCTTCAGAAATGGCTTCCTTCTGGGATGACAGCCATGCAGACCAATTTGATGCAGTGTGCTGCACATTTGACAGGCTGACCCCTCACCCCTTTAACCTCTGCAGCAATGCTGGCAGCACTCATATGTCTATTTTGAAAAGACAGCCTCTGGATATGATGCTGAGCATGTGCACTCAGATTCTTTGGTTCACCATGGCGAGGCTATTCTGAGTTGAACCTGTCTTGTTTAACCGTTGTATGGTCTTGACCAAAGTGCTGCAGCTCAGTTTTAGGGTCTTGGCAATCTTCTTATAGCCTAGGCCATCTTTGTGTAGAGCAGCAAAGAACATGTTTTGGGGTTGAACAAACCCCTTCATCGGGTAAATTACAACAACTTGGTTTGTTTAACCCGAAAACGTTTTTTGCACACTTCCTTACAATACTCCTTGGTCCCTCATCCCTGCAGTGCCAAGTACAGCACTGGCTTGTCCTCTGGATTCTCAGAAGTGCCGCCAAAAAGTGCCAGTGAGTACATCTTATATAAAATCCTTTTTTCCAGCAAAATAAAAAAAGAAGAAGAAAATGCTTTCATGAAATCTCTCAACCTCTACAGATGCATGTAGAATGAAAAGTTCGGACTGTTCTTACGGTGCTGGTACTGCTGAAACACAGTTACAAGGAAGAATACTGTCCTGTTCCTGGAAATGAGAAACAGTTGGCGACTATCATACAATGCAGCTTGTGGGTGTTATCAGACAAAACGAACACCATGTGAAAACACACACTTTACATGTCTTTTTAAAAAAAATGCTTTTTTTTTTTTGTCAGTGCCTAGGACCTTACTGTTCTGTCAGAAAAGTTTCAGTTACCATTTTAATGGAATGTGTTGCCTATATTTTTTTCTGCAGGATAGTGACACGCATCCTTTTTTCTATTGTTTTTATTTTCTTAAAACAGAAATCTTAGATTTTTTATTCTGTTTTCTGAACATGAATATGGGGGCTGCCATGTCAGCTTTTACAGATATGCCTTATGCCTCATTCACACGTCCGTGTTCGGTCAGTGATTTCCATCAGTAATTTTGAGCCAAAGCCAGGTTCAGGTCTAAACACAGAACATGTGCAGATCTCTACCTTACACCTTATGTCTGTGGAGGCTCCACTCCTGGTTTTGGCCTCTTGCACACGACCGTATGGCTTTTTCAGTGTTTTGCGGTCCTATTATAATGGATCTGTTTTTCCATTTTTTACTTCTGTTGTGTTTCCGTTTCGGTTCCGTTTTTCCGTATGGCATATACAGTATACAGTAATTACATAGAAAAAATTCGGCCGGGCATTAAATTTTCAATAGATTGTTCAGCAAAAACGGAACGGATACAGAAGACATACGGATGCCTTTCCGTATGCTTTCCGTTTTTTTTTTGCGGACCCATTGACTTGAATGGAGCCACTGAACGTGATTTGCGGATAAGAATAGGACATGTTCTATATTTAAACGGAACGGAAACGGAAAGGCATATGGAGACACTTGAGTATTTTTTGCAGACCCATTGAAGTGAATGGTTCAGTATACCGGCAGTATACTGAACTAAAAAAACTGCCAGTATACGGTCCGCAAAATACTGTCGTGTGCAAGAGGCCTTTGGCTCCTAATAACTGATGAAAATCATTGACCAAAACACTGACGTGTGAATGAGGCTTTACATAGTCCCTGGGCTATCAGGATAAAAGCATCATCTCTGACGATCACAGTACGGAACCCCCTCCTGTTGTTTTATACTCCTTATATCACAGAGTATTTTGGCTGCAGATCCTGTGAACTATAATGTACAAATAACTCAATGTCCCAATGTATTGATATACCCAAGTCATGGTGACTACCTCATCCTATATGCTGCAGATAGTAAGGTTGCTGTTACACTCCCCGATGAGCGCCAATGGCTGAGAACACAGGCCAATGCAAACAGAATGCTGGAGGACTGATCCGTTCCTCCCTCATTCTGTTCTATTCACTATCGGCAGCGCTTCCCTGATCACACAGGGAGATATGCTGCCGATAACCGGACATCTTTCATCCTGATGGATAATACAAGTGCAGTTCCCACTGTGACTGCTGACAGTTTTGTATCAGTACAGCAGTGTGGCCTGTAGAATTGTATGCTCCCACTGGCAAATGGTTAACAAATCCTATGATTTTGGAAATGACTGCCTGAGTATCCTGCTCACTAGGGTCCTATTGCCACCCATAGTAAAGAAGCAGAATACTCATTCTTCCTTTACAGCATTTTTTATGCATCTTCTGAGGAATTCAGACAAACATTACCAACCCTTTAAAATGTCCCCATCTAGACAAAGGATGACCTCACCAGATACATTAAATCATATACATATGATAGTCTGAATGAAAACCGCCGCCGCTGTACAGTAATACTCATATGATCTATACAAGTATATTACTGTACAGCGGCACGAAGCGCACAGCGTCATAGCAACCAATGACGCCGTGCGCTCATGCACTCCGCATGATGGGTTTTCACAGACCGGGATCCATGAACATCTACGTATGTGTGAATGAGGCCTAACACTTGTCTAGAAATGCAGTTTGTTTGTTTTTTACTCCACCCCTCTTCTACTAGAGTAATTGTGCAACGTTAAAAAATAGCTAACCACTCCTACTATGCCACCTACTTTTCAAAACTGGAATGAACAAAATGTCCACATTTTTGCAGATTTTTTTTATTTTTATTTTTTAATTTTTGAAGCCAGTTTTCCAGACTGCAGGGCTTAATAACTTCTCCTCAAAGCGTATTCTATTACTAGTACTCCAAGAGAAAAGGAAACAGTTGAATTCATCAAAAAAGGGGTGGTATGAGATAAGAAAAACATGGCTGCTTTCTTCCAGAACAACGCCACTCTTGTCCATAGGTTCTGGCCAGTATTGCAGCTTATGGCTCTATTTCTGGAAGAACGGAGCCATGTTTTCCTACTGTCATAGAACCCCTCAAAATGTAAAAATGGGTTTTTAAAGGGGTTGTCCAGGTTCAGAGGTTCAACCTGGACATATGCCCATTTTCACCCAGACAGGCCCTCTAATATGAGCATCGGAGCAGTTCATGCTCCAGTGCTTTCCATTGCCCTGCGGGGAATCGCCTAGCAGTGAGGCTGGTGACGTCACTGGCGCTAATAGGCGGGCAGTAGCGCTGCTGTAGCCTGTAAAACGGCTAGGGTAGCTCTAAAGCCACCCATTAGTGCCGGTGATGTCACTGGGAACACTGCTAGGTGGAAGCCTCTGCCTAGCAGTATAAAAATATAAACAAACAGCAGGGCAAGGGAGAGCATTGGAGCATTTCATAGCAGAGGGCCTACCTGGGTGAAATTGTGTATATCTAGGCAGACTAAATAACCCCCAACCCCTCAAAATGTATATGGCAAGTTTACCTCAGAGTTTGACAGCTGTATATTTCTCTGCCTCACCAAGCGCTGGCCACTTTCAAGAATACTAGGAGCTAGAAAGTGGTAAGTCCGTACACTGCTATAAGGAATTGTCCAGTTTATTCATAGCCATAAGGAAAATAGTTTTCTATTAAAACTCAGGTACTTTTCATAATTTCAGTCCCACTCCCCTTCCCTGTGGCTTGTTGTGTAAAGATTGCACCCACGGCCTAGCCCTGTGATGGCTCACCTCCGGCACTCCAGCTGTGGTAAAACTACAACTCCCAAGATGCACACTTGCTTGGCTCTTCTCAGAACTCTATAGAAATGAACGGAGCATGCTGGGAGTCGTAGTTTCACCACAGCTGGAGTGCAGGAGGATAGCCATCACTGGTAGCCCATACATGGCTTCCATTTCCACTTACATTGTAAAAAAAAAAAAAAAAAGTAAATGTATTATATAAATCTCAATACACAAGATTTTGTACTCGTCAATAACAAACTTTATTAAGTATGTACTCATGATGCAAAATAACTTGACATCCTTACTAGCACTTCAATCAAATCAATAAATAAAAGATATAGTTATGGTGAACTAAATGAAATCCGAAAAATAATGTCATTGCGTTTGCATTTCCTCTATAATATACCTGTATATTAAAGGGGTTTTCCAGGCGTCAGATTGATGACCTATTGTAAGGATGTCTGATCACTGGGGGTCTGACTCGCACCATTCCTATCGTTTAGCTGTTCCCTGCAGGTCCTGGGGCCAGAACTAGCACTCTGAATGAAGCTTTGCTTTTGGCTCAGAGGCCGTAGTAGTAGTGACCGTGCTGGGTTACTGCAACGCCTTTCCAGAAGCCTCCCTACATAGATTTCTACCATGTTGGATTGTGGACTGTTGCAAAACCATATTGTAACAAACCACCTTTATGGCGTTGTGCTTGCTAAGCACCGAGAAGGCAGAGGCCGCCACTGCCTGCTCAAACAGCTGATTGGCAAGGGTCCCGGTTGTCCAGGGGCGGACTGAGAACCCTCAGGGCCCCCGGGCAAAATAAATCAAGGGCCCCCTTCCAGGCCCCACCCATGCCCTACCTCCAGCCACGCCCATGTTATACATCCAGCCACACCTATATCCCGCCTCCACTACCTGGTCACACCTCCATCGTTATGCCTCTGATCCCATCACTACAGAAATACAGGGCACTTACCAATTACGTCCAGTGACGTCTTCTTTGATGTAGATGTTTTCTGTCCTCGTCTTCTCCTTTTAGACCTTCAGACCAGACCGCCATGTTGTCGCCATTTTCCATCTCTGCAGTTTAACAAAAAAAAAATCTTAGTTTACTACTTTTCCATCATCCTCCCATTTTCTGGACAAATCATCCTACTACCCCCAATACTGTGCCGCTGTGCTCCCCAATACTACACTGCAGAAACAGATAATACCCCTGGTAATACTAGTACCACACAGAGCCCCCCATATAAAATACCCATTCTTTGTGGCCTCAGTAGAAGCCCCCATAGTGCCCCATAATAATGTGCCAGTAACACGTGCCTCTCCATGGCACCACATGTGCTAGTAATAAGTGCCTCTCTTGTGCTTCCCCCCATGTGCCAGTAGCCCCCCCCATATGTGCCAGTAGCCGTCTCCCCTTATGTGCCAGTAGCCGTCTCCCCTTATGTGCCATTAGGCCCCCCTCATGTGCCATTAGTCCCCCCTTATGTGCCAGTAGCCGTTCCCCCTTATGTGTTATTAGTCCCCCCTCATGTGCCAGTAGCCGTCCCCTTTATGTGCCAGTAGCCGTCCCTTTATGTGCCATTAGGCCCCCTCATGTGCCATTAGGCCCCCTCATGTGCCATTAGGCCCCCTCATGTGCCATTAGGCTCCCCATGTGCCATTAGGCCCCCTCATGTGCCATTAGTCCCCCCTTATGTGCCAGTAGCCGTTCCCCCTTATGTGTTATTAGTCCCCCTCATGTGCCAGTAGCCGTCCCTTTATGTGCCAGTAGCCCCCTTGGGCCAGTAGCCCCTTTATGTGCCAGTAGCCCCTTTATGTGCCAGTAGCCCCTTTATGTGCCAGTAGCCCCCTTTAGTGCCAGTAGCCCCCTTTAGTGCCAGTAGCCCCCTTTAGTGCCAGTAGCCCCCTTTAGTGCCAGTAGCCCCCTTTAATGCCAGTAGCCCTAAGAAAAAAAAAAAAGAACGCTTATACTTACCTCCAGCGATGCGATGCAGGCCTCTTCCGGCCTGTGTCTCGAGTTGTACGGCTCCGGCGGCGCGATGACGTCATCGCGCCGCCTGCACCGGCCTCTGATAGGCTGCCGGCCTAGTGCTGGCAGCCTATTAGAGGAACAGGGAGAGAGAGGACACGCCTCTCCCTCCTCTGCTGCTGCTCCGCACGGAGATGAGCGCAATGCAAGCGCTCATCTCCGTCCTGATGTTCCCTGCCGCCGCCGCGATCTCTTTTTCTCTATACTGAGTGGGCAGCCGCCGGGCCCCCTTCCCGGCCGGGCCCTCGGACCATGTCCGAAGTGCCCGACCGCTCAGTCCGCCCCTGCGGTTGTCAGACCCCCACCAATCAGATACTGATGACCTATCCCGGGTAACGGATAGCTCTACAATAAACATATTTACCGGCAGCCGCTTACTGCACTCCCTCACTCCTGAGGATAGGTCATCAGTAAAAAAAAATCCTGGAAAACCCTTTTTAGTGTTCTTTGTAAGGGCACTATTTCTGTGAGAGGAGGCACTACAGGAGCATCATCGTGTGGGGGTGTTAGGCAGGCATCCTTAAAGAGGTATTCCTTTTATAACAAGTTACCCTCTATCCTCAGGATAAGGCTACATGCACACGACTGTTGGTGTTTTGCGGTCCGCAAACCGCGGAAGTTGCTCCGTTCTGCAACTTGCGGAACGGAATGCAGCCCAGTATAGATATGCCTATTCTTGTCTGCAAAACGGACAAGAATAGGACATGCTCTATTTTTTTTGCGGGGCCACGGAATGGAGCAAAGGATGAGGACAGTACACGGAGTCCTGTCCGCATCTTTTGCGGCCCCATTGAAGTGAATGGGTCCGCGCCCGAGCCGCAAAGTATGAGGCCTAAGGCTAAATGCACACGACAGTTGTTTTTCTCGGCGTCCGTTTCAGTTTATTTTGCGGATAAGACAGGAACCCATTCATGTCAATGGGTCAGCAAAAAAATGCTGACAGTTCATTTGTTTGTGTTCCGCGTCCGTTGTCCGTGTTTCCCTTCTGCAACAAAAGAAGTGCATGTCCTACTTTTTTCTCATTTGCGGAGTATAGGCATTTATTACAAGGGATCTGTGAAAGCAAAGGAATCCTCCAAAAAAACTGATGGACCATCAGTTTTTTTTGCGGATCCAGAATTGCGGACAGCAAAAAGCAACAGTTGTGTGCATGTAGCCTAAGGGATAACTATCATATTGGTGGGGACTAGAGATGAGTGAACTTCTATTTTTAGTTCGCCGTCCAAAGTTCAGGTTATGGTAGCATCCCGTTATGGATTCCGCTACCGCGGACCATAACAGCATTTGGAATCCATAAGGGGCTGCTTCATTGAACCAGAACCGTGGACAACCCTAAGGACCTGGGGTGACGTCACAGTCATGTGATCAGTGCAGGGGGCGTGATCCAGTGCTGAGCCGCGCTCCCTGCACTGATCACATGACGGTGACATCACCCCAGGTCCTTAGTGTTGTCCACGTTTCGGGTTCAATGAAGAACCCCCTTATGGATTCCAAATGCCGTTATGGTCCGCGGTAGCGGAATCCATAACCGGATGCTACGATAACCTGAACCCGAACTTTTGACGGCGAACTAAAAATAGAAGTTCGCTTATCTCTAGTGGGGACCCCACCCATCACAAGAATAAGGGCCCTGTGGTGTCCCTCTGAACTGGATGGAGCTGCTGGCCTCCATTTCAGGGAACTCGACAGGGTACAGGAATGTGTTCTTGTGGGGGTCCCAGTGGTAGGACCCCCACCAATCTGATCGTTATCCCCTCCTATACTGTGGATAGGTGATAACTTGTTAGAACTGGAATACCCCTTTAACATGGGGGTGTTATGTGGCCCTTACTACTGTGTGGGAGGAACAAAAATGGCGTCTTTAACTAGCAAAGGAAAAAAAAAATATGGAGATTGCAGTCAGCACAACCCAATACGCAGGTGCACGTTGCTATGTTTTTACGTCTTTAACTAGCAGCCTGCATCAATACTATGTGGGGGGTACTATTATGGGGCATCGGAGGTTACTATAACTATATAGGGGTACAAAGTGGGGTGGGCAGAATGACACCCCATTTTTCTCATAGGATGTAATGTACATTGAAAGAAAGTTTATAGCAAGAAGCAGCCAGCCCTTTCTAGCAGATTTTCCTTTGATGGAGGTACATTTTATCTGCCCCCCTATTTCATGACCGTAGTCAAGGTTACAAGACCTCAGACACTCCCTCTATGAAGTAAAAAACTGCTCTTGAGTCTCCCCAAGCATAGCCAGGCTGTATAATGTCTGACAGGATCTCTGCCAGCCTCCCTCACTGGAGGTTATCATGCTGGCACTGCCTTTGGGGTGGATAGCTGTAGTTTTAGCACAGGAGCGGGCGGGATACCACACATGGCACCAGCTCACTGCCGCTCAGGTGACTGACAGCCTGCCACTCGGCCCCCACAGTCTCAGCACCGGGCAGCATCGAGCGTCATGTGATCACAAGGCCAAGGTCCAAATTTTCCGGAAGTGACGTCACGTCACCCAGTCGCATGATGTGGCAAAATTAAAAAGGAAAGGCGAAAAAGAATCCCGGCTGCTGTGTGTAAACGCTCTCAGAGTGTTTACCTCACGGTGCCCTGTACCGGACAGCTCTACAATAAACGTATTTACCGACAGCCGCTTACTGCAGTCACTAGCGAAGAGCTTTCTAGCGCTGGCATGAGAACTATAATGGTATCCTTCCGCCGGGCGTTGAGAGGACGCCTATGATTACCTATGTGTGGTATCCTTGCGCGTGGAGGGGGCGGGGCGCAGAGTAAGGGTGAAGCTGTCGTTCCGGATTGCAGAGGCAGCTCCCCCGTTTCCGCCATTGCGGCTCCTGCCCGATAGTCAGCTTGGAACAGCCGGAGGACGCCCTCTCCTAGACAGGCGGCGCACTGAGGACATCTTACCACTATTTCTAATCCGTGAGAGAGGCGACAGCCCGGGGAGAAGAGAGAAGTAGCACAGCTCGTAACCGCCATGGCTCAGATACTGCCCATCCGCTTCCAGGAGCACCTGCAGGTACCGGAGCGTCGCCTCCAAGGCCCTGCCACCCGGAGCCGGGGCACGTCAGCTGGTGGGAGGTTAATTCGTTCGGCCGGGTAATCTGTCATCTGTCTCCGGTGCCATGTACTAGGCCGGCCGAATGAATTAATCTCACACCCTCCACGGCGCAGAGTCCCCCGCCTCCTCCCGCCGTGTCCCCCTGACCCCTGCACCCGGGGTGAGGGACGGAGCAGCCCATAACCTTGACCTCCGCCACACACCGCTCGGCTCCGTTCCGTGCGATGGCCACAGGCCTGCTGATGTCACAGGCGGAAGAGAGTCACTAGGTGGATAGGGTGAGGGGAGATCTCGGGCAGGTGGAGGGAGATCTCCTGTGTGGACGGAAGGGAGTGTCACTGACAGGCGTTGTGGAATTCAGGTGCAGTGACGAATGAATGACTGTAAGCTGTATGGTAAAGGGCAAAGATCCCTTCTAAGCAGGCCTGGCTTCCTGAGCTGTCTGGAAGTCACATAGCTAATACCATCACTATAGACTGCTGCCTAGTAAATCAGGGGTATAATAACAGCACTATAGACTGCTGCCCAGTAAACCAGGTATCTAATAACCACTATAGACTGCTGCCCAGTAAACCAGGTACCTAATAACCACTATAGACTGCTGCCCAGTAAACCAGGTATCTAATAACCACTATAGACTGCTGCCTAGTAAACCAGGTATCTAATAACCACTATAGACTGCTGCCTAGTAAACCAGATATCTAATAACCGCTATAGACTGCTGCCCCGTAAACCAGATATCTAATAACCACTATAGACTGCTGCCCCGTAAACCAGGTATCTAATAACCACTATAGACTGCTGCCTAGTAAACCAGGTATCTAATAACCACTATAGACTGCTGCCCAGTAAACCAGGTACCTAATAACCACTATAGACTGCTGCCCAGTAAACCAGGTATCTAATAACCACTATAGACTGCTGCCCAGTAAACCAGGTATCTAATAACCACTATAGACTGCTGCCTAGTAAACCAGGTATCTAATAACCACTATAGACTGCTGCCTAGTAAACCAGGTATCTAATAACCACTATAGACTGCTGCCTAGTAAACCAGGTATCTAATAACCACTATAGACTGCTGCCTAGTAAACCAGGTATCTAATAACCACTATAGACTGCTGCCCAGTAAACCAGGTATCTAATAACCACTATAGACTGCTGCCTAGTAAACCAGGTATCTAATAACCACTATAGACTGCTGCCTAGTAAACCAGGTATCTAATAACCACTATAGACTGCTGCCTAGTAAACCAGATATCTAATAACCACTATAGACTGCTGCCCAGTAAACCAGATATCTAATAACCACTATAGACTGCTGCCTAGTAAACCAGATATCTAATAACCACTATAGACTGCTGCCTAGTAAACCAGATATCTAATAACCACTATAGACTGCTGCCTAGTAAACCAGATATCTAATAACCACTATAGACTGCTGCCTAGTAAACCAGGTATCTAATAACCACTATAGACTGCTGCCTAGTAAACCAGGTATCTAATAACCACTATAGACTGCTGCCTAGTAAACCAGATATCTAATAACCACTATAGACTGCTGCCTAGTAAACCAGATATCTAATAACCACTATAGACTGCTGCCCCGTAAACCAGATATCTAATAACCACTATAGACTGCTGCCCCGTAAACCAGATATCTAATAACCACTATAGACTGCTGCCCCGTAAACCAGATATCTAATAACCACTATAGACTGCTGCCCCGTAAACCAGATATCTAATAACCACTATAGACTGCTGCCTAGTAAACCAGATATCTAATAACCACTATAGACTGCTGCCTAGTAAACCAGGTACCTAATAACCACTATAGACTGCTGCCCAGTAAACCAGATATCTAATAACCACTATAGACTGCTGCCTAGTAAACCAGGTATCTAATAACCACTATAGACTGCTGCCTAGTAAACCAGATATCTAATAACCACTATAGACTGCTGCCCAGTAAACCAGATATCTAATAACCACTATAGACTGCTGCCTAGTAAACCAGATATCTAATAACCACTATAGACTGCTGCCTAGTAAACCAGATATCTAATAACCACTATAGACTGCTACCTAGGTCTCGGTCTTCCTATGGTTCTGGTATTTAATAACAGCACTATAGACTGCTACCTAGTAAATCAGGTGTAAAATAACATCGCTACTTAGTAAATCGGTTCTTCCTATGGTTCTGGTATCCAATAACATCACTATGTATTTATTATACTCTCTTATATAGCGCTACTATATTCCACAGCGCTTTACAGACATTAGCATTGAGCTGTCCTCAATGGAGCTCACAATCTAAGGTCCCCATCAGTATGTCTATGGAGTGTGGGAGGAAACCAGAGTACCTGGAGGAAACCCACAAAAACACACTGAGAATATACAATTGCATTGCTAGAACGGATCCGTCTCTCCGCTTATTATGTGGATAGATGGATCCGTCTTGTATTATTTTTTACGTTTTAAGCGTCTGCGCATACCGGAAGGACGGATCCGGCACTAATACATTCCTATGGAAATTAATGCTGGATCCGGCTTTTTAGACGGGGATAAAACCGCAGCATGCTGCGGTATTTCCTAATCCAAAACGGCTGACAGTGACTGAACTCATTTCTCGCCATTCAGAATGCATTGGGATAAAACTGGTCAGTTCTTTTCCGGTATTGAGCCTCGATGCCGGAAAAGTTTGCCGCAAGTATTCTAAAAGGTCTAAGATGAGGTCTACTGAGGCCTGATGGGGCTAATCAAAATCAAACTATAGTCTATGGTATTGAATTCACAATATGGTTGTTGTCACCATCGATAAGGCTTCTTTCACACTAGCGTTTCCATTTTCCAGTATTGAGATCAGTCACGCTTCTGTTTTGTCCCCATTCATTGTCAAAAAGTAACTGAACAGAACAGAATGCTCCAAAATGCATTCTATTGCTTTCCCAGACCGAAGGGCAAACCGCAACATGGGATGCAAAACAAGACATGACCCCCAATGCCACAATAGAAAACGGATCCGTCCTCCATGGACTTTCAATGGAGTTTATGGCTATATAAGACATAATACAACCTGATCCGCGGTCATAAGGGATGCAGACGGTTGCATTATCAGTAACGGAAGCGTTTTTGCTGAGCCCTGCCGGATCCAGTAAAAACACTAGTGTGAAAGTAGCCTAATCTTGGGGCTAAGACTTGTACTTGAGAAACTGCAGGATCAGTCTGGGTAGTAAGTGTTCAGAAGTGTCTGTAGATATTCAAACTATAAAGTGCCATGAGCAAAGGTCTAATGTCCAATATCCGCTATTAGGCAAAACTGGTCTGGGACTCCTCTGTCCCTATTGCTAACAGAGGCCCCTGCTTCAGAGCGCAGTAATTGCCCCACTTATCGGTGGCTGTTCCTAGATTAGAAGACCCTACCTAGCCAAATATCCCGTTTCCCCGGAAGGATAAGTTACAGGTTCAGCAGAGGACTAAGCTTGGTGCGCAGTCACAAAAAATGATCATATCAGCTATGAAAAGTGCTGCATCCAGCCGGTCAGACAGCACTAGGTCATTTTATATAGTCCCCCTCAAAATCCCGGCGTCACCGGGTCCTCCGCTGCGCATGCGCTTGTAAGTTATGTCATAGTTTAAGTAGTGATAAGGGGGGAGATCCAAGGATAACTTGCAGTAATAAGGTTATTGCCTTAAAAAAGGAAGAAGAGTCTTTCTTACCGCCCCGGCCTTGATAGTGCCTGGAGGTGTGCAGATGCCGTGGCCACATTAGTTGGACTCCTACGGAGACGTGGTCCGTGCGCATGCGCCAGTGATAGCAAATGGGCATGCGTAGAGGGCCATGTGAGGATAGGGATATTGAAAGCAAAAGTAAAGGGGTGCAGCTTGGAGAAACAAATGATCTTCACCTTAGGGTCCTTTCACACTTGCGTTCTGAGGATCCGGCAGGCACTTCCGTCCTGCCGGATCCGTCAGAACGCAAGTCACCTGAAGCATTAGAAGACTGATCAGGATCCTGATCAGTCTTCGAATTGCTTTCAGGTTACTATGGCAGCCAGGACGCTACTAGCGTCCTGGTTGCCATAGTAGGAGCGGGGGAGCGGCATACTTACATTCCGTGCGGCTCCCGGGCGCTCCTGAATGACGTCAGAGCGCCCCATGCGCATGGATCACGTGATCCATGCGATCACATGATCCATGCACTGGGGCATCCTGGAGCGTCCCGGGAGCCGCACGGAATGTAAGTATGCCGCTCCCTGCTACATTTTACCATGGTAACCAGGACTTTAGCGTCCTGGCTGCCATGGTAACCAGTCAGAAAAAGCTAAATGTCGGATCCGGCAATGCGCCGAAACGACGTTTAGCTTAAGGTCGGATCCGGATTAATGCCTTTCAATGGGCATTAATTCCGGATCCGGCCTTGCGGCAAGTGTTCCAGGTTTTTGGACGGAACAAAAAGCGCAGCATGCTGCGGTATTTGCTGCGTCCAAAAAACGTTCCGGTCCTGAACTGAAGTCATCCTGATGCATCCTGAACGGATTTCTCTCCATTCAGAATGCATGGGGATGATCCTGATCAGGATTTTTCCGGCATAGAGACCCGACGACGGATCTCTATGCTGGAAAAGAAGAACGCAGGTGTGAAAGGGGCCTTAAAGGGATATTTTATCTAATTCCAGATGTCCTCTCTATAGATGAAATAAATGAATTATACTAGTCTATAGACACCTTATAATTAATCTTATGAGGAAAATTCCTTTTGACATCAGTTGCAGAACCACTGGAGTGGTGTGCCTGTGCTTGTGCCCCTGCCCCTTAAAATATTACAGGGATGCTCAACCTGCGGCCCTCCAGCTGTTGTAAAACTACAACTCCCACCATGCCCTGCTGTAGGCAGATAGCTGTAGGCTGTCCGGGCATGCTGGGACTTGTAGTTTTGCAACATCTGGAGGGCCGCAGGTTGGGCATGCCTGATGTAGGAAAAACAAAAAAGGAACTGAGACGCGATTGGGAGACCACCTGAGGGGATACCCCATATCACCACATATAAGGAAGTATCAGGGGGGCCTCAGATCTCTCAGATTTTGTGTTATTGTAGTGCTCCGGCCCTCACCCAGGGGAGGGAACCTGGATAAGAAAATTCTGCAGATGGTGTGGATATTCAGATGAAAGACTGTGAAACCACTGTCGGCCACAATAAAGACCAAACCTGTGCACCTCATACCAGAAGGCCACAGATTACGGTTTATGTATCCGACCATAATTGGGGTCCTCCTAAATTCATCTATTTGGAAGAAGATACTGGGAATTTAATTTATAAACCCGTGTTCTTCCGAAATATTTCCACATTTCTCTATCTTAATTTGACATCATTTTCATCCTAACATTAAATAGGCGGAGTCTTTAGCCTAGTTGAATTTATTTTATCTATAGAGCGGACATCTGGAATTAGATAAAGTATCCATTTAAGGTGAAAATCATTCGTTTTTCAACGCATGCTCCCCTTTACTTTTGCCCTTCATACCTTTCAGTATCCCTATCCTCACATGGACTTCTGCGCATGCCCATTTGACGAGCCTACCAGTGCATCGTCAATGGTGCATGCGCACCTCCAGACGCGTTCTAGCCGGGGAGGTAAGAAATCTTCCTTTCTTAAGGCAATACTAGGCCTTCCGGATCCAGAAATCCGTATGCAAACGGATATCATTTGTTTCCGGATGCGCATCCATCTGACAAATACATTGAAATACCGGATCCGTCTCTCTGGTGTCATCCTGAAAAACGGATCCGATATTTATTTTTTTCACATTTTTAAAGGTCTGCGCATGCGCTGACCGGAAAACCGGATTTGTCAATGCGGCAATTTCCGGAACACCTGGTATTGGATTCGGCATTAATACATTTCAATTGAAATTAATGCCGGATCCGGCAATCCGGCAAGTGTTCCAGAAATTTTGTCCGGAGAAGAACCGCAGCATGCTGCGGTATTTTCTCTGGCTAAATACCATAAATGGGATAGAACGGAAGACATCCTGATGCATACTGAACAAATTGCTTTCCATTCAGAATGCATTAGGACAAACTGAAGCGTCTTTTTCTGGTATTGAGCCCCTAGGACGGAACTTAATACCGGGAAACTTTAACGCTAGTGTGAAAGTCGCCTTAGTCCCCTGATGAACCTGTAACTTATCCTTCCAGGGGAAACGGGACATTTGACTAGGTAGGGTCTTCTAATCTAGGGACAGCCATTGATAAGTGGGGCCGCTCCTTTCGGGGCGAATTCTCCGCTTTTAGGGGAGGGGCATCTGTTGGCAATAGGGACAGAGGAGTCCCAGACCTTGTTTGCACATGGCACTTTATAGTTTTAATATCTACAGAAACTTCTGAACACTTATTACCCGGACCTCTGTGATCCAGCAGTTTCTCTAGTCCGAGCCTGTGCGCCAAGATTATCCATGGTGATAACAACCATATCGGGAATTCTAAATACAGAGGAAGTTTCAAACTTTCCAGCGGACATCACACAGTAGACTATAGTTTGATTTTGATTAGCCCCGTCAGTCATCACTAGACCTCGCCATAGACGTTTTAGCTTTATTTTGCCAAGTGTTTTTTTTTTTTTTTTTTTAATATCTGGAAATCCACTCAAGCTCAGTGATAGTACTTAGTAAATCAAATGTATAATAACATAGATCAGGTGTCTAATAACCGCTAGATACTGCAGATTAGTAAATCAGGTGTCTAATAACCGCTAGATACTGCAGATTAGTAAATCGGGTGTCTAAAAACCGCTAGATTCTGCAGATTAGTAAATCGGGTGTCTAATAACCGCTAGATACTGCAGATTAGTAAATCAGGTGTCTAATAACCGCTAGATTCTGCAGATTAGTAAATCGGGTGTCTAAAAACCGCTAGATTCTGCAGATTAGTAAATCGGGTGTCAAACCGCTAGATACCGATTAGTAAATCGGGTGTCTAATAACCGCTAGATACTGCAGATTAGTAAATCGGGTGTCTAATAACCGCTAGATTCTGCAGATTAGTAAATCGGGTGTCTAATAACCGCTAGATTCTGCAGATTAGTAAATCGGGTGTCTAATAACCGCTAGATACTGCAGATTAGTAAATCGGGTGTCTAATAACCGCTAGATACTGCAGATTAGTAAATCGGGTGTCTAATAACCGCTAGATACTGCAGATTAGTAAATCGGGTGTCTAATAACCGCTAGAAACTGCAGATTAGTAAATCTGGTGTCTTCCTAGTGGTTCCTGTATGCAATAACATGGGTATAGTATTCCCAGTGGTTCTGGTACAGTGCATTTGGAAAGTGTTCGGACTGTTCACTTTTGCCACATTTTATGTTGCGGCCTTGTTCTAAAATAAAAAAAATCCAGTTTTCCCCATCGTTCTGCACCCATAATTAGAAAGGGATGCCAGAATTTTGGAAATGTTTGCAAATTTATTAAAAAGGAAACACTTGCTTCTATGGATCTCCCATTCTCCCTTGATTAGCTTTGGGTGCTGGGTTTTTTGTGCAGCAAAAAAAAAAACACACCAAAAACATTAATTACAAAATAGTTACATTAAGGTGATTTAAAGGGATTCTCAAAGGCTGAACCTGGATATAAGCTCTTGATTCCCTGATTATATATAAGTGGAGGATTGGAGCATTCCCTTGCTCGGATGCTCCCCCTTGTCACGCTGCAACGCAAGGCTCTGTTGTGTTACGGTGACGTACCGGGCTTTCCATCACTACGCCAAGTGAAGACTTCCGAGTAGCAGTGAGCCCAGCGATGTGACTGGCAGGCCTATAGTGCTGCCGGAGGCGGTTTTGGAGTCTTTCAGCCGTATCCATAGCCTTACTTGAGAGATGTCATATTACATGACACTCATTCACATGAAAGGACACTATGTACGGTAATACATGGCCATGCTGCATCCATTGGCTGCTGTCTGGCTCATAGATCTAAGCAGGTGACCACCATACATACCCTGATGTAAAGTTTAGATGGGTGTACAACAGGCGCTGTATCCCATCATGGGCATCCTATAAATTCTCTTTTTTCAAAGCACCGCTGTTTTCATGATCATTCAGAGAACTAATAAAAGCACGGCTGCACAACATTTCACATGCAAACAATAGGACTGAGAAATGGGGATCATTCTAAATTAAAGTGGTATTATACCTACTATAAATGAAAAAATACAGGCTCTTTATGCACATTTTTGATCGATTGTGTGTCGGGCCCATCTACCAGGCGTCAAGGTGGCTTCCGCAGATGGGTCCCTAACACTAATATACCGCCTCTCCTGGACTTACCTAAGCCAACAATATTCAGGGCGGTGTAGGGACCAGCTACATTAATACTCTGCTCAGAAGCCCCAGGCAGATGGACGTTGTTCAGTCTAAAAGAGGCCGCTACCCTCAATATATACTAAGTATATATGTAGTTGGTTCTTACACTGCCCTGAATATTGTAGGCTTAGGTAAGTCTAAAGTGGGTTCAGTTCTGTTAGGTACCCATCTGCAAAAACCACCTTGACGCCTGGTAGATGGGCCCGACACACGTTTGATCAAAAATGTGTGTAAAGAGCTTCTATTTTTTCATTTATGGTAGGTATAATACTACTTTGATTTCGAATGATCCCCATTTCTTAGTTTGTGAAATGTTGTGAAGCCGTGCTTTTATTAGTTCTCTGTATGCTTGCTTTATGGATATGCTCCCGTGACCATGAATGTGCTAGTCTACATTTTCTTATAGTATATCATGACAATCATTGTAATTATTTTAGGTGCTACGTGTGGACTAGTTCTAATGGTAATTTTACACCAAACGATTTACCAGGCAATTATCGGGAACAAACCAAACATTCCCCATAATTGCCTGATCATCAGTGGAGGTGAATCTGCATTTACATGCTGCAGTCATCTCCTTTGTATGAACAATCTCTATTGAATGAGCTCATTTATGGGGAACGAGCATTTCTACAAACCTTTATCCCAGATAATTGACCCAATGATTTGTCTGTGTAAAAGGACCATAAGGCTAATTTCGCACAAGCTTGTTAAACCCCGCAAAAACCCTCCATGTGATGGTCTCATTTCCTATACCCAACACTCCACCTTATGATCAGAACTCACAGCATGGTAAAGATGTATGATGCTGTGAGTTCCTGCCTGACCACAAGTCTACTGTACTCACGGTATTATGAGTACAGTACAGTTGATCTGCAGTCTGGCATAAACTCACAGCATCATATTTCATTATGATGCTGTGAGTTCAGGGCAGAGATGCACTCTTCGGTCTAGGAAAGGTGGCTGTTACATGGAGCGTGCTTCCAGGACCGCTTACGCCTGTTGGAAAATAGCCTTTGGAAGAATTTGCATGCAGCAGATTTGTTGTCCCATTCATCTGAAATTCATGTGCTTCCTGCCAAAACAGCTTGAAGGGGTTGTCTTCTTTTTTTTACTGTTGATGGCTTCTCCTTAGGATAGGTCATCAGTTTCAGGTTAGCTGCCTTGTCTGCTCTCGCTGCAGCAATTGCAGTGGTGAGGAGGTGTAATTACAAGTATGGCGTCCCCATTCACTTCTATGGAACGGCTCTGTAGTATTCACTTGAACAGACAGAGCCGCCTCATAGAAGTGTATGGGGCGCCATACTTGTAATAACACCTGCTCTCACACGCGTACAAGCAGTGCTTGTACGACCGTGGCCTGCTCTTATAAAAGCTAATCAGCAGGGGTGTCGGACCCCCAGCGATCTGATATTGATGACCTATCCCGAGGACATAAATAAAGCGGACATCCCCTTTAATTTGAGATAAATTGAATGGGTTTTCATGCACATAAATCTCTGCAACAAATCTTCCGCATGTGAAGGGTTTTAGGTTTGTGGATGTGTAGATTATTGCCGTTGTCTGGCAGCCATTGGGCGATTGAAAGTCTTGTACAGCAAGTCATTCTATATGGACTTGGGGATCATTTACAGCAGGCATGCTCAACCTGCGGCCCTCCAGCTGTTGTAAAACTACAACCCCCATCATTCCCTGGCAGCCTACAGCTATCATTCTACAGAAGGGCATCGTGTGAGTTGTAGTTTTACAACAGCTGGAGGGCTGCAGGTTGAGCATGCCTGATTTACAGTATATGATCAGCATTTTTTGCTTCAGTTTTTTTTTAACCAAAATCAGGAGTAACTACACGGCATGTTAAATGTGGGATGTGCCAATTCTGAATATTACAGGGAATGACAGTGTTGCGGAGGGGTTGTGAACCTCAGATTGACCAGATGTTTTCAGGTAGTAGGAAAAGGGTACGGTATTGTGTTAGCAAGTGGTCTTTGAGGGGGTAGAATGGCCTGGTGTGATATCACATTTTTCATTCTATATCCCAGTTCTGATGGGGGTTGTCCAAGATAATAGAAAATATTGGACAACCCCTATAATTGCTTAAAAAAAATAAAAACATGATATACATGTCTGCTTCTCCAGCGCTGTTTGTAAGCAGAACCGGGATACAGCAACTGTTAGCGGTTTTCAATTAGCAAACCTGTAACATCGCTGCATAGGTGATGTGGAAACAAGTGTAAGGGGACATTCCATTAGAAAGGGGAATTTTTAACTCGGTCATAGATTTTTGGCTCAGTACTGGGCCATTGAACATGAAATACGAAATCTTGTATCTCTGTAGCAGTGAGCACAGAGATAAACCTTCTATGTAGCTAGGGATTCCACTGTCAGTTTACTGCTGCCGTTAGGGGAAGATGTTATCTGCAAACTAATCCTTGTGATGATAGAAAGTGTGGAATTTAAGATGTTAATATGACTGCTTTATTCTTTTAAAGGGGTTTTCCAGGTTCAGAGCTGAACCCGGACATACCTCCATTTCCACCCTGGCAGCCCCCTGACTTGAGCATCGGAGCAGTTCATGCTCTGATGCATTCCCTTGCCCTACGCTAGATCGCGCAGGGCAAGGGCTCTTTTGTTTATAATAACACACTGCCGGGCGGAAGCTTCCGCCCGGCAGGGTGTTCGGTGATGTCACCAGCTCTGATGAGCACGCTTTATCGCTGCCCTAGCTGTTTTACTGGCTAGGGCAGCGCAAAAGCCCTCCTGTGACTTGACTGGGATTCCTGGCAGCCCCATGGAGAGCCCGGTTAGTCACCGGAACTCCAGAAAATGCCTTTGCCCTGCGCGATTTTAGCAAAGGAGAGCATCTGAGCATAAACTGCTCCAATGCTCAAGTCGGGGGGTCTGCCTGGGTGAAAAAAAAGGTATGTCCGGGTTCAGCTCTGAACTCTTACAACCCCTTTATTTGATAGTCCTAGATAAAGATGACCACAGAAGAGCGTTTCACTTATCAGTGTCATGTGTGATGTAATTGTGTCACTCATCTAGTGACTGCACAGCAAACCACCTCACTTGACTTTCTCAATCTGACCAAATAAAGGAGGAAGTAAGAGCCAGGACCAAAAGTACAATACGTGGAATAACGTAAATAAAAAGGGCATCCAGAAAATCATCCTATAAATTCACATGTAGCCTGTTGGTGTACTTTTACACTTGCGGCAGGACGGATCCGGCAGGCTATTCAGCCTGCCGGATCCATCCTGCCGCAAGTACCCGTGCACTGCCGTGCTGCCGCTCCGTCCCTGTTGACTATAATGAGACGGAGCTACGGTGCAGCACGGCAGTGGACGGCCGGAGATCGCCGGACTAAAAGTCCTGCATGTCAGACTTTTCCGTCCAACGTTCTTTGCTGTGCTGCTCCGCCCCATTATAGTCAATGGGGACGGAGCGACAGCACGGCAGAGCACGGGCACTTGCGGCAGGATGGATCCCTGCCAGGTCGTCCTGTCGCAAGTGTAAAAGTACCCTTACTCTGTGATAATTTTTATTTTTTTTATGGAAAGTCCCTTTAAATATCCCCATGTTACTAATCATGCTCATAGCATAACATGGAAAATCGAGCATTGATGACAAATGCGAATGAGATGTCGCCACTGGGCGTAAATCTTCCCCAGCCCCTCCCATGAGCTCCTATAGCCGCCAGGGCACGACATTTCTGTGATAAATGCTCAGCACAGGTCGTGCAGAATCCATTTTCTCTCTTGATCTCCATCTGATCGGCAACATAGGGATGTTTAAAACTATTTCCCTGTCTCTCTGTGTAGGGATGTTGGCAGGTTGGGGGGAGTCAAAACTGCTGACAGACTCAATGTATTTGCAAAGCTGCTCTATCAGCCCTTTTTTTTTGGATATGTCCTTTAGACAGATTGTAGAAGTTTTGTAAAATCAGACAATTTCATGTTCATCACCATTGTGTAATATATTTAGGAAATTTAACAATTTTTCTGGCATCTATCTAACGTCACAGCCATGGCCTGTTTGAGGGCTGGCTGCTGGACTCCCACTCAACTTGTCTTTATTCCCCCTCCCCCTGCATATGTGATGCCTGGGTTATTTAAGAATTTGGGTAAAATGAATAGGACTGTCGGGTGTTTTCTCGGACTGGTGATGTATATGTGAAGTACAGAATTAATCGTTACACCGATGCAGGGCTGGGAACCAGATCCGTTTCTCCCTTCAGTACTGATGGAATGGATGCATTTTTAATGATGTGTTCAAATGATCTGTGGTATTAATTGCCAGTTTCGTTGGCAGACCTAGACGAGGCCAGTCTGGTAGATCCACCTGATCTTCATGTATGACAGGGATGGATAACCGTCACCCCCTTGGCGCAGCGGCCTGGGGGGCATTAGCCTATGCCCTATGGATGGAATTGCACTACAGGAGTGGTGCGTTTAGGTTGGCTTTCTTTGCCTTACTCGCCCCTTGGCTGGGACACTTCACAATAATATTCTGCACACAGTTAAGCCTGGGTTAACACTGCTTTTTATGGAGTCTTTGTCGGCTTTTGAATTATTCTTGTTTTCCGCTATTCGTGTTTTTTTTTTTTTTTTTTTTTTTTTTTCTAAATCCCCAACTCCAGTGTTAGTTGAAAGTCCATGGGAATTATAAAAAACGGTACAGGCGTGTCTTTTCCTTTTCATAGTGGCTTTTTGTGCCCTTCGGCTTTTTTTTTTTTTATCACAGCATGTTGTAGAATTTAGTTTGTTTTTTCAGGCTTTTTTCCATCTCCTTTCTTATAGGGAGAAAAAAATCCTGAAAATAAAGTACATTTTACACATGAATAAAAAAAAAACACGTAAGGGCTTATTCAGTGCATCCATTTTTGTGGTCCACAAATCGTGGATCTGTAAAACACAGATACCGGCCGAGAGCAAAGCGGACAAGAATAGGACATGTTCTGTTGTGTGTTTTTTTTTTTTTTTTTTTTGCGAGGAACACACTTATTTGTGTGCTGTCCACTCCACACGCCGTGCCATTGAGATGAATGGGTCTGCATTTGATCCACAAAAAAATGTGGCTCAAAACAATGGCCGTAAACCCTAAGGCCCCTTGCAGACAAGCTTTCCTCCCGCAGTGAGGCTGCATTCACACGTCCGTGGAACACGGACCGTGTGATACCGGATCGGCACCCTGCTTAGAGCAGGAGCACACGGCGTCATTGGTCCCTATGACGCCATGCGCTGCACAGCAATACACTCCTATGATCTATACGAGTGTACTACTGTACTGTGGCGGCAGCAGGAAGCGCACGCGCCATGTGCTCCTGCAGTAAGCAGGGTGCCGGTCCGTGTTCCACGGACGTGTGAATGCAGCCTGAGTCCGCAGGGCAGCTCCCGACCTGACCTCCCAGCACTGATGGGGTCACATAGTATTATATTGATTTCTGATGCTATGTAACCCTTAGGCCTCTTTCACACGAGCGAGTTTTCCGCGCGGGTGCAATGCGTGACGTGAACGCATAGCACCCGCATTGAATCCTGACCCATTCACTTCGATGGGGCTGTGTACATGAGCGTTGTTTTTCATGCATCAGTTCTGCGTTGCGTGAAAAATCGCAGCATGTTCTATATTCAGCGTTTTTTCACGCAGCTCTGGCCCAGTAGAAGTGAAAAGGGCTGCGTGAAAAACGCATTGCGTACGCAAGCAAGTGTGGATGCAATGCGTTTTTCACTGATGGTTGCTAGGAGATGTTTGTAAACCTTCCGTTTTTTTATCACACGCGTGAAAAACGCATCAAAACGCATTGCTCGCGCGCGGAAAAACTGAACTGAACGCAGTCGCAGGCAAAACTGAATGGCTTTGCCTGCGAAATCGCACAGTTTTCACTGAACGCATCCGGACCTAATCCGGACACGCTCGTGTGAAAGAGGCCTTACAGCTCTGGAATGTATTGGATAACACTGGCATAATGCTGTCACTGTTATCTAATAAATTCCAGAACTGTAAGGGTTACATAGCAATAGCATCATAAATCAATATAATACTATGTGACCCGTCAGTGCTGGGAGGTCAGGCCGGGAGCTGGGATGCGGACTCGCTGCGGGAGGAACGCTCATCTGCAAGGGGCCTAAGGGTGATGTCACACACAGGTGGTTCTTGCATTTTTTGACACCGTTTTTTGAGCCAAAGCCAGTAGTGGGTTGAAAAGGAATGAGAAATATATAAAGGAGGGACTTGTATGTCTCCATTCTGCTGGAATCCAGACTCGTCATTGTGCCCGTGACAGTAGTTGGTAACATTCCTGGATTCTGCACCTCCTGCTGCAGCCGATCACAGTCCTAAGCTGTAGACCCCAGTGATATTGGCTGCAGCAGAGGGGTTAGGGTAAGGGGTAAATATGATTTCCCTGTATCGATGAACTATCCTCGGGCACCCCCACAGATCAGCTGTTTGAAGAGGAGGTGGCACCTTCATTTCACACTTCTTGGGGTGTTTGGAGCAATTAGGACAGAAGTCTGGCACATTGTGCTTACTAAATCTCCCCCATCATCTCAGATCCACTGCTATTCTATTCCCAGGCCCTTAATGCTTCTGCGTCCCTCTTCCTTTACACTGCAGATGTTTTTGCTGACATGATCTGAACAGTCTTACCCATTAGGGTATTATGATTACCAACTACCGTAAATCGCTGAGAAAAATGATTTGTTCATTGACATCAATGAGCCGAGGAGCTAACCGCAAATCAGAGAGAGTCTGTATATACATTATATAGTAATGATTTTGTTTTTCTACTCAAATATGTCATCAATTGACCTATTTGGGAGTTGCCGTACCCCTTAGGCTAGGGCTAGACTGCAGTCACGCTTCCTTTTACACGTTGTGATTGTATGAACAGATCTGCATGCGTTTTCATGCGGGTCACATAATGACGGGAATAAGATCTTTTCGACTACATACCTCTCTGTGCAGATCCAGACACAGCCGAGCAAAGTATAAGGCCTCATTCACAAGACATGTGGCAGCCATTTTTTTTTCTTTTCTTGATCGGCCATCACGCGGCCGTTTTCAGAACCAGTCCAGTGAAACTCATCCGTTTTGAGTGACAGTTAAAAACTGACGGCCATGAAATGGATGCAAAATGGCCATTGGAAACGGACAGTGTCTATATTTAATAGGCTTTTTTCACTGTCGTGTGAATGTACCCTTAGGCTGCATTCACACGTCCGTGGAACACGGACCGTGTGATACCGGACTGGCACCCAGCTTACTGCAGGAGCGCACGGCGCCATTCGTTACTATGACGCCGTGCGCTTCCCGCTGCCACCACAGTACAGTAGTACACTCGTATAGATCATAGGAGTGTATTACTGTGCAGCGCCGGCAGCAGGAAGCGCACGGCGTTATAGTAACGAATGGCGCCGTGCGCTCCTGCAGTAAGCTGGGTGCCAGTCCGGTATCACACGGTCCGTGTTCCACGGACGTGTGATTGCAGCCTTAGGGTGGATTCACAGGACCGGCTGCATCTTCTGGAAGGACTACGGCTCCTCTGAACTGACTGCATCATAGTTATTTATTTATGACAGCCAGATCGCGGCTCTATTTTACTGTGCTCACATGATATGGGTACAGTACAGTAGACCCACCATCAGATAGGAACGGACTGTATCATAAATCGCTATGATGCAGTCAGTTTGGGTCAGGGGAGCCACGGTCGGTTCGGAGGATTCGCTGACGCACTGGCCGTGTTTCCTGCACCAAGCGTCATGTAAATCAGCCCTAAGCCAACGAGTAAAAAATGTTGACATCTTGTAACCTTTCCAGTTGAATGCAGCTCCGATTTGTCTGACTCTGTAACAAAAATGATGCCCCACTACAGCTCTGTATAGAGGGGGGGGTGTTGACGTTCTGTGGAAATGCTAATTTGCCCAGAATGATCATTACTAGAGATGAGCGAGTTTCATATTTTGAAATTCGTTCATGCTCCGTTTAGTGGTAAAAACAGAATTGCGTTAAGGATTCCGTTACCACGGAATGCATAGCAGAATGCCTTTAGAGGCCTTCCGTTGTTATTTCCGTCATAATAGAGGTCTGTGCGCTGCAAAACGGATCCATCCCATTTCCGTTATGTGGGGAGTCCTCTCCTGCATAACGGAACCGTGATGAATCCGTTTTGCAGCCCATAGACTTCTATTATGACGGAAAGAATAACGGAAGGCCTCTAAAGGCATTCTGCTATGCATTCCGTGGTAACGGAATCCTTAACGCAATTCTGCTTTTACCACTAAACGGAGCGTGAATGAATTTCATAACATGAAATTCACTCCTCTCTAATCATTACATTTGTGGTTTCCAGTGAAACCTTCCATTTCATCTTTGTCTGTGTCACATTGACGTATGACCCTGTCGCCCTGGTAGTTCTGCTGAGGCAGCACAGTCCTGTTGAACACTGCACCATATACATTTCCAAGGAAAGCGATATAAACTAGGATCCTGTTTGTGTCTGTAAAAACCAGGCTTTCTCATTCTACCCCGTTCCTAAGCTGACTGAATGCCTATGGAACAAGATCAGTATAGTCCCTAAGGAAATGCAGCCAGTGCACATAGATAAGTAATATTGATGTGTCCAGTGAGTGAGGAATTACTCATTGCAAAAGTAATGATATAAGTGATCCACAGTTTGTGAAAAAAGGTATCAAAATGGCCCATTTTCCCTTTTTTTTTTTTTTTTTCCCCCCCCCCCCCCATTGTTTCTCTTACCCCAAAATTTTAATAAAATGTGATCAAAAAGTCAAACACTCCAAAATGGTATTAATAAAAACTACAGATCGTCCTGCAAAATGTTTTAATTTTCATAAGTTTTCATTTTTACAGTATTTAGACACATAAAACCTATACATATGTGGTATCATTATAATCGTACGGCACCGGTCAGTTTACAGGTCACCGTAAATTCCAATCCATTTGGATTTTTTTTTACCACTACATTGTATGCCACATTAAATGGGGGCATTAGAAGGAACAACTTGTCCCGCAAAAAACAAGCCCTTATGTGAACGGAAAAATAAAAAAGTTATGGCTCCAGGAAGATGGGGAAGAAAAATGAAAATGCAAAAAACGTTTTATATAGACGTTTAAGGGTACTTTCACACTAGCGTTTTGGATTCCGTTTGTTAGATCCGTTACAGGGCTCTCACAAACGTTCCAAAACGGATCAGTTAAGTCCCAATGCATTCTGAATGGATAAGGATCCGTTCAGAATGCATCAGTTAGGCTCCGTTCCGCCTCTATTACGTTTTGGAGGCGGACACCAAAACGCAGCATGCAGCATTTTGGTGTCCGTCTGAAGAGGCGGAGCCTAACGGATCCGTTTTTTTTTACAATGTAAGTCAATGGGGACGGATCCGTTGTCAGTGACACAATATGGTGCATTTGAAAACGGATCCGTTCCCCATTGACTTTCAATGTAATCCAAAACGGATCCGTTTTGGACTTTGTCATTTTTCTTTAAACCTAATGCAAACGGATCCGTTCTGAACGGATATAAACGTTTGCATTAGAGGTGCGGATCCGTCTGTGAAAATAAACAGACGGATCCGCACCAACGCTAGTGTGAAAGTACCCTTAGATCTCTCTGCCCACTGCTACAGAAGGACAGTAATCCGTATCCTCAATGGCATAATGCTGCCGAAATGGAAGACTCAAAAACTCTTAAATGTTTTCTTTGCATATTGAGTTTTTAAAAAAATTACTTTTCTCATGGAAATGTCACTTTAGTGGCAGTCTGTCACCAGGAAATTCACTGGTAAACCAGACACGATGCCCTGTAGGGCCAGCTCAGCTGAATGTAGCGATACCCTTCACTTAGGGATCCATTTTTCATTTTCAGGAAACTGATCCATATGCAAATAAGCAGTTAAGTGCACAGGGGGCAGGCTCATGGCACTGGGCATCCTTGCTCATCCTGCCTCCCCCCCCCAAAAGAAAATTAAATAAAAAACATGCGTGCAGTTAGGCCTATTGCACACGACTGTATGACTTTTTCAGTGTTTTGTGGTCTGCAAAAAATGGATCCGCAAAAACTGGCCCCTGATGGAACAGTACTATCCTTGTGCACAATAAGGACATGTTCCATCTTTGAACGGAAATATGGAAACGGAATGCATACGGAGAACATTGTTTTTTTTGCAGACCCACTGAAATTAATGGTTCCGTATACGGAACGGAAAAAAACAGCCCGTACACTGATAAAATGTACGTTTGTGTATATGAGGCCTTATTCTGGCATTTTATTAACTGGTGTAAAATACTAGTGCAAAATCCATGTGTGTAGGGCCACTCTTCAGATCTTCTCATATGTTATAGTGACATCGAAGGTGTTGATCGGTGGGGGTTCAAGTGCAGAGACCCCTATCAGTTTGCTAAAATGAGGAGATAGAAGGGCTTGCACAGAGGGGGAGATTTCTCAAAACTTGTTTAAAGGAGAATCTGGCTTAGTTGCCCGTAGCAACCAACCAGATTCCACCCTTCATTTTCCAAAGGAGCTGTGAAAAATAAAAGGTGGAATCTGATTGGTTGCTGTGGGCAACTAAGCAGCCAGTTTTTCTTTCCACCGATTTCGATAAATGTCCCCCAGAGCGTGGTCTCTCCTCGATGCTGAAGGCAGGCTCAGTAGAATGTCTGTCGGCGAGGAGAGACCACCACACTCTGTGAGCCCTTTTAACTCCTTGTTTTAGTTTCTCAGCACTCGCACCCCCTCCCATTAAAAACTTTGATATGTCACTATGACATATGAAAAGTTTTTCAATAGTATCTTCTCGTCCCTCTGCTGGACTGGTGTGTGCTGAAGCCTGGTCTCTGGTGTTTTCTTCCACTTTAGTTGGCAGTCCCTTTCATTCCATGCTTTGTAGATGTGGGTCGACATTGCACTTAATCTGCAGACTCGGATTATTTCTGCTTGTAGTGAACGCGAAATGAGGACTTTCAGTTGTCGGAGCATTTGAGGGTTTCGTTTTGGGAAATCCGTTGAGAACAATAGTGGGCATCCTGTTGTTGAGCGTGGAAGTAAAGAATGCGGTCTGCTCAGCACTTCTGTGTCCTTCCTTACAGTGCCCGGCCTGAATCTGCTGACCACTTTAGGGAAAGCAGTGGAAGGGTTCTTGTCAGCACATTTTCATTTATTCATTCTTCTTCTCCATGTCATCTGGCTACGAGTCTGCAGGCCCTAGAGGTGACAGGCCTGTTGACACTAATCTGGCCACTTTCTGCTCCTTGCGTCGTGTGACCTATTTATTTTTCCCAGCGGTGGATACCTGGGTAAATAGAGCTTGCACACGTGGCATCAGGTTCAGACGTTGTAGGACGTGTCTCCTTTGCATTTTCTTGCAGTTAGCAGATGGTTGGTTCACTGTGATTATTTAAGGTAAATCTGTCTTGACTCGGTTGACTGGATAAGGTGGTATATAATCCTGGCATCCGGTGAGAATGCCATCTGCTGTCCATTGTAGAAATAGCCACATGAAGTCTACAGATCGGTCACCCACATAACCCTCCAGTTCAAGAACAAAATGTCACATTAACTGGGGAACAAACAGAATACTTACATGGTGACAGACTTTATCTTTTTAGCGGCAGACCCGCTAATTCCCAGGCTCCCGTTCTGCCTTACAAAATGGCCGCACCGTTTCTAAGACTGCTTGTCCAACCCTGCTCTTAGATTGGCCAGTACTGTTCACATGAGCGGTGCTGGCCAATCCAATGGCAGCAAGAAGTGTCTTGGGGCCACCAAATGCACAGTATGCTTCAAGCAGTCTGAGAGATGATGCAGCCATCTTGGATGGCAGAAAAGGAGCCCAGGAATTTGCGGATCTGCAGCTAAAAAACAGGTAAAGACGAGGGCACCAGGTTAGTGTTTTAGGGTCCAATCACACGTCCGTAAGTGTTTTGCGGATCCACAAAACGCGGACTCCGGCAATGTGCATTCCGCAATTTGCGGACTGCAAATCGCCGGTGTAACGTTACATTTCCCTACTTCGTGAGATTTCCCTACCGTTCGCACTTGATATGACGTGAGGAGGCGTTCCCGGGTTGTGACGATCTGCGCATGCGCAAAACCAGGGCTGTGGAGTCGGTAGATAAATTTTCCGACTCCTCAGATTTTTAAACTTCCGACTCCGACTCCTCGACTCCGACTCCTCTGTATTTAATATGCAAATGCGAAGCTGTTCCACCAAGTTCTTCTAATCTCCTCTAGCACAGAGAGGTAGTTGAGCAGAAGCTGCTGCCTTCTTCTTTGTGTGCTGATCTTCTGCTGAAGATAGAGCAGTGGGAGGATCCAGGAAGGGGCAGGGGAAGGGGCATTTATTTTAACAGCAGACCACAAGACAATGGAAAGTGTAAGTATTGCCGCTCCTTAAAGGGACACTGACAGGCTGATTTTCCAGCTAAAGATATATATATATACTGGTATTCATCAAAGAATTAGGAATAAAACTATACTAATGTTACCCCAGTTAAGCTGTACTTGTGTTTAAAAAACATTTTAATCTGTATGCAAATTCACTATCTTTGTGCCCAATGGGGCAGCGTCTCCTGCGGCTTTGTCCCCAGCCGCGCCCGAGTACAGCTTCCCAGCGCTGTTCCCCTCGTTATTATTCACTGCACTGGCCTTTTTTTCAGGCTAGCCGAACGCTGAATTCCTGCGCAGGCGCACGTGTAGAGTGCTGGCAGCAGCCTCGTCTGGCTATGCTGAGGCTGTGCCAGCTTTCTCTCTTCCTCCTCGCTACCTAGTCCTGTCTAGTGCTGCCAGTACTCTACATGTGCGCCTGCCCCCTTGGGCACAAAGGTAGAGAATTTGCATATTGATTAAAACGTTTTTAAACACAAGTAAACCTCAACTGGGGGTAACAGTCGTCTAGTTGTATTCCTAATCCTCTGATGAATACCAGCAAATATATCTTTAGCCGGTAAATCAGCCTGTCAGTGTCCCTTTAACTGCATAGTAAAGCATATGAAAAGCATGCTTCTTCACGGTCACTAAATGTCTGTGTTTAGCGGTAACGTGACGCACTGCATGCATTGGCCTTTATTCTTACAGTAGAGAAGTAATTAATTATAACTTTATCTGAATTGGGACATTTAAACTTGCTTTTTTTTTATTCCAATGTTTTTTATTCCAATTTAAATCTAGTAGGAGTCGGAGTCGGTCCATTTTTTGCCGACTCCGACTCCAGGTACCCAAAATTGCCTCCGACTCCTCGACTCCGACTCCGACTCCACAGCCCTGCGCAAAACGACAGTTTAGGGAAAATCTCACAGCGGAGTTTGGCTGCACACCGGGACACTGCGCATGCGCTGGAGAGCCTCAGTAGGGTAAATTACGGCCCAGTGCGCAAGCGCCGAGGGGAGATCTGATGGCCATTTTTCCGTTAAATAAATAAATATTTATATTTATTATATTTTAGAAAAAAATGGCCATCAGATCACCTCTCGGCGCTTGGGCCATAATATTTCCCTACTTAGGCTCTCCGGCGCATGCGCAGTGTCCCGGTGTGCAGCTGAACTCCGCTGAGATTTTCCCTAAACTGTCATTTTGCGCATGTGCAGATCGTCACATCTCGGGAACGCCTCCTCACGTCATTTCCGGTGCGACCGGTAAGGAAATCTCACGAAGTAGGGATATGTAACGTTACACCATCCCATCATATTTCTGTAATTTCTCTAGTACTGAAGTGTATGAGTGTTCCAGGATTTTAATATTGATGGCCTGTCCTTGGCATTGGCCATCAATACATAATCAGTGGGGGTCTGATATCCTGCACCCCCACAATCGCCTGTTTCTTTATAGCTGTGGTGCTTGGACTGCCCCGCTTCTTCCATTGTATAGTAGACGAGGCTAGTAACTGCGGTGCTGCTCCATTAGAAGTGAATGGGAGCAGCACTGGGATTACATTGTACTTCCGGAGCTACTCTGAAATAGATGCTAGGCGGTGCTGTGTAGTGTCCAGCACCTACTGATTTTGTGTTGATAGCCTATCCTATGCCATCACGTTGTGATCATTAGGGGATCCTGAGAATGCCCTTTCTAAATGTCCTTTGCACCACAATGCTTTTGGCCACTTGGCGGTGCACAGCTCTCATTTACGTGAATAGGGCCACAATGACGCTCCATGCGTGGTGGGTGGCTGTGCTGCATTCCCTTCACTTTCAAAATGCATGGGGGTCACCGAGATCTGACCTCCCACAAGACGTAAAGCGATGGCATAAGCTAGCAATGGGCATTCACTTTTAACCCCTTTAAGGTTTGTACATATAATGTCACCGCGTATGTATCCTTAATTCTAACAACTTTTATTTCTCCTTTTGCTTCAGCTCCAAAATCTGGGTATTAACCCAGCGAATATTGGCTTTAGCACGCTTACAATGGAGTCCGACAAGTTCATCTGCATCAGGGAGAAGGTTGGAGAGCAAGCCCAAGTAGTTATCATTGATATGAATGACCCCAGCAATCCTATCCGTAGACCAATATCAGCCGATAATGCAATTATGAATCCAGCCAGCAAAGTCATTGCGCTGAAAGGTATTTGTTGCATTTGAATTTTTCGCTGTTTTCATCATAATGCCCATTAGACAATGTTATAATGACAGTGGCCGTGCTGAAAGGGGACTGTCCTATTGTGGCGGACCTGTCTCACTTTATGTGCAGGTCTTCCATACATTGCGGGTTGGGTTGAGAGGTGCTGCCTTCTCGCACCTTATGTAAGTAAACAATTCCTATTTAAATTTTTGGGTTGTAAATGTAATGAAGAGAAAACATGACTCCTTGCTGAGATTATATGAAGATTCAGGTTTTTAAGGGCTTATGTCAGCAGTTTTGACCAAGCAGAACTGCTGACAGATCTAGTTAGGGTCTGTGAAGAGCAGGGCAAACGAACCCTCACTGGTGCTTTTATTAGCAGCAGCGATATGAACTGGCACTTGTATTCTGCTGGGTTCTGCCCCCGCAAATGAAGGTGGTCCCTCTCTCTGAAGTGTTCAGCCCCTCCCCTGTGCTGAGTGACAGCTGTAGTGGTGTCCCGGTTGGATGCTACAGCTGTCACTCAGACCAGAGGGGCTGTGAAGGAGCTCAGAGCAGAGAGCCCTTCAAAGTGACGCCTCCACCTCTAGTGCACTTGCAGGAGCAGAATAAAAGTTCATACTCGCACTACCCCTGATAAAAAAAAGCTCCACCAAAGTGTGTTTGTACTGCTGTCCCCAGCCCCTACATAATGCTGTCAACAGTTTTGCAGACTCAATTTAATATGTCAGTGGCTGCTGGTTATCAAGTGGGGTTGACTCAAAATTGGGAGTCTGAAGCTTCTGTGCAGACTTCCACGTACATTACGGTCTTCGGGCTTCCGATCATAACAAGTGATTTAGATATCTCTTGGATATGTCATCATTTGTTAAGATCTGATGGTGAGGACCCCACCGATCCTCAGAATGAAAGGACCGCTTCCCTAGTATAGTTCTGCTTCTCCTTCAAAGTTTCTTCCTGCTCGGCAGGCGGGTGAAGGGTCTCCTGCGCAGGAAACATACAATCTGCTCTTTCATTCTTGGGATCAGCTAGAGTTATAGTGGATACCACCACTGGAGCAATATTCCTTAAAATGATAACTGCAAACTTCTTTTTCATGATTTGGTTTTTAAAGGACTAAGTTAGATCTGTTCTAAACAAGGGGATCTTCCTAGTCAGTATTTGGTAGCGGTTTATTTCCATCTTCATACACAAGGCTTAGGTCGGAATGACTCTCACTCCGTGGCTAGGATTGGCCAAAGTTACGAAAATAGCCGAGCTGGTTGTGATGTTTTTTTTTTTCTGGAGCTCCTATAGGAAGGAATGGGAGCATTCCACAACCTGCTCGGCTGTTTCTGTAACTCCGACCACCCCTGGCCGCGGCATATAAGGGTTATTCCTATCTCGGCCATATATTTCTCAGATGGGAGTAATCCTTGAAATTATGTATTTGCACTCAAAAGTTTTTTTTTTTTTTTTTTATACTTGGATTAAGATATATACACTTTTTTTTCTTTCCAAGGGTAAGTTCACACGACGACAATAAGTCGCACTATTGTTGCGCAACAATTTTTTATAATGGGAGTCTATGGTGTCGCATTGCGACATGCTGCAACGCGACAGTCGCAAAAAATCCATTCAAGGTGGATATTTCTGCAACTGTCGCGTCGTGGCATGTCTGAATGCGACACCATAGACTCCCATTATAAAAAATTGTCACGCAACAAATGTTGCCGTGAAGTTGTGCCCTATTTGGCGCGCGACTTAATGTCGTCGTGTGAACGTACCCTAAATGTGGTCTTGTCGTTACTCGGAGAAGGGTTCACCCCCTTAGGCTTGTTGGTGTAAGAACCCTCCAAGAGGAACTTATTAAATATTTCTCCTTTGCAACTAGAGATCCCCATAGACATAGGGCGTGCGACATTCTCACACCTGTCTCACCATTTTGGAAGGTAATTGTGGCCATGATTGGGTGATAAATAACTGCTAATGGTCCTAGTGGAGTTGTGTTGGTGGGATTTCCTGACCTGGATGATAACTTCTATACAGCCGTATAATAGATGGATGCGTGTCTTCCACCAAAGGCAGCAACGCTTTCCGTAGCTTAGACATGTCTAATATTTCTAAACCAGACAGGCCCTGATTTCATAATAAAAAAAATTCATAGCGAAATAACTAATATTTTAACATTGACGTGTCCAATACTTAATATGTTCACGTCTACATGTCTGTGCAAGCAGCACGTACATGTCTGGAGGCATCCTTCAATATGTAATATCTGCCTGTACATAGTAAAGAATCCCCTGCACATACACATCTGTTTCTGTCACTGGCGTCCTATAAAATTACGGTAGGCCGCTGTGCTCCCCACAGCTGTTTGTGTGTCACCTAATTTCCCTATGAAGGCTATGTACACGCCTGCGTCGCAGACAGGAAGAATGGCATTGCACGCAGCGCTATTTTTCCTGTTAAAATGACAGGTGTGGTAACTGAACCCGACGGACTCTATTATAAGTGGAGTCCGTCGTGTGATGGTCCGGCACTGTGTGCTGGTAGCCATATGCGATGAAATCCGTATCACAGACCGGACTGGAGCCCAATAGTGAGCGACCTGAAGCATGCGGTTTCATCCCTAGTCCACGTAGATTCGTGGTGCCTTCACACGTGGCAAGCTTTGTTGCAGAAACTTTCTGCAACTGAAAATCAGTATCATTCACCTAAATGGCGCTGGCAGAAATCCACATGCTTGCTGCCAAATCAGCCTCATTCAAATGAATGGAACTAGCTTTCAGTCACTGATCATTTCTGCAGAAAAATCTGTCACATGTGGATTCTGGTTTATTATTGCAGTCCCTCTACTGACAACATGTAGAAATCTAAAATAAAATTGCATTTTTTTCTTTTTCTTTTTTTCCCCCCTTGAATTGAAACGTTCAAATGTGTCAGCATTGACCACTCACTCTTGAATGTGATCCTTAAAGAGGACCTGTCACCTCTCCTGACATGTCTGTTGCAGTAACTACTTGCATTCCCCATGTAATATTAATTTGGGAACATCTATTCTTACGGCTCTGTTGTTCTGTTCCTTTATTATTCCTGTTAGAAGTTAAGAATGAATTATTAGCAGTTTGCAATGAAGGTTCAGCTGGGAGTTATTAGTTGGGGTTGTGTCCCTGCACAGTCTGATATTATCCAAGTAGTGCTGCCAGTGTTCCTGGACACACCCCCTAACTAGTAACACCCATCTGGACCTTCATTGCAAACTGCTAGTAATTCATTCTTAATTTTCTAAAGAAATAATAAAGAAATGTCCTAAGAATAGATGCTGCAGAACTGTTATTACATGAGGGAATGCAGGCAGTCACTAGAACAGGAGGGGTGGCAGGTCCCCTTTGATCTTGGTGCCTCCCTAAACATACAATCATTCTTACAACAAGTGTAAAGGACTGACTACAATGCAACTAACATTGTTATTATGGCAATCCTGAAATGTTCTGAAATGCATTTTGACCTACCCTGCCCTAACGTGTACCCTTCTGGTTATTCACTGGTGGATGTAATGGTGCAGATGAGAGCGGCACATGGCACTGCGCAGTAGGCACCACCCATGTAGCTACCACACTGGCACAATGCATCTCTCGCCTGTACTATTACCACCCCTGTGAATCTGCCCTTATAAAAGATGTTTATGAAGATAAAGGAAAAAAAATGTTCTTGTTTTAAAACCTGCTCTTTTTTAATTTTGCATTGCTTTTTGTTACATTTTAATGCTTCTTGTGTGTATGCAGATGGTGAGTTATCTCCTATTACATTGTACAAGTCATAGTCCTGTATAGATAAAAAGCTTTCGCCACTGTTTCCGTGCATGTCCACCTCAGAAATTACGTATATAAGGGGGAACGTTCACCCCCCTACTCCTGAACTGAAGCATTTTCCTCTAGTTTAATGTATGCCGGGGACTTGATATAGCAGTTCAGCTATGATTTATTACGCCAATCAAAGTTCATTTGTATTAAATTGGAGCGAGCCCTGCAGAAACAGTTAAGAGCTTTTTATTAGCTGGGAAGTGACTTTTACAATGTCTATCTCGTAGTGTTTGCCCTTAGTGTGCTTTATATCCCCTTCCATATGCTTTACACAGTGTTTTGGGTAGAGCCCCAACTATGCCTGTTCAGACACCCCTCTTCACATGTCATGGGGGGGGGGGGAAGCAGGGCTTGACGCCCTTTTTGTGAATTTTTCAGACTATAACATAAGATATTCTGTAGACTATTTTTATTTTATTTTTTTCCTGCTAAATTGAGTTGAGCCCATGCTCCGCATGAGGGGTAAAATTAGAGCCATTCACTGGGCAACAAGTATTCAAGCACCGAGGATCTTCCAGCACCAATATCTTACGTATAGGCTATTAATGTTTGGTTGGCTCCTGACGACTGAGTCTGCGGTATTCCTATACCTTTACTGTTCACCCAAGGACTGCAGACGGTCGGTCAATGGGGCCCCATTCAAGTGAATTTTTGTTCTGCTCCTCATGGGGGTTTGCAGGGGGCAGACTTGCACCAGTCAAATGGTCTATCCCCAGTTCCCTTTAACAGCATCCTCTGGAAAATAGATATTAAGGCATTGTTTAGACCTTTAAAAAAAACATTTTTTAGTGGATACCATACGGCAGCATGCGAGTCCCGCATTTAGAAAACAAATAGATCCTTGAGAAGTCATATTGAACATGAGTCTACCATATTGCTTGACAGATCAAGGGCTATGACTGTAGGTTTAAAGGGGTTGTCCAACCTCAATAAAAAAAATTGACTGGCCAGTTTAAAAAAATAAATAAAAGAAATGCTCCTGTGCCAGCAGCTAAGAAGGTTTACACTACTTGACTAGTTGCCTGGCTTCAGTTTCTTGTATGGATTCTGAACAGAAGAAGACTCGAAGGTTACCCAATGTTAGGCATTGCAGAGAATCTGGTTTGTCCTTTAAGTATGTTGTCTGAAAATGAGTCAATACGGTAATAATATAAGTAGCTGTGAGGCTGGGGAATGAAAGGGGTAGTCCACAGGCTACACCAGGGATGGGCAAACTTGGCTCTCTAGCTACAATTCCCACCATGCCCTGCTGTGGGCTGATGGCTGTAAGCAGTCTTTGCGTGATGGGAGTTGTAGTTTTGCAACAGCTGGAGGGCCGAGTTTGCCCATCCCTGGGATAGACCATTCATGTCTGGTAGAGATGGGTCCCGACTCCCACCTTTGGCTCAATCTCTGGAATAGAGTTCCCCCAATCCTCATCCTGCCTTGTGCTGTTTGCTCAAGTGTATTTTCAATCTTCATGTAAGCGAATAGAGAGAGCCTTGCGTGAAGAAGCCAGGCAGGATGGATGCGTGTCCCACCTTCAGGCCTGAACCTGTCTCCAGAACTGGTTTAACCCATCCTGCCTCGTGCCCAGGCCAAGCATGTGTGTGTCTCCATTCACTTGGAAGTTTTGAATATGATCAAGCGAGCAGCACCCTGCAGGTTAGGGGAACCCCATTACAGACAAAGGTGTGAGACCCACGTCTATAAGGATTTTATGGAACATCATGTAGATAAGCCTTAAATGTTTAAGATGGGGCTAAGCCCTTTGAGGGCAACTTCCCATGAGTGTATTCAGTGCAGGAAATGCGCTACACGTGGCAAGGGTGTTTCCCGGAATGAACATTGCTCCTGTGTCACGAACTTACAACATTATAGTGATTTCTAATGCTGTGTGTTCCTGCCTGACCTTGGCTGTACTAAATGGTACTGACGACATTATGTGTGTACAGTTCAGTACAGCCGAGGTTAAGCAGCAACACACAACGTTATAAAGCATTATAATGCTGTGAGTTTGTATTACAAAAGCAGTGTTCAGTCTGGGAAATATTGCTATCACGTGGAGCGTAGTTCCTGCACTGAATACGCTTGTGTAAAATTGCCTTCAAAGGGTTATTCCCATGGCCACAGAAGGTGGATAAAGATTTGTTCTGGAGTCAGATGTCCATTCTCATCTCCTGTGGTATATTACTTTTTTTTTTTTTTTTATTTAATCACTTTTGTACGTTCAGTCATTTTCTTCATTATGCAGACGGTAGAACACAAGGTTGGTCATTTTCATGAAGGACAAGTGAAGGTGTGCTGATTTGAGTCCTGCCAAATTCAGTCAGAGTGCGACATAATTAATTTTATCCCCCCCATTATACTTACTGCTTGGTTTACTCTATGGGAGTCACTGAGCTATTTCAGCCTCCACAGAAAGTCATTGTTAGAAGCAATGAATGTCCATGCTCCTATAAATACTTGACAACATTGCTGGCACCACCGCTCCCAATGTTTATGGAAGACCTTGTTCGGTATGTACACTGTAAGCCAGGGATATAAGAGCATTTCACAACTATCTAACTGTATTGAGCAGCTTTAAAATGCTGTCATGGCACTGCTAATGTGTATTTTGCTGTCGCCACCCCCCAAAAAAATAAAAAATAAAAAAATAATTAGCAGTTTGTTCTCTAGAAACAGTTTAAAAAGCTGGCAATTATTGGGACTGAACTGAACATTCCTTGTAACTGCCTGATCGTGAGTGAAGGCGGGAGCTGCATTTACAGTAGAGGCGCAGGCCTCTCCATAAGTTTGGCGCTTCCTCTGGCAGGCTGTGTGACAGACTTAACTGTCCGCCAGCTCCCTCGGTGGTGTAGAGTTGGGCCATTTTCCATGCCAAAAACCAGAATGGAAAATGATAAATGAGCCCGTCTGCTACCTGCCCACGCCCATGACCCCCTTAGTTGCCACTTTGGAAGAATGGCGTGAGCTGGGAAGTTTAAGATTTTGCCGAAAAATGGCATGTGACAAAATCTGCGACTTTAATACGCAACTATTGTGGCACATATCAGTTACTAAATGTCCCCCATAGGTTTTTTTTTTTAATCTAAACATGGATAGATGGTAAGACAATGTCATATCATAACTTCCACTATGACGTAGACCTCTCTTTTAAACGCAGCGTTAGTGCTTTTGCCTCTATAGTATTTGTATTTCAGTAGACAATGCAAATCTTTTAGAGGAAGAGTTTTGTGCTGTGGATACCAGAGAACACGTGTCTTATGAAAATGTCTTAGCGTCCTTCCTTTCCATAAAGTAAATATGTGCCATAGGGGAAACCGAACGCCTATAGCAGGCATGTCCAAACTCCGGCCCTCCAGATGTTGCAAAACTACAACTCCCATCATTCCTGGACAACCTACAGAAGAGCATGATGGGAGTTGTAGTTCTGCAACACCTGGAGAGCCAGAGTTTGGACATGCCTGGCCTATAGGGAGTTACAAAGTCAGTGGCTATAAACTAGTAACGGCTACACAATGAACATAAAACTACTGAAACATTCCTTTAAAATGGTCCCGTCAGGCCTTCTAGGGGGCAGCAAATAATGGAGAGGGGGGAAAATGACCTAAACAATTTGTAAGTTTTTAGAAGTTGACGTTATTTTTTAAGAAAGCAGCAGTAAACGCAAGTCCACCTTTGCTATATACAAACGTATCCAGAAAAAGTCTAGTCAGGAAAAGTGACTAAAGGGTTGCCAACCTAAACTATAAATTGGCAAAATACAGTAAATCTGAATCTGAAGTTTTGTTGCAGCAGCCACTTCATATTACATTAGTGCTGATTTTGGTGGGCCCATGCAGCCATCCAATGTATATGGGGTGTTCTCACTTTGCCTTAGCTCCAGTGGGGGGGATAAGGGTCAGGCATTTGGATTTTAGCATACCCAATTGTAATTTTTTTTAAGAGGAATAAGCCACCAGAGGTTTCCTTTTCAGAACGCATGTATGGTCAGCCGATCTGAGCATGCTGGTTTATAGTGGGGAGGGAGCAATAGGTGTCGTCGAGACAAGCATTCGACTGACTGCTGTCTAAAGCGTATGCCGGCTTAACCAGTATGGCTGCTCTTCCTTCCTGCAACATTGAGAAATGCCAGTGTCTCTAATTAGATCGATCTAGAATGTGATTTTGTTTGTGCCCCTAGAACTTGCCCGTAGACTAGGTGACTCCCAATCTCTTTCTAAAGATTTCATATTATTGTGTGTGTACCATTCAGTAGCCCTGTATAGACGCCTCTTTATATTGTGATTGCAATCTTTTTTCAATTCTTTTTTTGAAGCAGGCTCTGCAGAGAATGCCTCATCACAGGGTAAGTATCAACCAGTAGATTTAGATGTACTAACCATGTACGCTTGCTCAGTAATACAAATGGAAGCGGGCTAGGGTTGTGCTGGTCCAGGTATGGAGCTGGGAGAGAGTGATGCATTTATTAGCAGTTCCCTTGCTTTCTGGGTTATAAATAGTTATGTGATAGGCCTTTAATTTCTCCTATGAGAGTTGGCTGCTGCTTTCCAATGTCAGGAAATGCATGTGTGAATTTCCGTATTTAGCCGTAGCATAATTAGACTAAATTTATTAAAACAGCAGGGCTTTGTAACTCATCTGAATGGGAACTGAGCTCTTTGCATTGGTCGAAGCTCACGTATGTGATATACAAAGACTATAAATGCAGAGGCTCACCTACCTTTTGTAGTGGTTATATAATATGCAAACCTTTGGGACTGTAGGGCGTCCAGGTTTATGTCCTGCACAGCTTGTGCCGGTAGAAATTGCACCAACCCATGCCTAGCAAAAAGCTTAATAGTAAACCTTAAAGACCATGGACATCTTTAAACCCGTTTTTATTGCATATGCTTTTCCAATTAAACCAGATTTTAAATTGGTTTTCATGAAAAAATTTCCTTCCACTTCTGCAGCTTCAATGTATGCATACTACTATGCAAACTGCTTGATTCCGTTCTGTGCTAAGTCTGTCAGACGAGCTCGCTGATGGCTCGTTCTGCAGCCTCCTCACCTCTTTTGAAGCTAATTTAAGGCTTGGTACACATCTGTTTGATGCTCTGTTCCATGAATACCACGACAGACACCATTATAGTCCATTGGTAGCAATTAGCGTTGAGCGAATCGAAGCATCCAAAGTTGAATTCGATCTGAAGTTTAGGAAAAAATCCGAATTTCCTTGCGCTTTGTGGTAAAGAATCAATTTTTCCTAAAATGGTGGCTGAAAATAAAAATTATACTCGCCTCATCCACTTGATTGCAGAGAGGCCAAGGATCCGCCAAAGGACCTGCTGCGAGCGTAAAGACGTCACCATGTGATCGCATGGTAACGTCTTCACGCTCGCAGCAGGTCCTTTGGCGAGTTTTCTTCAGTCAAGACTTGAGTATAATTTTTATTTAATTGTTTTAACCCCCTAAGCACCTGAATGTGAGTCTCAGATGCCATTATCAGCGTTTAACGCGACATCTGAGGTGGTGCAATAGCTATTCCACATCATTGCCCCCCGCTCTATACAGTGAAAAGCAATTTGTGACAAAGTAATTATTACATATCTAATTTATTGAAGCTGCCAAGTCGAATTTTTCAAAACTTCGCTCATCTCTAGTAGCAATCATACCATGGAAAAGAATGCCTGACGCAGATGTGAACGGAGCCTAAGCCTAATAAATGTGAATCAAATGTGATGAGAAGTTATGCATTAACACATTTTGGATCAATCTAGTGAATGTGTACCTACCTAAGCAGGCAGTGGTGATTGCTTGAGAGCAGGACGAGTGGCAGGCATTCACTGGGGAAGCAGAACCTGTAACCGCAGGGCAGACCTGGTACACGCTGCACTAAGAGTTGTCCCTTCTACTGCATTGGGGGTGTATGGACGTCCCCCATCAAGCATGTTACGCTCTATTCATTAGCATGGGCGCAGGGTGACACTACATTACATAAATACCGACCATAGACCATGCTGATATGATATAATCTGCAGACTGTCAAATGTTTTCTTAGCTTCACTGACCCTCGGGGGGTCGGCTGCTGTCAAAGGAACGGGGATCATTGATATAGCATGCCTGTTCCTTCTTCTATCCAGCTATAATCACTCATGGGTAGCTACTTAGTCCTGATGTAGCTAATGGCTTCTGGGAAGAACATGAACATCTTCAGTGTCCTGCACGCTTTCATTGTGAACCCCACTTGATGTCCTTAGTTCCAATCCGAAACAAATCTGTGTCCTCCAGAGACGCTCCACCCGACTCCAGATGAACTTTGGAACCAGATCGCTCACTTGCATGCATCCAGTCAAGGCCAAATACCCCTCTGCATCCCATCGTCCCATTGTAGTAATGATTTACATTTTCACTCATTCCCTTGCTTGATGTCAACATTTGCCTTATGAAAGTGATGGGAACATAGTTTTGTTGGAGGGGAAAAAAAACCTGGGGGGGTTAACAAATTACTGTAGACTTGAGGAGCCATCTAGTGCACTCCAGGGGCTAGTTTGAGATCTATATTTTTGGGGGTAGCCAAACAATCTGGCACCTAGGATCGGTCTTGCCAAGCCTCGTTGTTTAAGAAAGTCGTACAACTTTCTAAGATGTGGTGCTTCTTTCTTTTGCCAAGATCTCTTCTTGCAGTCAGTGAATGACAACATTCAGGTACATGGAATTTGTTATTTCAGCTCTTGGCTCGGTTTCCAGGCAAGCATACGCTAAGCCTAGGTGGCCACAACTTTTTCTAAAAAAAAACACCTTTTTATGCAGTTTTCACAAAAACCGTGGGTGTATGGGCTTTTTATATATTTTTTTTATGTAGCAGCAGGATCTGTACTGGACTTTAGGTTAAATGTCCTGATACACTGTAGCAAATCAAGCATCTGGGCGAGCAGGAGCGAGGAGAGTTTTCAGCCTCTGGATGTAAGCAAGGATGTTTCTCTGAAATATTGAACATTTTTATAAATGGAATATGCTTATTCGCACATGGCCGTAAGGGGTGGTCCAGCACTAGAAAAACGCTCTCTGCTTTTTCCCCAGAATCATCACTATTTGTGTATGTGGTATTACAGCTCAGTTCCTGGAAGCTCTTACCTGTCGGTTCTAGTAGATCTTATATTCTTAAGGAGGGTTTCCAGGTTATCGATCTTGGTGGTGGTCCAACACCCGGCGTCTTCACCAATGAGCTGTTCAGGGGCAGTTGGCTCTGGGGCAATTGGAGATGGAAGCGGACAGCTCCGTCCACTGTGTAATGGGAAACATGGGCTATCGCTCTGCTCCTATTTAAAGGGTTTCTCCGGGAATTAAGAAAATGAAAATACTTAAATATTACTTCATTATAAATATATTCCTAAATACCTTACATTAGTTATAATGGCTCATTTTGTCTAGGAAGCAATCATTAGGAGAAACAAAATGGCTGCTGTCCTATTAGTACACAAAAAACCTGTCCTAATGACACAGCAGGACAAGTTACTTCACAACACTGAGGTAAAGAGATTCCTCATCCTTCTCTCTACTTGTCAGGGATTATGATCCCGAATACAGATAAGATCTTTAGCTGAATATCTATAGGAATGGAGTTCATTAACAGATATGGCTAATAAGCAGCAGCACTTGTGTACAGTCTCCATTACCACAGTCTGTCCTCTCTGTACTTCGTGTCTTCTGACGAACTCCATTCCCACAAAGATTCAGCTAAATATCATATTAAACTGTGGTCAGGATCATAATCCCTGACAGTCAGAGCAGATCAGGAGGATGAGGCAGCTCTTTCTCTTAGTGTTGTGAAGTAACTTGTCCTGCTGTGTGATTAGGACAGGTTTTGTGTTTACTAACGGGACGGCTGCCATTTTATTTGTCCTAATGATTGCTCCCTAGACAAAACAAGTCATTCTAACTAATGAAAGGTATTTGGGAACATATTTATAATAATGTAATATTTGTGTATTTTCATTTTCTTAATTCCCAGAGAACCCGTTTAAGTGAATGCAGTAAGCTGCTCCAGGGGCTGCCGCAAGCTTAGATCCCCACCAGCCTGAGAGCTCATTTATTCCTATAGCCTGGAAAACTCCATTAAAGGGGTTATTAACATATCCTCCAACATACACACACCTCCCCATTGCTGCTGCCATCTCCTCACACACACTTCTCTGCATCGCTGCTGCCATCTTCTCCCATACACGTCTCTGCATTGCTGCTGCCATCTCCTCCCATACACGTCTCTGCATTGCTGCTGCCATCTCCTCCCATACACGTCTCTGCATCCCTGCTGCCATCTCCTCACACACACACACCTCCCCATCGCTGCTGCCATCTCCTCTCACACACACCTCCCCATCGCTGCTGCCATCTCCTCACATACACATCTCCATCACTGCTGCCATCTCCTCACACACACCTCCCCATCGCTGCTGCCATCTCCTCTCACACACCCCTGCATCGCTGCTGCCATCTCCTCACACACACCTCTGCATCGCTGCTGCCATCTCTTCTCACACACACCCCTGCATCGCTGCTGCCATCCCTTCTCACACACACCCCTGCATCGCTGCTGCCATCTTCTCACACACACCCCTGCATCGCTGCTGCCATCTCCTCACACACACCCCTGCATCGCTGCTGCCATCTCCTCACACACACCCCTGCATCGCTGCTGCCATCTCCTCACACACACCCCTGCATCGCTGCTGCCATCTCTTCTCACACACACCTCTGCATCGCTGCTGCCATCTCTTCTCACACACACCTCTGCATCGCTGCTGCCATCTCTTCTCACACACACCTCTGCATCGCTGCTGCCATCTCCTCTCACACACACCTGCCCATCGCTGCTGCCATCTCCTCACACACCCCTGCATCGCTGCTGCCATCTCTTCTCACATACACCTCCGCATCGCTGCTGCCATCTCTTCTCACACACACCTCCGCATCGCTGCTGCCATCTCTTCTCACACACACCTCTGCATCGCTGCTTCCATCTCCTCACACACACACACCTCTGCATCGCTGCTGCCATCTCCTTACACACACACCTCGCCATCACTGCTTCCATCTCCTCACACACACACACCTCTGCATCGCTGCTGCCATCTCTTCTCACACACCTCTGCTTCGCTGCTGCCATCTCCTCACACACACACCTCCCCATCGCTGCTGCTGCCATCTCCTCACACACACACCTCCCCATCGCTGCTGCTGCCATCTCCTCACACACGCACCTCCCCATCGCTGCTGCTGCCATCTCCTCACACACACACCTCCCCATCGCTGCTGCTGCCATCTCCTCACACACGCACCTCCCCATCGCTGCTGCTGCAATCTCCTCACACACACTCGTCTAATATCTCTGCTGCCACCTCCTTCTACACACAGGCAAGAGAACAGCCCCTTGCAACGACAAGCTAACACAAGCGCGAAGATGTGATGCAGGGGTCATGTCATCATTAGGAAGAAGCGATGGAACTTCCTGTCATATGACTGAGCACTGTAGCTGCACAAGGAGGGTTCAGGAAGGTGCAATACACGCCAAAGTATCAGCACACCTAATGGTGCTGTAAAATTAATTTTAACTTCCTGGGTAACCCCTTTAATGTAAAAGCCATTCTGGGGTATCTTTTTTAAGACACTGTTACTGTTACTTTTCCTAGAAATGTATGAATACATTAGTAACTGGGTGTTTAGCAGTTGGGGGGGTGTATCCCTGCACATTTGTATGCTGTCCAATCAGTGTTGATAGTGCCAGACTGACAAAATCATTCACAAATCTTGTGGGAATAACAGAGGAATGGTAAAACAGAGTTCTAGGAAAATAATTGTATTTTCATACATAATAAGTATTTATTAAAAACAGATTTGTCAGTAGTGGTGACTGGTCCTCTTTAAAGGGATTTTCCAATTTCATAATTTAAAAAATACACACAAACACACACCGTGGGGCCTGTCTAGGGAAGCCTACTTACCTGCAGACAGGCGCTCTGTTCCAGCTCTCTGTCCACTGATGTCTTCACAGTGCTTTGGTCCCTGCATGTGAACTTTTGGCATGAACCGGGGTCCCGTGCACCGCTGCGGCAGTGACATGTCCCCAAGCAGTATGTCACATGTGGCTTGCGGACATGTGACCCAGTTCATGCCCAGCAGGTTGGGTGGGTTAAAAAAAACAAAAAAAAATTGGACAACACTAGGCTGAGCTGCAATACTAGACACAGCCAATGGACAAATCTGTCGCTCTTTTTGAGTGAGAAAGCAGACTTTCTTTTGGATAAATCCCTTTGGCTCCATGCATAAGCAGCATATTTCGTGGCGGTGATTAGATTAGACTTGAAAAGTCTGAAAAAGTTATTTGGGAGAAGCTTTCCTGATCTCGCAGGCCAGCATTTAGTCTCCTCCTTGACTGGAAATTTGCAGCTCATGTACTTGAGCCCTAAAACTGGACAACCCCTTTAAGCTTTTTGGAGGATTAGATGGCAGTATATGTAAAATTCTATAAACGATGGTAGACAATGCGGGTTATTTGAATCATCCAGAGTTCATGCTGGTGGCTCCTGGGGGATGAGCCATGCTTTGTTTGCTAGCATGGCAAGAAAGCTGTGTTTCCATACTTTTTTTTATTTTTTATTTTTTTTAAATCAAATTGGTTAACTCTTTGTTAAACCAATTTACCAATGTTTCTTCCAATGCACAGTTTTAATGCCTTCTGTGTAGAAGTGTTTCCTTTTATTATTATCCCGGTGATTTGTTTCACATTTTGATCCTCTGTAGCTTTTTGTTTAACATAATGCATCATGAACTACAACCGTGTTACGTATGCATGATGAAAACTGACACGAAAATATGACCTCTGCTGCGGTTGTGGGGCGCCAAATGGCTTCATTTCCAAACGTCGTGTTTCTGTTTTCAGCTGGGAAAACCCTCCAGATCTTTAACATTGAAATGAAAAGTAAAATGAAGGCTCACACCATGACAGATGATGTCACCTTTTGGAAGTGGATCTCGCTGAACACTGTGGCTCTAGTAACTGACAATGCGGTATATCATTGGAGCATGGAGGGGGAATCGCAGCCAGTAAAGATGTTTGATCGCCACTCCAGCCTGGCAGGATGCCAGATCATTAACTACCGCACCGATGCAAAACAGAAGTGGCTGCTTCTCACCGGAATATCCGCACAGGTAAGAGAGAGATGACCTATAATCCGAATATATCTCTTGTTTGAGATCCTCCTCCTGAAATCCCCTGCGGATTTTGCTGATGTAATACATGGACTTTCTGATTTTGGTAGCTCGATCCTTTTGCTTGTAAGCAGCTCTTTGTTGCTCGCTCATTTTGAACATGGGCTCTTCTAAAGTCCATATTCCCTGGCAAGGCATAGGGCAGTGGCTGTCCTGGTGGTTTGGTTGCTTTAGGCCTCATGCACACGAGCATTGCTCGGCCGCTCTATACATTGCAGTCCCCAATGCACCGGCACTATCCGTGCGCCTGCCGCAACGGAACCAGACCCATTCAACAGATGGATCCAGACCCGAACTTCTATTTTATTTATTTTTTTGCTGTGCGGAGGCACGGAGAGGAACCCCACGGAAGGACTCCGTAGTGGTTCAGTGCCTGCTTTGTGCACCGCACCTTGAGATTGCGAACCCATTCAAGTGAATGGGTCTGCATCCGTGATGCGGCGAGCACACAGCCGGTGCCGGCATATTGCGAGCCACGGCCGTGTGTATGAGGCCTTATGGCAATGAATTGTAAATCATCCAAAACTGTAGAAAAGTTTGCTTCAAAGGAACATTAAACACAGAAAATGCCCAATAAAAAATATCCCAGCACTTCCTCCCTTCATCTTCTTCTCTTTTCCTTTGATCCTGTTTTCTCTCATATTAGAAGTACAACTGAGAAATATATAAAGAAATTTGTCCTAAGAGCTGAGTATTGACTGGTAATAAGATAACTGGCTGCAGCAGAAGCCTCCCAGCTGTGCTCTTTCTGCAGTAGGCCACCTACTTAAGCCCCATCCCTCCATGGTCACCTCGTCCTTGAGAAAATTGGAATAAAAACAGATCAAAAAATTGTGTGGAACACAAAATGGTACCAAGAAAAACTACATCTTGACCTGCAGTAGTAAAAAAAGCCTTCACACGGCACTGTTAATGTGTTAACAGTAATATAAAGTCATAGATAGCAGAACATGGGCATCCAAAAAAGATTTTTTGGGGTTTTGTAAGTAATAAAACTGTAAGTTTGGCATCGTCCTAATCGTACTGACCCTCAGAATAAAATCCATTATTTTTTAGCGCAGAGTGAATGCAGTAAAAATAAACCCTCCCAAAAAAAGGTGACGGAATTGCCTTTATTAGCAGTCACCCCACAAAGAATTTTTTTCCCCCCCAGTTTTTCAATAAAAGGCATGGTAAAGTAAATAATGGCCTTCAAAAAATACTTGTCCCACATAAAAAATGCCCTCAAATGGCTACTTTAATGGAATGGTAAAAAAGTTATGGCTCTTGGACGGCAGGGAGATGGAACAGAAATTGTCCTGGTCTCCTCAAGGGATTGTGAATCCAAAGCCTGTCTGTTGGGTGACGCATTCTCTGCTGTCGAACCATCCACACTTGGAAGCTAGTCTTTTTTCTATACTAAGTTAATATTCTCCCTATGGTAAAACTCTAGTTGTCTAAGACTAACATGTAGACTGCATAATATTATGTGAAGTGTAACTCTACAACAGCCTTCTATGCTGTATAACTTCTAGGACTATATAGCAAATCTCTGCTGTTCTTTCCGCTGTTTGCCCTATGCTGGCTATAAAATCTGGTTTGATTACATTTCTGTGTGATACTGTTAATCTCTTTTCAGCTTTGTTACATTTTGTTATTTATACGCTCTAACCTATTTTGAATTGTGTTGCATAGCAAAACCGTGTGGTTGGAGCCATGCAGCTGTACTCTGTGGACAGGAAAGTGTCTCAACCCATCGAGGGCCACGCAGCCAGCTTTGCCCAGTTCAAAATGGAAGGGAATGCGGAGGAGTCCACCTTGTTCTGCTTTGCAGTAAGAGGCCAGGCTGGAGGAAAGGTAAGGTGATCTCTGTTACAGCAGTGAGCGTGTCGAAAAATACCGGAAGCTCAAAGGAACAGTATTTCATCAATGTACATCCAAGCACAGTTTTTTTACTGATTCACGGTTATACATTATTTTTTATGAAAAATGATGTAAGGTGTTGTGCCTGGAATCGTATTAGCGGTCATTACAACTATCCCTATAAGTATCAGCTGTTGGCAAATATTTTTTTTTAGAAATTGGCCACCCCCTTTAAAGAGATTGTCCCGGATTTGGACATTCTCAGGATAGATCATCAATGTCTGTTTTATGGGGTCAGACTCCTGGCAGCCCCACTGATCAAGTGTTTGCAGACCCCGCAGCGCCACAACCCCTACCTAAGCTAATAATGTCCTGTTTATTGGTCCCATGGGCTCAGTCCCAGTCCCTCAGTACCAAACCACTATACAAGGTACGGCGCTGTGTTTGATGCACTGTGAGGAGGCTGGAGCACCTCATCCTCTTCAAACAGCTGATCTGCTGGGACTTAGATCCCCACCTGAAGATCAAAATCTCGGACAACCCCCTTAATCCTCAAAAACTAATTCTTTCTCCATATATTGCAGCCTTCTTGCTTTTCTCACATTTATTTTATATATTTGCAATGAACAAAATCCTAATATCTCATAGCCCCGTTTTCCATTCCCAATTGAGCCCTGCTTACATAGCTTAAATTTTCTCTGACTATAAAATGTATGTTCCAGTTAGGAGGACCCCAGTGTCTTTACTCTGTCTTTATCCGTTTCTTTTGCTTTGCAGTTGCATATCATAGAAGTTGGAACACCCCCCACTGGTAACCAGCCTTTCCCAAAGAAGGCAGTGGATGTTTTCTTCCCACCAGAAGCCCAGAATGACTTTCCCGTGGCCATGCAGGTATAATATTAGAGCACTCTGTAGTTAAATGTGCTGTTAGCTGTAGACAATTCTTGGTTATTGTCATGAAAAATTTGTGGCATATTTATCATTAGAGTACGCTAGGGATTATCTATTATGATCCCGGGTACACTAGAGGTATGCCCCAAGGCTCGTCTCTTTGGAATACTTGAGGACGACTCCCGAACACACCACACGCTCACCTTTGTGAGAGAGACTCTTTTCCTAGCCAGAAAGGCAATTGCTCTCAGATGGATGGCGGACAGGCCCACCACGGTTAACCAATGGAAGGCTCTAGTTATTCCCTTTGAGAAGAATATGTATGCACGCAGGAAATGCCCTCAAAAATTCCAAAAGATATGGGAACCGTGGTGTGCCTCTCCGCTGACCGTCACAACGGCCCAATTGCATTCTATTGCTTACACATGTGTATATCCCTACCTCTCGATTCAATGTGAAGGAATATATCCAATATGTGGACCATCAATCAATCTGAAAATGCTGTTTTCGATATGTTTTCAATGTCATGGGCCACTGGGGTATCCCTGTCCTTGAATGGCCATAATGGCATATTTCATTATGTCTTGTGCATTATGTACTTTATGCATGATTTGTACATTTATCATATTTTACTCCAGCCGCTGGCATAGATTTCATGCATGGACTGCTGAATGCTGTGCCTAAGTTATACGCCTCTTCATAAATACTGCGCAGCATCCGGCAGCGCGCCTGGTTATCATAGACAGGCATACGTCGCCGGCTTATGATAAGTTTACCCCTATGTCTACAAGCAGTGGCCAATTATGCACCAATAACTCTACTAGTTAGCAAAATCCATAGATGTGTATGTACAGCATGTTGTGCTAAGTCTGTAAATGGACCTGTTGCCATTCCCGGCTTATCGTTTTAGTAACTACTTTATCTGCATTCCTCATGTAGTAACAATTCAGGAGCATTTTTTTCTTATACCTCTGCATTGTGCCATTCCTCTATTATTTGTACTATAAAATTATGAATGTGTTGCCATCCTCTTGTCAAAGGATTGTGTGCCTGCACAGTCTGCTTCTGGTAGCACTGACCAGTGTCAGTCTATGCAAGGACACACCCCAACTGCTAACCACCAGTTGGCGATTAATTAATAATAGAGGAGTGGCACAACATCCAGTAAGGGCTTATGCACAGAAATATAAATATATATATATATATATATATATATATATATATATATTTTTTATTTTTTTTTTCTGCATCTGATCCGCATTTTTTGCCGATCAGATGCTGACCCAGTCATTTCAGTGGGGCTGTAACAGATGCGAACGGGACACTGTGTGCTGTCCGCATCTGTATGTCCATTCTGCGGCCCTTTAAAAAAATAGAAGATGTCCTATTCTTGTCTGTTTTACGGATAAGGATAGGACTGTTCTATAGAGGCCAGGACATTCTGTTCCACGAGATGCAGAATGCACGCGTCCAGTATTCGTGTTTTGCGAATCCGCAGTTTGCAGACCACAGTACAAACTACAGCCGTTTGCATGAACCCTTATAAGAATAGATCCTCCAGAATTGTCAGTTCATAGGGAATACACTTATTCCCTAAAAAGACACGTCGGACGCAGGTCTTCCTTAATAGTCCGTTGTATGAAATCTTTACTATAACATGGTTGTAATTGCAGTAATCCTGTCACTAACGTCTAATACTACTACTTTTATTCTCTCTATAGATTAGTGAAAAGCATGATGTTGTCTTCCTAATTACCAAGTATGGCTACATTCACCTCTATGATCTTGAAACCGGCACCTGCATTTATATGAACAGGATTAGCGGAGAGACCATATTTGTCACCGCACCACATGAAGCCACTGCTGGAATTATTGGAGTCAACAGGAAGGGCCAGGTAAATTTGGATACTTGCAGCTTGTCTGTCCTTGTTCCTGTGTGGTTCAGTGTAAGGCACAAGGCCATTTTCTTTGGGGAAAAAATTAATAAAGCTGATTTCATGTATAATCCATCACTTGGCTATTACCTCATACACTGTAGGTGTGTTATGTGTTATTAGACCACACATCCGTAGATGAATTGTCACTAAATAATGGCACAAGTTGGCTAATACATTTGTTTTTTTTGTCTTTTTTGCTCTCAGGTTCTGTCTGTCTGTGTAGAAGAAGAAAATATTATCCCATACATCACAAATGTCCTGCAGAACCCCGATCTAGCCCTGCGCATGGCTGTCCGCAACAATCTTGCCGGAGCAGAGGAACTGTTTGCTCGTAAATTTAACACTCTCTTTGCCCAGGGAAACTATTCAGAGGCAGCAAAGGTGGCTGCAAATGCACCAAAGGTTAGCAGCTATTCGGTATTAAATCTTTGTAGGCCATGATCCCATGGATTACATCACACTCTGCTTCCTTCAGAAGAGCTATTCGTTAGTCATTGGGCTGACCAAGTGCAGCCAACAGGGCGTCGAAGAGCCCTTAAAAGATATTCCATAAATCTAAAGGCCCTTTAATGCGGGTTACTTTTCACCAAAATTCGGTGACTGTCTAAATGTCAGTTGAGTGAAAAGTTTACTGCTTTCCCCTTTGTATTGTCTATGGCATTGAATGGCTTGAAAATGGAGAGCAGCAGAGTATACTGAATGTAAAGTTCATGCAGGAAAAAGTGCCCTTTGTTTGGACCTTTCGGTAATATAATGGCTTCTTTTTGGTAGCCAAGGACAAGTGGAATTGATTTAAATTTGCAATCTACAGTCATTTTAGTTTTTCAGTGTTTGACAGTTTCTCTGTTTTACTCTAGGGTATTCTTCGTACTCCAGAGACCATAAGACGCTTTCAAAGCGTTCCTGCACAGCCTGGTCAGACCTCACCACTGCTGCAGTATTTCGGCATTCTCTTGGACCAGGGTCAGCTGAATAAATATGAGTCTCTGGAATTATGTAGACCTGTCCTACAGCAGGGTCGCAAGCAGCTCCTTGAGAAGTGGCTCAAGGAAGATAAGGTTTGTCTCAAAGCATGCGATCTCTAAGCCATTGTTTGATATGCTGAAATTGTAGTAGTGGAGCTTTTTATTCCACTTTGTATATTTTATACTGTCTATCCATTACTTATTGTTAAAGTATGTGGTTCGTTGTTATAATATTGTTTTATATTTTTTTTGCTTAAGCTCGAGTGCTCGGAGGAGCTGGGAGATCTTGTGAAGTCTGTGGACCCTACGTTGGCTTTGAGTGTTTACCTGAGGGCTAATGTTCCTAACAAGGTTATTCAGTGTTTCGCAGAAACTGGGCAGGTTCAGAAAATTGTCCTATATGCTAAAAAGGTATGATGGTTGCTGTATTTTTTTTTATATATTTGCATCATTCAATTTATCATTTATTATTTTATCTATTTATTTTACAAATGAGTAGATTATATTGTGTGAATTTGCACTGTTTGTGTGCTGCAGGTTGGATACACCCCTGACTGGATTTTCCTGCTGCGAAATGTCATGAGAATTAACCCAGATCAAGGCCAGCAATTTGCTCAGATGTTGGTGCAGGACGAGGAGCCACTTGCTGATATCACACAGGTAAAGGAAATTGACAATGCTGAAAGCATCTGACAAATAATTCTGGGTACAAAATGTTTTTGTTTTACAATTTTACGGTCTATTGCCTTAAAGGGGTTTTCCATTAGAACAATACTGATGACCTGTCTTCCAGATAGACCCCCACCGTTCCGATAAAGGACCTGACTTCCAGAACCCTCGCCGATTGACTCTTTGAAGAGGCCAGTGACATCACATTGCATGGTTGCATGGCCTATATGCAGCTCACCCCCATTCAAACGAATGGACCTGGGCTGCAGTACCAAGCACAGCCATTATACAATGTACTAGAAAAGGAACCAGCCGGCACTTCCACTTAGGTCCACGCCGCACGGGAAGGAGCCTCCTCCAGACAAGTAGTGTGAAAATATCCCAGCAGGCGTGTGTATTTTTCAATCTTGCTTCTTTATTTTCATATAACAAATATAGTAAGGATTATCCCCAGACGCGTTGCGGCGCTAAGCCTTCATCCTGCTGATGAAGGCTTAGCGCCGCAACGCGTCTGGGGATAATCCTTACTATATTTGTTATATGAAAATAAAGAAGCAAGATTGAAAAATACACACGCCTGCTGGGATATTTTCACACTATTATACAATGTACGGCACTGTGCATGGTGAGCTGTGAAAAGGTCACTGGTCAGCCCCTTTGATCAGATATTGATCATATATCCTGGAGATGGCTCATCAGTATTGTATTCCTGCAAAACCCTGTTAGGTTGGACTACAAAATAGTACCAATAGTTTAAGTTTTTTTTTTAAAGTAATAAAAATTAGAAAGATAACGAAAAACTTTTACATTCACTGTGCACTGTGTGGTATTAACAGAATGTTTACTTTTCACAGATTGTGGATGTCTTTATGGAATACAATCTAATCCAGCAGTGTACAGCTTTTCTGCTGGATGCTCTAAAGAACAACCGCCCCAGCGAGGGTCCCTTGCAAACACGCTTGCTTGAGATGAACCTAATGCATGCTCCACAGGTAGTCTGCCCTAACAGTTATAAAATACGGGCTGTATTGTAAGCTGACATCTGTCATGTTGCTTAGTGCTAATCTGTGTTTCCATGTAGGTGGCAGATGCTATCTTGGGCAACCAGATGTTCACACATTATGATCGTGCCCACATCGCCCAGCTTTGTGAAAAAGCGGGTCTGCTGCAGAGAGCTCTGGAACACTTCACAGATCTGTATGACATCAAGCGTGCAGTTGTCCACACTCATCTACTCAATCCAGAGGTAAGATGTTCACCCTCTTTTGTAGAAGCGAAGACTGTGCAAATTGGAATTCTGACAATTAATAAGGTTTTCCAGGCTTTTGTAGTTTTATTTAGCACAGTTATTAAAGAGGTTGGCTAATATCTGTTACTAGCCGTACATGTGCTATGAACAGCACTTGCAGCTAGTAATAGGTATTAATAAAGGTCATCTGTCAGCAGATTTATACCTATGAAACTGGCTGACCTGTTGAATGTGCACTTGGCAGCTAAAGGCATCTGTGTTGGTCCCAAGTTCATATTTGTCTGCATTGCTAAGAAAAATGATGTTTTAATATATGCAAATGAGCCTCTAGAAGCAATGGAGGCGTTACGGTTGCACCTAGAGGCTCTGCTCTCTCTGCAACTACTGTGTCCTCTGCACTTTGACAGGGCCAGTCATGAGGTTTACACTGCCTATTGCTGTCAGTCATGAGGGCAGGCAGTTGCATATATTAAAACGTCATTTTTCTCAGCAATACGGGCACATATGAACATGAGACCAACACGGATGCCTTCAGCTGCCAGGTGCACATGCAACAGGTCAGCCAGTTTCATAGGTAAAAATCTGCTGACAGGTACGCTTTGAACAATTGATGCCAATGTCCGATGGTTTAATGACTAATTCATGTTATGTTGGTGGCGCTGCACTCTGAAAATGGCCATTGATAGAGGTTTCCATCCATCAGCGGCCCCCATTTATGTACACAAGATGAATTGCGCGTGCACTAGTTTACCTTCCTACTCCCAGTGTAATTGAATAAAGACCGCTGATGGACGTGAACCTCAATTTGCAGACATTTTGAGAGTGCAACACTAGCAAGCAGGTGAGCGGACTTGCAAGTAAGCATAAATTAGTCACAATTAACCATTAGCCATCGGCGCCAGTGGTTTAATAATGCCTTTTACTAGCTGCGTGCTTGTGCTGTACCTAGCACACATACAGCTCGTAATGTAATGCGCAGGGCTTTCCAATTCTATGTTGGTATGTTTTTGGTTGGTTTTTTTTCAATGCCCTTCTTTACTCCAGTGTCTCCAGAAATGAGAGGGAGATTTATCAAAACTGGCACAAAGTAAAACGGGCATAGTTGCCCATTACAACCTATCACATTCCACCTTTCATTTTTCAGAGCTCCTTTGGAAAATAAAAGGTGGAACTTGATTAGCTGCCATGGGCAAGTAATCCAGTTTTCCTTTGCACAAGTTTTGATAAATCTCCTCTAAAGTGTGCTGCATTAAGTCCATACATACCTCCCCCTTCCAATCCTTCCCAGACTAAGTAGTGTTTGGGGCCCCTTTATGTTGCACAGGGAAGGGTGTCCCCGCTGCGGTTATGTCAAAGGCTATTCAGTATATATTTTGTATTCCTTTTGTGATGGAATATATTGAAAACTATCAATGTCTATAACACATTTTCTCCCCGTTTCCTTTTGCAGTGGCTTGTTAATTACTTTGGCTCCCTGTCCGTTGAAGACTCTCTAGAGTGCTTGCGTGCAATGCTTTCTGCAAACATCCGGCAAAACCTGCAGATATGTGTACAAGTGGCCTCCAAGTACCATGAGCAGCTTTCTACCCAGTCTCTGATTGAACTTTTCGAATCGTTCAAGAGTTTTGAAGGTGCGTTGGGAGTGAAGAAAAATGCATTTAGAGCAGGCATCGAATCAAAAATTTGAAATGTTCTACATATAAAGGGGGGGGGGGGTTCACTTTTTAAGAATGTTTAACTTGTTGATCATGACGTATATAAGGTTTTCTTTTATTCACTGTGTTTAGTAGCTCAATTATCTTGGCAGGATAGTTAAAAAGCGTACATTTGTAATGTAAGATCCCCTGTAGACATATCGATTTATTGAAAATGTGCTACCTCCACTTTGTCATAATGTCCCAAAATGACTAATGGTAAAATAATAACTGTACATTAATAAATCTTATGGTCACCATGGAAATGCAGTCTAAGCTTCAGGCCCTGATATAGAGCAGGAGGAGCTGAGAAGATTGCTATATTGTATTCATTTACATCACTGCTCTTTCTGGGCTTAGTGCTTGACGGCTATATCTGTATGCACAGTCATAGATGGAAGGGTGTCAGTCACTGAGTAGGACCGCCCATTGGACTCCTAAGATTAGAGACATCAGAGACTTATATGAATAAAATGCTTTCTAATATATATATATATATATATATATATATATATATATATATATATATATTTCTCGCCCATTTTCCTTGGGGGACACAGAAGACCTTGGGTATAGCTCAGCTCCCTAGGAGGCGTGACACTAAGTAGAAACTGTTAAGCCCCTCCTCCATCAGCTATACCCTCAGCCTGGAGTGAGAGACTGCCAGTTTTTGCTTAGTGTCCAAGGAGGCAAGACACTCCCTGCTCTGCAGGGCTGTTTTCTCCTTGTCATTTTATTTTAGATTTTATTTTATTTTTCCTTTTCTTCCAGATCATCAGGGATAACAGAGGCGCACTAGACCTCTCTGTTCTCCCGGGGTTGAGCTGCGCCAGTGCCGGTAAAACCGCACTGCTGCCTCCCCACAGAAGGCAAGGTGGATCTGGGCAGCACTAGCTCCCCTACATCCCGCCAGCGTAAGGGTCGCCCGCCCGCCAAGTCCCTCCCCGGCTTCCTGCCACTGCGGTGCCAGTAGCTGAAGGGCGACCCTGCTGGAGCGGACCGAGGTGAAGACGGCTGATGGTGAGAGTGTGGCTTCTCCAGCCCCTCGCCCCCCTCACCCCTCTACTCAGGACCTGGGGGCTCAAAGACATGACTCTGAGGATCCTGCCTGAAGTTCCCTCTCCCCACTCCGGGCGACAGGTGGATCTGGGAGCATAAGGCTCCTCTAATATGGCGCTCTGACGGATCCCATAGGCCCCCTTATTAGGAGACACCTACCGCTATGCCCTTATGCAGTGTAAAGCATGGTGGACAGGGCAGCAGCCTGGGCTCTGACCCATTTTGGCTGCACATTTACAGCAGGTCTCTCCTTTAGAACAGGGCACTCCTCTTCCAATGGCTGGGCGCAAGTGCCGTTTCCCCAAGGGGCCCCATGTCTCTTAGGCGGCTTCTGGGGATCACCGTTAACTTGCAATGGCTGGCCTGCCTTGCCGGCCGCAGTGCGCCTCCTGTGTCCACAGACACAGCACCGCGGGCGCATTGTAGCGCCTCCTTAACCGCCCTCCCCCTTACTCATACCGGGGGAGGCCAAGCGGTCGGCCGGGTGATGCAAAGGCCCGGCTCCGCGACCTAGTACTAGGCCGCAGTCAGGACCTCCTTCCTCCGGTCCCTACCTTACCGGCCCGCGGGTTGGGCACCCGCGGCCGGCATGCTACAGACATCTGGTGCCGCTGCCTGGAGTCCGCTCCCGACACCGCCGCACCGCATGGGCCCACGGCCTGTATGCTGCCCGCATCCTTCATCGCGGCTTTGCGGCCTGGTAGGCCGCAACTTTCGGATCGGTTTAGCCGCCTTCTCTGGACGGGCACCCGGGCTGGTATGTACCAGCGGGCGCCTTCAGCCTCCCGATCAGGTTCCTGCAGGACCCGGCCGACCGTTTCTCATTCAGGTCGGCCGGGCGCCCTAATTAGGCCCGGCTTTGCGGCCTGGTAGGCCGCAGCTCCATACTTCCTTGGGGGCGGGACCTCCTTCAGGCGCGAGTTTTCCCGCCGGAGGTTCCTCCTCCCCAGGGGATCACGACTCCGCCCGCAGGCCGAATCCCGCCGGTTAACCCCTCGGCTACCGGCCATCACCTGGGGCTAGTTCCTATACAGGGGCCTGTATGGTGCCCCCCTTTCTTTCTTGCCTTTCTAAGGCTGTGCCCTATATGTTGGCCCCTTCCTGACTCAGTGGGTTGTGTTTTAAAAATAAATAAATAAATAAATAAATAAATTTTAAGGAATGACTGTAGTGTTGGCCGTCTGCACCCCCTCCATAGGTGGCATGTCGCGTACCACAACTGCGCCAGGTGCAATCCTTGCCCTCTCCCGGGATACGGCCCCTCTCCGGTTACGGTGCTGGCCATGTGCATGACCCCCTTTCTATAGGCGGAACTCTGCAGTCTCACCGGATACAGTGCTGGCCGTGTGCACACCCCTTCCATAGGCGGACGCTGCACTCACCGGATACAGTGCTGGCCGTGTGCACGCCCCCTTCCATAGGCGGACGCTGCACTCTTCTGGATTTGCTGCCGGCCATGTGCATGACCCCCTTCCATAGGCGGAATACTGCACTCTCCCTGACTGCGGGCTGGCCATGTGCATGACCCCCTTCCATAGGCGGAATACTGCACTCTCACCGGATACGGTGCTGGCTATGTGCACGTCCCCTTCCATAGGCGGACGCTGCACTCTCTCTGGATCGCCGCCGGCCATGTGCATTACCCCCTTCCATAGGCGGACGCTGCACTCTTCCTGACTGAGGGCTGACCATGTGCATGACCCCCTTCCATAGGCGGAATATTGCATTCTCACCAGATACGGTGCTGGCCATGTGCACGTCCCCCTCCTTAGGCGGACGTTGCACTCTCACTGGATTCGCTGCCGGCTAGGTGCATTTCCCCGTCCATAGACGGAATGCTGCACACTCCATGGAGTCGCTGCCGGCCATGTGCGAACCTCCTTCCATGGGCGGTATGCTGCACTCTCCCCAGTTTCGCTTCCGGCCATGGGCATGCCTCCTTCCTCAGGCGGCATACCACTCCCACGGACTGTGGTTGTTCTCTCGCTGGTGAGTGGCTGTCCATGTGCATGGCCCCCTCCATTGGCGGGGTGCTGGCACTCTCACTGGATGCGATGCTGGCCATGTGCATTACCACCCTTCGGGGCAGACTACTGCATTCTCGTCGTTTACCTTACTGACCATGAGCATACCCTCTTCCATGGGTTAACTGCTCTGGCCTTCTGCATGACCACCCCTCATTCCATGGGCGGTGTGTTGCACACTCGGGGTCCTCGCGGCTGTCCGGCACTTGCTGTGCTGGACTCGTGCATGTCCCCCTTTATTGGCGGAGTAGTTGCTCTCTCACGAAATTTGGTGTTGGGCGGATTATTGTACCGTTACTTAATACTAGGATAACCCTGTGCTTGTCCCCCTTCACTAGGTGGACCTCCTGCGTTCCTGCTAGTTACTGTGCGGCCATGTGCATGATCCCCTTCGGGCGAGATGCGGTATCTCCTACTTCTATGAAGTTAGTACTGGCCCTATGCATCCCCCTCTTTAGTGCGGGCCTTTGCACTCCTGCCACGTGCAATGTTTGCCGGGTACACTCCCCCTTGTCGGGCGGACTGCTTGTGTTCCATGGCATACCGTACTGGTCTTGTGCATCGCTCCCTTCAGGCACTTTGCACTAGGTGGGACTCTGTGGCTGGCCACCTTCGCTAAGTGACTATTTTGCAGTGAGTGAGCGTTCTGTGCGCTCTTTGCACGGTTTGAGCCGTGTGGGCCTTCTCCTCCCGTGGAGGTTGGCCTTCTCACTGCTTACGGGGCTGCTCGTGCGTATGCTTCCCTTCCTCCTGCGACATACGATGCTAGCCGCAGGCGCTTTAAGCTCTTCTCTGAGGAGATCATACTGCTCCGCCTGACCCGGGCAGACTCCGCCATGTTCTTTGGCCCTTCTGCCTGGGGAGTGTTTGTGGTTCCTGGATGAGTAACCATTCGTCCTCCCGCTGTCTTACTTTCCTGAGCAAGCGGTCAAATTGAAGAGAGTGCTGTCTGCAGCACCCCTCGAATTCTGCGCTGGCTCTGGCGGGACTACGGTTCCCTCACCTACTACCATTCCTCCTCTTCGGATGCTGTGTAGTAGGAGTCCTTCCTATGGGCACCCGCTGCGCTTTAGTTCCGCTCTGCTGCCTGGTCGGGCTGCCCTCCTCAAAGCGGTCACCCATCTTCTCTTGGGTGTTCGATTATTCAGGTCCAGGGACCTCCGCTCTGGGGTCTTCACGCCTTCTGCGAGGCGGTGATCCGGGTGACTCAGAGTAGCGGGTGTTTAGCCTTGAGCTGTCCTACTATGACTTCTGTTACCCACCCCTCCTTTCGGTCGGTGGGTGTTATGCCAGCCTTCGTCTCGACTGCTTCTCGCCGGCTGTGTTTTGGCTCCCGCTCGGGGCATATCCCTCTAGGTGACTCCGCCCGGCCAGGCCTCAGAGGTTCGCTGCCCTCCTCTCGGGGAGAGCATGGTCGTTCACTTGGTCGTTCACTTGGATGGTTCTGGTGATTCCTTGTGGCCTCACACCGTCTCCCTCGCATCGGCCGTACTAGCTGTGCGTCCACTTACCTAGTCTACTGCGTCCTGTCCTCCTGCTGGAGGGCAGATTGCGTTTTCCATTCTGAGCGATGGTCATGCTGTAGACTTACCTTCTCGGTAACGTGGCTTTCAGGCTTGGATCTGGGTCCCTACATTTGGTCCCTGTAGTGTTTTTCAACACTTGCCTTCTATTCCTTGCCATATTCGCCCTTGTCGGGTAGGACGTGGCCTCTAATTCCCGTTTCTGTTAATCCGTCTCTTGGATCTGCGGTGTTGACCTTCCGTCTCAGGGTTGGTTTTCCTTCATCCCTTCCTGATGTTGTCCTTGCCTGAGGACTACCCTTCAGTCAAGATTGTCCTCGGACTTCCCGCACTGGGTCGGTAAAAACCCTTCCTCTGGTGGCAACATCAACATGGCCTTTGGCCCGTCTTCTCCTGGCATCTGTCGGATGCTGGGGGACCCTTCAGTTTCCTTCCGTCTGCCCTTCTGCTCCCCCCGCTGCAGGTGGCTGCGGGACGGCGTTGCTCGGGGGACGGCGGGACCAGTTTTGCTGGACTCTTCTTCTCGTGTTAATGGCCTGTGCCTGATCACGTATTATGGCATGTGGGGTTCTTACCTGGGGTTCTGTGGGAAGCTGGCGTTCCCCACCTTTCCTTTCTCTCCCCATGGTTCTGTCCCTTCTCCAGTCCGGCCTGGCCCTGGGACTGGGACTCTGTTCCTGAAGGGTCATGCGTCGGCGCTGTCTATCCTCTTCCAGCGTTCCCTGGCCCCTCTTGGGTCTGTCAAGACCTTCTTCCACGGAGTGGCTCATTGGTTCCTCTGTACCGTTCCCGGTACCGACCTGGGAACTACATCCTGTGCTCTCTGCGCTCCGAGTTTTCCTTGGAGCCGTTACAGGAGTGTTCTCTACTCCTTCTGTTCTGTACAGTTGTGTTTCTTTTGGCCTTCATTTTCGGACGCGTCTCCTTTTGTTCCGAGTCTTCTGTCCTTCCCCAGGGCGGGGCTGTTCTCCATCCCGTCACTTCCTTCTGCAGGTGTTACCTGACTTTCATCTCGACAAGGCCATCGTCCTTCCCTTCCCATCCCTGGGAACGGACACTTCACCGATTGGATGTTGTTCGGGCCTTGCAGTTTTACCTGGAGATCACCGTTTTTTTTTTTTTCTGGCGCTCAGACTCTATGTGGTTCCAGGTGGTCCGTGCAGCGGTTTGCCGTCCTCCAGGGTGGCATTCGCCCGCTTCATCATAATATCTTTGGCTGAGGTTACCGAACCAAGGGCAGGGTTCTGCCTTCGGTGGCACCGTTCATTCCTCCGGAGCGGTCAATGCCTCCTGAACCGGAGACATTGGGCTTCGGTCGCGCAGTTGTGCGAGGTAGCCACCGGGCTTCCTTGTGCGCCTTACTAAGTTCGGCAGGGTGCATACTTGGGCTTTGGCGGTTGCTGCCCTGGGCTGGTGTTGCGGGCGGCAGTTCCTTGATGCCTTTGGGTGCTTCGCCTTGGAGCTGTGGTCCCTCCCCTCTTGGACTGCTCTCGGACGTCCCAAGGTCTTCTGTGTCCCCCAAGGAAAATGGGCGAGAAAACGAGATTTTTGTATAACTTACCAGTAAAATCTCTTTCTCGCTCTTCCTTGGGGACACAGCACCCACCATTCATTGTTTTCTCTACACGGTTTCCAGACTTGGTTTACCCGGTCGGGTAGTTGGCTTGTTGTTTCCACTTGTTGGACATTGCCTTTTCTCACTACTTGGACACGCAACTGGCAGTCTCTCACTCCAGGCTGAGGGTATAGCTGATGGAGGAGGGGCTTAACAGTTTCTACTTAGTGTCACGCCTCCTAGGGAGCTAAGCTATACCCATGGTCTCCTGTGTCCCCCAAGGAAGAGCGAGAAAGAGATTTTACTGGTAAGTTATACAAAAATCTCGTTTTTATGATAAAACTATATATCAGTCTACTTAGCATCTCCTGATAACAACCAGCCTGCAGATGTTTCCGGCCCACTTTAAAGCGTAGTCTATTTGGATTTGGGGAAGTGGGGCACGCACAGCTAACTTGCAAACTTTTGGCTGGTGGTATTTCTGCGGTTTCCTATTTCTATGGCTTGTTTCCAGTTGTAAAAAGAAAAGTAAACTAAATGTGCTAATGCACCCAATCATGGCAAGTCTATGGGATTTTGGCTAAAAGCACTTTTGTTTAAGGAGGACCTTTCATGTGTTGTTTTTTTTTTTTTTTTTTTTTAGTTTAAATACCTTTCCTTGCGGCCACCCTGCCTGTTTTTTCAAATATCGCTCGTACGCCCCTCTGTGCCTCCCTGCAGTTTTCCTGCTCAGTATGTTAATCGTGTGCATTGGTACCAAGGGGAGACCAGGGTTTCTCAATGGGGGTCTCCTTCTCCCTGGCTGTGCCGCGGTCCAATCACAGCAGAGAGCGTCACAGCCAGGGAGAAGGTGAGCTTTTTTCCCCAATAGGCCTATTCTCCAGGACTGACTGTGCAGGGCTGAATGGGGCACATGTTGTGCTCATTTCAATTAACTTTATTGGTACAAACCCAAATAAACCTTTTTATTGAATAATTTATTTGATCTGAGATGAAGTAGTGTATTTTTAACCTTGTTTCTATAGGGCTATTTTATTTCCTGGGCTCTATTGTTAACTTCAGCCAAGATCCTGACGTTCACTTCAAGTACATTCAGGCAGCTTGCAAAACTGGTCAGATAAAAGAAGTTGAGAGAATTTGCAGAGAGAGTAACTGTTATGATCCAGAGCGTGTGAAAAACTTCCTCAAGGTAATTGTGATTGAATAGATCATCAAGTAACATGCCACTCGATGTTCTGTGAGAAATGTGCTTTTATCGTTAGTATGTTGCTATAATTAAATAATAATTACTTAGTTTACACTTTGCAGCAACCTAAAATATTAATCAAACACACATCTCCTTTCAAAATATTGCTTAGGCCCCTTTCACATCTGCGTTTTTCCTTTCCGTTCTAGAGTTCCGTCCTTGGGGCTCTAGAACGGAAAGATACTGATCAGGAATATCTCAATGCATTCTGAATGGAGGGAAATCCGTTCAAGATGTCTTAAGTTCAGTACTGACACGTTTTTTGGCCATAGCAAAATCCGCAGCATGCTGCGGATTTTCCTTCAGCCAAAAATCCTGAAGACATGCCGCAAGGACAGATCCGGAATTAATGCCCATTGAAAACCATTAATCCGGCTTTAAGCTAAACATTGTTTCGGCGCATCGCTGTAACCGACGTTTAGCTTTTAACAATGGTAACCATGGCAGCCAGGATGCTACTAAAGTCCCGGCTGCCATGGAAAAGAAGCGGGGAGCCGGGGAAGAAGCTATTCACCTTCCGTGCGGCGGCCGGGGTGCTCCTCAATGACGTCACCGGGTCCCTGCGTCGCATGGATCACATAGTTATGCAGCGCATTGCTAGCATAGCATAGCTATGTGATCTATGTGACGCAGGGACCCGGTGACATCATTGAGGAGCGCCCAGCTTCCGCACGGAATGTAAGTAGCTTCTCCCCCGGCCCCTCGCTTCTTTTCCATGGCAGCCGGGACTTTAGTATCGTCCTGACTGCCATGGTAACCTGAAAGCATATTGAAGACTGATCAGTCTTCAATATGCTTCCAGTTGTCTTGCGTTGTGACGGATCCGGCGGGCATTTCCGGCGACGAAAGTGCACGCTGGATCCTCACAACGCAAATGTGAAAGAGGCCTTGGGTTAGGTCTTCTTAATCCGCTTTATGAAGGAGAGCCAAGCCCCTTTCCGGACAGCAGAGACACGGAGTATTAACATGATTGATAATGCTCTGTGCCTCTCTGTGACCTTTGTAGTATAGAATCACAGTGACAACTTTATCTCACTGTGATTTTGTAGTAAAAAGATCATAAAGGCAAAGAGCATTATCAATCATGTTAATGCTCCGTGTCTCTGCTGTCCAGAGCGGGGCTTGGCTCCCTTTCATGCAGCGGATTACCTGCACGGGATCCGCTCGTGTGAAAGAGCCCTAAATGTAAAAGTTTTTTTCTCACTTTCTTACCCTTTTTTCGGCGACCTAGTTTCTGGTTGGTCCAGATGCAATATATAAGCTCAGTCTCACTTTCCTTGAAATGTGCAACTGCATAATTCGAGAGCCCCCTGTCGGACGCAGCTATACTTTCTACAGAGATGGCAGGACAGTTTATTAACTGGGGACACTAAGGCCGTTTATAGTGGAAGACCTGTAATGCCTTTAAAGGACCTTTTGTAGTTGCTAAATCTATAATTGGGGAAGAATTTACAGCACACACACTCGCTTATATCTATGCTGTTCTGCTTGGCCTCCTGTATTCAGTATGGGAGCCACGGCTGTAGGTTGTAATGTGAATCTACAATGCCTTAGTGAATACAGGAGCTTCGGAGACCAAGCAGGGCTGTGTGTCCCCTAATACATGGTGGATCTGAGCAGCCCAAGCATGGACCTTGGCTGGTTTGTGCTGCCAATTAGAAGCAGACTTTGATATGCAATATATTTAGAAAAGCGTTCATTGTGCACGCTCCTCCGCTATAATGGTTTCTCTATAGAATTAAAGATACACTTTAAATCAACAAGATTTGGAAATGGAAAGCATTTACGGAGCCCCACAGTAACTTCTCACATGTCTTGTGATATGTCAGAGAGGATTTAAGGGTGCATTCACATGACCGTATATATTTTGAAATTGTCGAAAATGCGGATCTGCAAAAAATACAGATGACGTCCATGTTGCATCTGTTTTTATTTTTTTGCAGACCCATTGTAACAATGCCTATGCTAGTCGGCAAAACTGACAAGAATAGGACATGTTCTTTCTCTTTTGCCGGAATGTGGAACGGCCATATGGAGGCGGACAGCTCCAGAAATGAATGGGTCTGCGTCGTATCTGCAAAAAAGTACGGATCAGATGCAGACCAATACAGTTGTGTGAGTGGTGCCTACATTTGAGGCCGATGCATAAACTTTGCAGCCAACTGGCCATGTTGCTTTGGCCTGCAGAGGTGAAGGTATAGATGCTGGATTGCAGGTTCTGGAGCTTCTTTCCATTGCCTGTTACAATTACATTCTACACTTAGTTACCTTTCTTACGTTTGCTCAATGCTTGAATTGTCATGACACGTTTTAGACTTAGTATCCCATATAGACCCATGTTAATGTATTTCAAGCTTTTCCTGATGGCAGTTATTATTTTTTGTGCTTTTCCTTTTGTCTGTGGAATGAGCAGGACTTGTACAAGGTAAATCTCATACGGGTCTCCCCACTGTACTTTCTTGGTGTAAATGTGTACGTAGGATTGTCATGTGTAAAAAGGGACATTTTAGGGTTTTCTTTGTTTTGTTGGATGAGAATTAATTTTATTCTAGAGTGCTGTGCGACTATTGCAGAAACGTAGTGATCTAGCTCTGCAACCAGTATGAGTCTGTCCGCAGTACAGTTCTAGCTGATATTAATGACAATGGCATGCATCCGTGTCAGAAACCTTTATATTGTAGATCAGTGTTATTTGATTGTTTACCTACCTTAACATTTGAGATACTGATGCTTGAGTAGATAGTGATTGCCGAATTGTATGGTTTTAACTGTTTCCCGTTTTATGCATCGTTGCAGGAAGCTAAACTTACAGACCAGCTGCCACTCATAATTGTATGTGACCGCTTTGACTTTGTCCATGATCTTGTTCTGTATCTGTACAGAAACAATCTGCAGAAGTATATTGAGATTTATGTCCAGAAGGTAAGTCATCTGAGCCTGTGAAATGTATATATATTTTTTTTTCTCTTAATGAAACATAAAAGTTTTGCTCTGTTGTTGCAGTAAATGTCTTGTTAACAAGCCCCAGCATATATCATCCAATTGTAGGCTGCTTTTTTAAGGTGGCCATACACATAAGATTAAAGTCGGCAATTCCTGTCATTTTAAAAACTAGTGCAAACAAGCGATCGCTGACAAAAATGTCCACCGTGCTGAAAAAATGAGGCTGTTGATCGGCTAAAACATCATGTTGTGCTCAAGCACCAGGGAGTCTGTGTTATATTGAAGACTGACAGCCAGGTCGGGCAGTTTAGTACGAACGATCCCATGGGCGACTGATCGGCCACAATGAATGGCCAACTTTAGGGTCAGTTAGCGAGAAATCTCTCTCCAGTATAAGGTAGTAATAATTAAATACTTCAGCTAAAACAGTTAGCTGCTTTAGTAGCATTCGTGAAATGTCCTTCCTATCGCCTCTATTTTGTAATGGAATAGTCGTCTTCCTTCTTTAAAGGAGTAGCCTCATGAAGGGCATATGGTTTTAATAGCATGGGGTTCTCTGCTTGAGAGCTATTCTGTAGACTGAAGTGGCAATGTATTACATGGATGCCGATTCATTTGAATGGCTACATTCAGGGCGTATATCTGGCCAGACTTGGTTTGGCCTTAAAGAACAGCTGATCGCCAGGGACAGGAGAAACTAGACATGCGGGCTATTTTTTTATTTTATATTTTTCACTTTTTATGCGCTGCCCTGTGCACCTTTGGGATTAAGACTTACTATATTTTTTATCTCTCAAGGTTAACCCTAGCCGATTGCCTGTGGTTATTGGTGGCCTGCTTGACGTAGACTGCTCTGAGGATGTAATCAAGAACCTCATCCTTGTAGTGAGGGGCCAATTCTCCACTGATGAACTTGTTGCTGAAGTTGAAAAAAGAAACCGGTAGGTGCCTCATATTCCCTTAGTGCAGTGCTTCTCAATTATTTTCTGTCATGCCCCCCCTAGGAAGAAGAAAACATTTCGCGCCCCCCCACCCAATACTTACCTCCTTGGAAGCGCTGGATGCAGGCCTCTTCCAGCCTGTGTCCTGCTCTGCACTCTGCTCAGGCGGCGCGATGAAGTCATCTCGCCGCCTGAACCGCTCTGATAGGCTGCCGGCACAAGGCCTGCAGCCTATCAGAGGAGCAGGGGAGGAAGACGCCTCTCCCTTCCTGCCGCACAGCACAGCGATCTGTATCGCTGTCCAGAGGACGGCGATACAGATCACTATGGAGATGAACGCTTCCACAGTGGAAGCGTTCATCTCCTGTCACCTGGAGCCCCCCTTTACGGAGCCTCGCGCCCCCCACTATTTGAGAAACGCTGCCTTAGTGTATGATTGTCTCTTACAGGGAGCTTTTGTTGGATGACTTACCCAAATACACTATATCCTCTAAATTAGCTTGGGTATTTTATTTTTCCTTTTAGGTTAAAGTTGCTGCTGCCATGGTTGGAGTCTAGGATCCATGAAGGCTGTGAGGAGCCAGCAACCCACAATGCTCTGGCAAAGATTTACATTGACAGTAACAACAACCCAGAGCGCTTCCTTCGTGAAAACCCCTATTATGACAGCAGAGTTGTTGGAAAGTATTGTGAAAAGAGAGATCCCCATCTGGCTTGTGTCGCATATGAGAGAGGACAGTGTGACTTGGAGCTTATCAATGTATGTGCCTTGTGGAAATTTTGGTTGACTTATTAAAATGTGTAAGAGTTTTTGGGCGAGGACTCAAGCAAACACTCCCCATTGGGCGAGGACTCAAGCAAACACTCCCCATTGGGCGAGGACTCAAGCAAACACTCCCCATTGGGCGAGGACTCAAGCAAACACTCCCCATTGGGTTGCGATATGGCAGTTGTGGGGTACATTTTATATAACTGAAGTTATTTTCTTTCCCAGATGAAGATTGAGAACATTGGTGCTCGGATAACTTTTGTGCACTACGTAATATGAAAAAAAAACGAATTAAAGTATACATTTTGTTTTGTGTTTCTTTTCAGGTTTGCAATGAAAACTCACTCTTTAAAAGCCTGTCAAGATATCTGGTACGCCGTAAAGACCCTGAATTGTGGGCCAGTGTGTTGTTAGAAAGCAATCCATACAGAAGGCCTCTTATTGATCAGGTATGTTCCACAACTACTTATGCTTCTTTCACACAAGCGATACAGATTGTCAGGATCTGTTCAGGAAAAAACTGATTGTTTTGCACACAAGTTGAATCAGTGCTTTCTTAGTTTGCATCCAGATTGCATGTGTGGGGAAGAAAAACTAAGAACGACAATCTACATCTCTTACCAACCATCAGTGAAAAACATTTTGCATCCAGATTGCATGCTTTTTTTCACATGCATTAAGTAAAACTGAAGAATAACACTCAACATCTCCTAGTAATTATCAGTGAAAAACACATTACATCCGGATGCCTTCCGTTTTGCGAACAAGCCCCACTCACCTCTATAGAGCCAGAGCTGTATGAAAAATGCACATTATAGAACATGCTACAAATTTTTCTTCCTGAACACAAATATGTGTGAAAACCACTCATGTACACACACCCATTGAAATAAATGGGTCAGGATTCAGTCTGGATGCTATGCATTCGCTACACGCATCTCATCAGGATGAAAAACTCGCTTGTGTGAAAGCCATTAATGTGAGAGATGCTGAAACCGGAGTCATTTTGCACTGTGAGTGCGTTCTCCTCCAAATAAAGCAATATTCATTCTTTCCAGGTCGTACAAACAGCATTGTCAGAAACCCAAGACCCAGAAGAAGTGTCTGTTACTGTAAAAGCTTTCATGACCGCAGACCTTCCCAATGAACTCATTGAGCTATTGGAGAAGATTGTTTTAGATAATTCAGTCTTCAGTGAGCACAGGTAGGTTTGGATATAAAATGTTACAAAAACAAACACTAATCGCGGAAATGAAAAAGTATTAAAAGAATGTAAAATTCAAAAGTCTTCATTTTACCACTCTGACGGTCCACAAAACCAGTCCAACAAAATTCTTCTGAGGTCACCTCCATTCCTGCAGACCTGCTTTTGTTCTCAGAAAGCCTGGTTGTGATGGTGGAGAGGTCACCTCAGTTTCTATGCCATGGGGCCGGTAGTTTGGTTCTTTTTTGTGGTGTTGGTTGTTCTGCTGCATTGTCTGTGAAACGTTTTGGCAATCATATTTACTGAAGTTCATTCATTTTCCTTCTCAGAAATCTCCAGAACCTGCTGATCCTGACTGCTATTAAAGCTGACCGCACCAGGGTTATGGAATATATTAATCGTCTGGATAACTACGATGCTCCTGATATTGCAAATATCGCCATCAGTAATGAGCTGTATGAGGAAGCCTTTGCCATTTTCAGGAAATTTGATGTGAACACTTCTGCCATACAGGCAAGGCAGTACTTTTTAATTTATCTTCTTATCACTTGTCTCCCCTGTGTCAAGGTTTGAATGACTCTCTTCATCTGTTTTAGGTTTTGATTGAACACATTGGAAATTTGGACCGTGCTTATGAATTTGCTGAGCGCTGCAACGAGCCAGCCGTTTGGAGCCAACTGGCAAAGGCTCAGCTGCAGAAAGGAATGGTCAAAGAAGCAATTGACTCCTACATTAAAGCAGATGATCCTTCTTCTTACATGGAAGTTGTCCAGGCTGCCAATGCTAGTGGTATGTTTGTTTGTTCACGCTGCTTAGTACAGCCGAGTGACATGTGAAACCGGCCAAATGTAATGCATGAGTGGATATTAAAACAGACCCTTATATCGGAACAAGATAGTTTATGCCATATAAATCAAATGAGGTAGCAGCTTTAAATATATACACAGACACAGCTCCTGGGATCTGTCCTGCATTTGGCGTGTATAGAAGGTGATGCAACCAATTTCTTATTTAACGAGGATCGGTCACCGTTCCTGGTATGTCTGTTGTTCCTCCGAGAAATGTATGTATAAATTGACACCTGGGCGTTACCTTTCTTGTTGCCAAAGGGGTGTGTCCCTCCACAGTTTCATACTGTCGGCTGTGATTGAGCAGTGGCCAAGCAATAACACCCATTTGTCAGTTTATTCATACATTTCTGAGAGAAATAACAGAGGAACAGTACAAGGCAAGGGGGAAAGCAATTTACTAAAATTGGGAAAGCAGGACAAGTTACTGGCCCTGGGGGTTCAGGATCTTTACTATTAAAGGGGTTTTCCAAGTGTTTTATGATGATGACCTATCCTCAGTATGCTGCTCAGCTGTTTGGGGAGGCCATGGCTCTTCAGTGAGCACAGTGGCCTCCTCGCAGCTTACCAAGTACAGCACCAACCGTTGGTTAGCAGCTGTGCTTGAATGGGACTGAGCTGCACATAGACCATGTGAATATGACCTCATTGGCCAAGGAAGAGGCTGCAATGCTCACTGAGGGCTGCCGTCTTATCGAACAGCTTATTGACAGGGGTTCCGGGAGTCTGACCTCTCCAATCAGATACTGATGACTAGGGATGAGCGAATCGACTTCGGATGAAACATCCGATGGCGATTCGCATAAAACTTTGTTTCAATACCGTACAGAGCGAGAGCTCCGTACAGTATTAGAATGTATTGGCTCCAATGAGCTGAAGTTATAACTTCGGAAAGCCTTGCGAGACTTCACAGAATAACTTCAGAAATTGATTTATACTGTAAAAAAACATTTCCTGAAATCTGGTTCGGTTCCAGGTGGAAAAGTTGTAACTTCAGCTCATCGGAGCCAATACATTCTAATCCTGAGGATAAGTCATCGGTATAAACAAAACAAACCCTTTAATGGCTTTTACTTAGGATCGGTCATCAATAGTAAATCTGCCAGGTCGGACACCCAGCATCCCCACTGATCAGCTGTTTCAGAACCTACTGCTCTGGAACCAGACACTGAAATCACACACGTGCATACACTGTAGTGGCCAATGCTCATACACATAGTGGACACTGCTGCACTGCTCACATTCATAGGAAAAGGGCTCCTGAAAACAGCTGATCAGCTAGGGTACTGGGAGTCTAACTACTGCTGATCTGCTATTGATGACCTTTCTTAAGGATCGGTCATCAAGTCCTGGAAAAGCCTTTTTAATGAACCCACATCGTTGAGCAAGCAAATAAATTTCTGTGCTGTAGAGTGGTAGTTGTACAGGTAAAATTACTATTGGGGTCATTTATCAAACTGGTGTAAAGTAGAACTGGCGTAGTTGTCCACACAACCAATCAGATTCCACCTTTTATTTTCCAACGGAGCTGTGAAAAATGAAAGGTGGAATCTGATTGGTTGCTATGACCCCATATATTTTTTTATTTTTTTGTAAAACCAGATGCGAAAACCCCATCAGATGACTAACTTTTTTTCGTGTGATGTCTTTTTAGGGAATTGGGAAGAACTTGTTAAATACTTACAGATGGCCCGGAAGAAGGCAAGGGAGTCCTATGTAGAAACGGAACTCATCTTTGCTCTTGCCAAAACCAACCGCCTCACAGAACTTGAGGAGTTTATTAATGGACCTAACAATGCTCATATTCAGCAAGTAAGTTTTTTTCTGTTATCAAATCATAATATTACATTGCTAGTCTAAGGCTATATTCTAAATCAGACCACAATTGTGCATGTTGCAGTTTTCTTGACAAACACTTGAGGGTCCTTGAAAAATGATGTCTAGAACAGCTTACAAATAAGAATCACTCATCTGAATGAGCCCTAATGTTAGTATTGTTTAATCCTGGGGTTCCTACTTTAGATAATCCATCTTTGTTACAAGGATCCCTCTATAATGAGCTGAACACAAGCCATTTTGTTGCTTGGACCCCCAGCTGTAGTAATTGGGGGAACGTAGCAGCAAGCGCTGAATTCACTCGCAGCACCACTCCTGGGGTAAGAACGACACAGTTGCCATTTAATGTGCTTTCTGTGTAAAGCATGGACAAGCCACATCCTCCAGATTTGGAGGCCTGTCTGCAACAAGCACCTTCCCTAGCTAAATATTCATTTCTAATGGCTGGAGGCTAATGTATTTATTAGTTTAGATCAGTACGGTTTGTGTATAAAACCAGTGAGTTTATCCGCCATTCGTTTTTCTCCTATTAGGTTGGTGATCGATGCTATGATGAGAAGATGTATGATGCTGCTAAGCTGCTCTACAATAACGTTTCAAACTTTGGCCGTTTGGCATCCACATTGGTTCATCTGGGAGAATATCAAGCGGCTGTGGATGGGGCACGAAAGGCAAACAGCACTCGCACTTGGAAAGAGGTGAAACGAGCATCTTTTCACCAGTTGGAATTTTGTCAGATCATTTTGGAATATCCCATCAAATAATATTGTGTTTTTTGTCTTGTTTACCAGGTTTGCTTTGCTTGTGTTGATGGTAAAGAGTTCCGCCTTGCCCAAATGTGTGGCCTTCACATTGTGGTACATGCTGATGAACTGGAGGAGCTAATAAACTATTATCAGGTAACTGCAGATGGCGTATTGCCTGTTAATATGTAAGCTGCAGCACCTATATGAAGACTTCACCAAGTGGAGTCTAGGAACTTTACATTTGTGCTATCATGCGTTTTTTTTGTCTTTTTCTTATGTAGGATCGTGGTTATTTTGAAGAGCTCATCACCATGCTTGAAGCAGCTCTGGGACTGGAGAGGGCACACATGGGCATGTTCACTGAGCTTGCCATTCTGTATTCTAAGTTCAAGCCACAAAAAATGAGAGAGCACTTGGAGCTCTTCTGGTCCAGAGTGAACATTCCCAAGGTAAACCACAGCATCTTGAAGACATGTAGATTGAAGGAAAGTGTCTCCACCACGAATGGTGTTACATGTGTGCTTTATTTTTGCAGGTGCTCAGAGCAGCCGAGCAAGCCCACCTTTGGGCAGAGTTGGTGTTCCTTTATGATAAATATGAAGAGTATGATAATGCCATTATCACCATGATGAGCCACCCGACAGACGCATGGAAGGAAGGACAGTTTAAAGATATTATCACAAAGGTAATGCTGCAAATCTGCAAAGTGTATTTGTGCTGACTTTGTTAGGCTCGTACAAAGTGGACACCTTATTCACTAAAAAGGTGTAAATTACCAGAAGATATTTGGGAGGGGTTAACATGTATGTTACAACAGAGCCGCATAATTCATGGTGAGCAAAAACTGCCATCTGCAGGTTCTCGAGTCAGACTGAAGCTAAGGGAAATGTATTAGTATTCATATAACTGATGTATCACCTGCCGTTTTTGGTTTTGAAGGTGGCCAACGTGGAGCTGTATTACAGAGCGGTTCAGTTTTATTTGGAATTCAAGCCACTGTTACTGAACGATCTCCTGATGGTATTGTCTCCAAGACTGGACCACACCCGCGCTGTCAACTACTTCAGCAAGGTACGTTCAGTGTGGACTAGCAGAATCTTGATATTCCTTATGAGGATAATCCCGCATGCATGTTACTTGAACTGAACTTATTTTTTTTGTTCAAGGTGAAGCAACTTCCTCTTGTAAAACCATACCTCCGCTCAGTACAGAACCATAACAATAAATCCGTCAACGAGGCTCTTAATAACCTTTTTATAACAGAAGAGGACTATCAGGTAATAGCTGTAAAAAATGCTACGTAGAAGTTTCATTGTAAAGTGTCTTTTTTTTAATTTTATTTTTATATTCCTTTTTTTTTTTTTTTCCTTGTACGTTCTGTACTAGGCACTTCGTACATCCATAGATGCATATGACAACTTTGACAACATATCCCTCGCTCAGCGTTTGGAGAAGCATGAGCTTATTGAATTTAGAAGAATTGCTGCATACCTTTTCAAGGGCAACAACCGCTGGAAACAGAGTGTCGAGCTGTGTAAGAAAGACCGGCTTTATAAGGTATATATGACCAGTGGTCAAATCTAATAAGGGTTCGAACAGTTAACAATGCAGACCCTGATTATTCTATGGAATAATTAGCTCAGTCCAAAAATTGCTGCCATCACTGTACTTGATAGACTGCTACACATCTTTAGCACCAAATGGATATACAGTGGTCCCTCAAGTTACAATATTAATTGGTTTCAGGTTGACCATTGTAAGTTGAGTAATCGGTTCCAAAGCCCCAAAATGTCATTCAAGATGAGAGAAAATGAAGATTTAAGAAAAATAAGTAGATAACTAAGACAGATAAAACAAGTTCTTACCTATGACAGCCAGGAATAGCAGCTATTTTACCAGAGAAGTGGCCTTGATTGGTTGGATCTCAGTCTGAGACATTGTATGTTGAATCTGGTTTCAACTTACGATGGGTCAGAAAAGACCATTGTATGTTGAAAATATTGTACCCTGAGGCCGTTGTATCTTGAGGGATCACTGTATTTCAAATATTTTACATGAAGATGACATTTCCTTGATGGCCCCTGCTCCATATGGAAAGCCATACGCTGTAGCAAAGGACAGATGTTCTCTTGCTTTATTTTAATATTTTCATTGTCTCATTGATGAAACGTAACCAGTGTGCTAGTGATGCCATCTGTATTTACAACCTTCTCTCCCAGGATGCCATGCAGTATGCCTCTGAATCCAAAGACACAGAACTGGCAGAGGAACTTTTGCAGTGGTTTTTGGTGGAAGGGAAGAGAGAGTGCTTTGCAGCCTGTCTCTTCACGTGTTACGACCTGCTGCGGCCAGATGTGGTCCTGGAAACTGCATGGCGGCACAACATTATGGACTTTGCCATGCCCTACTTCATTCAGGTCATGAGGGAATACTTAAGCAAGGTAAGAACTGACACAAAACAATAGACAAAAAAAAGTCTATTCCGATGATAAATGAGGACAATATAGGAATGGCACAGAAGTGCTGGCGCCTAAGGAAAACTGTTCACATCAGTATTGGAAGCGTCTGCATCTGTTATGCTAGAGCGCTCACAAATGTACATTCTGTACTCTTACGTTTTTTTATTTTTTAGCAGAATTATTGCAGAATTGGCAGCTTAATTTTTTTCCAACAGGACCAGTTAAACATGGCAGCATTTTGGTCAGAGGTTTTATTTTAGATTTGTGAACTGGAACTTTATATTTTAGCTGGATAATGAATAGCAATCGCCATTATAAGTTATCCTGCAAGCTAGAACATTGACTTATTTGTTAACAGGAAGTTTTTTATTTTTTTTAAAGTGTCGATTTGTGATGACCCCCATCAATCATTAATCCACTGTATTCTTGCAAAATTGCACAGTGTATTTGTTTGGGCTAATGGAGTGGACTATGCTGCACTCAGAGGACCTGTCACAGCCTCTAACTATATGGCAGCTTCCTTTACCTGGCTATAGCCGCAGAGCCAGTTTCCCCTTTCGTTCTTGCAGTTTAGGTTCCAAATAGGCAATGAGTCCATGGACTGTCAAGTGCTGATTCTCACCTGCAAGTGAACCAGAAACTGTGACACTTTCTGCATTGATTGGACAGGAGCAGAGCACAGTGGTTAACTCCTTATTGAAAATAGGCACCGAGGTCTGGCCCCTTGCGTGGACTCGGTGGCATATCAGAAGCCGTATCGGTCGGCACAGAATTTGTGGAGTGGCAGCTACAGCCAGGCAAACGCAGCTGCCACTGCTGGAGCTTGTGACAGGTCCTCTCTAACCATGGAATACTAGGAACATGCAATTATATTTATATAGTGTCATCCTATTCGGCTAGCACAGTTAGGCTCCATTCACACGTCCGCAAATCTGTTCCACGGAATTGCGGACCCATTCACTTCTATGGGGACACACTATGTCCCGCCCGCATCCGCAATTTCAGATCCGCACTTCCGGGTCCACAATTGCGTTCCTGAAAAAAATAGATGTCCTATTCTTGTCCGCAATTGCGGACAAGAAAAGGCATTTTCTGTGAGAGTACCATGTGCGGTCTGCAAAATGCGGAACGAACATTGCCGGTGTCCTTGTTTTGTGGATCTGCAAAACACACACGGACGTCTGAATGGATGGAATGGAGTGCAGAGATCCAGCTCATCCAATGAAGTAGTACGTGCACACTCCAGGAGGACCCCATCCATGCTTCCTAGTGAGATCAGTGCGATTCTGTGCTGTCACTCGTTTGGTGGGAAAGATAAATGCCTATAGCAGTTGACGCATAGTGCTGAGTGCTTATGCACTGTTAGCAAGGTTACCAACAGGATGTTGTATTGGCGAGGGTTTCACCAGCAATCTTTCACAGCTACAGTGACTGTGGCAGTGGCCTGGCATTTGGTTTATATTCAACCACACTCTAGATTTCCTATTAGTGGAAAAAAAGGCCAATCTGAAACAAAAAGATCTGCAAGGATTTCTTGTAGCAAAGCCTGAAAGGTTTTGCATTTGACAGGTGGATTGTATCAGAAATTTAAGGGATTGTTAGTTGCTGCAGTCCAACTCCAAGCGAGAACACACACATCTTGCGTTGAGTCTTGGATGTCTAAAAAAAAAAAAAAAGAAATGCAGGCAGATCTTTCAAGTGCAGTCACCAAGGTTTTTGCTTATGATTATTTACGTACTGAGCAGGCTTCAGGGAAAGCAGGGAACCCCTTTAAGGTCCTGTTTCCTCCATAATGATGTGTTGCCTGTCAGGAAGGCACGCTATCTACTTATAGAAATGCCTTGTGGTTGCTAACTGTTTTGCAGGGGGCAATCTACCTATGCACCACTTTGTTTTCTACCGTACCCATGCCACCTGTAACGGTATATTGCTAGGCTACTGATTTGGATTTATGCCTCAAATCCACTATAGAAACCCAGACACAATGAAACCCATGCCTGTTTCCTCTCCTTGTCACATTTCCTTTGATTTCTTTGTTTTTATTCTCTCTAACAGCCGCAATTTTTTTTTTTTCTTTTGCTTATTCTTCCTTTTTGTTGTGCTCAATGTGAAATTTGATTTTCTAAGCTGCACCCTCTGAATTCCTTTGCAGGTTGATGCAATAAAGGAAAAGGTGAAAGTTGATTCTTGTTTTCCATCTGTAAACCTGGAAGACTAAGTCTAAAGAATCTGCATGCGTTTCCCCACACCGCCTCCTTTCTTTTACTACTACAATTACTACTTTTTGCTGCCGCTGTCCTCCTTCCCCCTTCCACCCCCCTCAAAACACTCACTAAAGCCTCTGCAGGCCTAAAATACCAGAACTAAAATAGTTTTAGATTTAGGTTGTTTCTAGTGTTTTGATACTAATCGGCTAATCTCAGGAAGATAACAGGTATTGGTTCACAGTTACATTGTAAACTTGGCCATTGGTCTCATAATTCTGAAGGATGTGATACATATGCCGTGTGTAGTTTCATCTCACACCACCAGATGGCGCAGTCCTTCACTGACAAACCTATTTAGGGATACAGGTTATGTAAGGTTTTATTAACAAGCGTGTAGTCAATGGAAAAATAAATGCCATATTGCCTAGAGACTTACATTTAACATAAGAAGCCTCCAGTGTTAAATAGTAGCATAGTAATGTCCATTTTTTATATTATATTTAAGAGCGATATTTGCATTTCAATGTCAAGTACAGTCATTGCTTTTTTCCGAAATGTAACTTATGTGCATCCTTCAGATTTATCCGTTTTTTTTCTTTATTTGATAAAACTGTGATCCAGTTCCTGATCTTTTTTTTTTTTTTTTTTTTTTTTCTTTACTGATTTTCTGATAGTAGCCAAAACTAAAGTCACAGAAGTGACTCTCTTGCTGTGGGTTTATTTTTCCTTCCCCCTCACTGGTCCAGATCGTATGGTGTCAGCGTCCATTGCCAAAGTACATTCATTATATTGATTTCCTTTTCTTTGGGGGGGAAAAAAAGCAAACAAATAAAGGGATGGTGGCCATTTGTTCTGTGCCCCTTCCCATATAAATACGTTGGGGTTCTCCTAAAACTATATTGCAAAAATCCTGTTACTGCATTTTGTAGTTTCTTTGGCAACCGGCCTGACGCCATAGGAATGATCTCCTGGCCTCCGGAAATACAGCAGGGGAATGTCCTTCTGTGCCTGACCCTTGAGAGAAATCTGTGTGAGTGTGTGTTTGTGTGAAAACCAAACAGGTAATTGAACTGCAGTAGTGTTGCACTATGAAAGAACAGCATGAAGAATCACAGCCTTATACCGCCATGTTTTTCAAAAGATAGAGCAAGCATTGCTGTTGGCTGTCAGGAGCCTGTATGGCGACCTCCATTTTTTTTTTTTACCCCCAGAATCCACTCCTTGCTTCAGTTCTGTTGCCGTTTCTTTTCATGCACACATTTTACACTTCACGCACAAATGGCGTTCAATGCATGTTTCCAGAGGAGTTCTTCTTTTTACCTTTGCAATGTGCTGCTTCTGTGGAAAAGCCTTTCATAGCCGTTCTGTCTTGAAGTTTACATGGAGGACACAAGGTGCGAGCACAGAGTAGACGGAGCAGTGGCATCCCTGTAAGCGCAAATGGTTGCAGTCCAATGCTTTTACCACTAGTTTTATGTGCTTCTCCTACTCCCAATTAGCGTTACCATTCAGTGGCCGTCTGAAAGTCGTCATGGGGTGCAGTAACGTGAACGACCGCACCTGTATTCGAACAGCGCTGTAAAGATGGTTACGTAGGAATAGATCTTTAAAGGGGTTGTAGTAACACTTATTTCCTATCCACAGGACGGGAATGAGTGATTGCTGAGACCCCCAGGGGTCTGCAAGTGCCCCATGAGAATAAAACTGTGTATGTCCGTCCTCTGCTCCCTTCACTTCTCCAGTGCTCACCGCAATCCCATAGAAGTGAATGGAGAGGTGGATGCACGTTAGCACGGGGCAGTTCAGAGGCACTTCTGGACCCCCGTTCTCCTGATACGAAGTACTTATTTTATATCCCCAGGACAGAGCATAAGTGTTAATAGTCGCACAACCCCTTTAAATGCTTTTGAATCCACCTCCAGTTTGGGGAAAAATTTGACCAAATCCCAATTTTCAGATAAAAACAAAGTATTAAAGGATACGATGTTGGTAGTCATAATTGTTTTATTTCTTCCCATGTTTCTTTTAGTGGATTGCATATTTTAAATGACTAGTAGTATGTAGGTATTGAAGACTCCATATCCCGAATGTGACCTGTAAAGCTCCTTATCCATAGGCGGGCAAGGAGCATGTGGAAGTGTTTGTACCTCAGCTTTTATTGTCTGCATAACCGCCTACTTGTGTTATGGGCGTAGAAATAGTGTCTTTGGCCTTTTTGGGGCTTTTTGTCTTCCCCTTAGTGGTTATATGGCATGATTAACCCCATAACACCACATCATTGCATGTGTGGCAATGCCTTGCCTGCATGAAGAGCAGGACCACACGCACAAATTGTTTAGGTGGTGTCTTCCAGGCTTTTATGTTCGGAAGTTTTCAGTACTCTTCTGCCGTCAGGGCAGAGTCGGAAATCCCAGCAGGCCTCACCTTTACAGACCTCACAAAAGCAAGCCCCCTATATTAACTCTTAAAGTGAATTTGTATCTGGGCACTTTAGCTTCATGTTGTGGATCACAGAGGAGGACATATGAGGGATGATCAGACAGAATGAAGAATGTTGGCTATGAAGGAGGTCAGGGGACATTTTTATACCTATATACATTACACGTTTGTTTTAACCCTTTTTTCTGTACCTTTAATATTCAGTGTTAGACTCTGTGACTGGAACTAATGTGAATGACCTGCATGTTTGTTTGAGCATTGCTTGAATTTTCCTTCTTGCAAGCCATTAGGATGTCCTTTCCTGTAATCTCCTATCTTACTCGCAATAGATTCCCGTTGTTGTCTTGAGTCCAGTGGAACACGAGACATAGAAGTCCTAAAAAATGTCATTTATTAAAAATTGTTTTGGAGCGACTATATGAAGACCATGTTCCCCGTGATGTCATTGCTTCATTTTAAAGCTGTGTTGCTTGGAAATATCTACACGAGTCGTTCTATAGGTGCTTATATTAGATATGTTTCTCTAATGTGCATATTTCGAGTGACTGCTGATACTAAATCCAGGCTCTATTTTGCGGGTGGCATATTATGTAGCCTTTTTATATATATTAGATATAAATCTTTCTGAATATTAAGGCTTTTCCACGTTTTTAGTTTTCAGCACTCTAGGATTCTCATATCATTGGGGGGATCATGTCATTTATTAACATCATTTTCTGTACCGTTTAAAAGGTTGACAAACTGGATGCCTCTGAATCCCTTAGAAAAGAGGAGGAACAAGCTACAGAAACACAGCCTATTGTCTATGGTAATTTTACTATTCATAACATTTCCTTCTTTGCATGTTACTTACTCTACAGCCTACAGTTATTTGCTTTAGGCCCGTTTGACACTTGCGTTGTTAATATCGGTTTTAAGAGCCAACAGGATCTCAAAACTAGAATAAAACTGATCCGTGCCCTTCAATACATCCAGATGCATCCGTTTCGGCCCGGAATCATTTGTATTAAATCTAAAATGAACAAACCAGATCTGGTATGATAATCATTGTAAGTCAATGGGCGGCAGATCCAGTTTTTTAGCTAACAAAAAAAAACGGATCTGGCACCATAGGCTTACATTGATTTTTCATGCCAGTTTTGGTTTGTTCGAAATGTGTGAAAAGTGTGAAACATGCCTTACAAAGAGGCTTTATCTTTGTAGCAGTGAGAAGACCACAGACTGTAAAGGGTCTATTAGAATGGCAGATACTCTGCCAAATCATCGCTAACGAGCTTTGTGCAAACTCTCGTTAACTATGATCTGGCAGTGTAATACTGCTGCCAATTAACCAATGAATGAACAAATGCTCGTTCATCGGGCAATCCCAGTCTTTCAACAGGTTGAATAATAATTGCTTTTCGGTGGTAGATCTGCATGTAATATGAACTTCTGTTTCCTTCCCAACAGTCACCTGCATAATCTGCCTGTTTAATACAGGCTTAATACAACTTTGACTGCCTCCTATCCAGACCCCCCCATAGATATTGATAATTTCTACATACACAAGCAAGTTCAGTGCGAGAAACACGCAGCGTGTGGCAATGCGAGTTGCCGTTTTGCTCTCTGCTTCTCTGATGGATCCTATGATTTATAATGCTGCAAGACCTACATTCTATTGGATTACATTGACATATTGCTGTCTGTGTTGAACAGGGACACAGACACTTGTAAATCATTATAATGCAGTGCCATCCTGTCAGAGGAGCACAGGTCAGGACAGGAACTCACTGCCACGCTCTGCGCGTTTCTCTCATTGAACTCAATAGTCTGAGTCTGGTTTTCCAGGTTATAGTTATTGACACCTGGCACCCACACCGATGGAACTGTGCAGGGTGTGGGGCTGAGCTGCAGTAGTCCGACACGGTCACAACACAGAGAATTGAGCTCTGCTCTTTTTTTTGTTTTGTTTTATTTTTCTCCAGTGGCTGCTGAAAACTGATTAGTGGGGGTCCTGGGTGTCTGACTCCCATCAATCTGATAAGTTGTTGTCCAGCCGTTAATATTGATGACCTATTGTCAGGATAGGTAATTAATATCTAATTAGTGTGGGTCTGACTACCGGCACCCCTGCTGATCAGCTGTTTGAAGAGGAGACGGCACTCCATGCGTGTGCCTCTTTCTTCTCATTACACTGCACTTCGTCTCAGAAGTGCAGTGTAATACAAGTACCCGCTCCATTCAAGTGAATGCCACCGGTCCACAGGAGAAGACGCACAGTGTCAAGATGAGGAAGGGGAGTTTGCGCCACCTTCTCTTCAAACAGCTGATCGGCAGGGGTGTTGGACCCCCTCGATCTGATATTGATGACCTATCATAATGATAGGTCATTAATATTTAAGGCTGGTCAACCCCTTTAAGGATTGGTCATCAGTATCTATGGCCGGGAAAACCTCTTAAAACATGGTAGTGGCTTCCTCTTTTCAGTTGCAGTTCCCCGGGAAACCTGGTCAGCAGAGTGATTTCTATTTTACTGGAAATGAAATGTTATTAGTTGACCATTCTGTTTGATTTATTTATTTTAACTTAGGTTTTTTTGTGTATGCTCAAACCTCTGTCTTATTTCTTTCCTCTAGGTCAGCCCCAGTTAATGCTGACAGCAGGACCCAGTGTTGCAGTACCTCCACAAGCTGCGTTTGGCTATGGTTATACTGCACCTGCCTATGGGCAGCCCCAGCCAGGATTTGGATATAGCATGTAAAAGAAAAGGGTTGGAATCTTTGAACCTGGGCTATTTTCTTACTGAAACTCCACCGTCCCTCTTCCGCCTACTGTCTCATAGCAGGGAAAAGCTGCAGAAATTGGCTCCCTATTGTCATGAAGGACAATTTATTTTTTACAGTGTATTTGGATCATACTTCCCTTAATTATTTTTCTTCACATTCCGTAATCTACAAAAATTGCAATCTTGTATGTTAGTTGCTTTATTTTAAGCAGGCTTTTTTTTTTTATTTGGCATTGTGGTTTGTTTGTGTTTTTTTTTTCCCCCTTTTTTTATTTTATATAAATGAGAGTTGCTTTTAACCCCTCCAGTAGTTGGGGCTTCATATGGTGCCGCTGCTTCAGCTCTTAGAGCGGTTAATACAACTCTCGAGCCCGTAGAGGACCTGCAATACATGACGTAAAACAAAATGTTGTAGAGACACTGGTAGCGAGGGGTTAACAATGCTAACAGTCTGTCGTGAAGAATCTGATTTGCACTCTTAGCGTTAGAAAAAGTTAATATTGACTCTCAGAATTGATGTATGTAAGCAGCTTATGTACTGTCTTATCTAAATGCATATAAATCTACTTGTATATTCTGAAGAAAAAATGAAATAGTTTCTATTTCCACATGCAAGACTGCCGATGACAAAAGAACACTAATCTACATATTCTATACCACTTGCTGTGACTCTGTTAATTTTAGCAACATACAAGACGACTCTACGTAAAAGGAAAAGAAAACCCCATCCGTCACGTAAGGGAATATTCAGTTGCGCATATAGATAATGCTAGTGTGTGTAGCTCACTCCATGATGAACAGATGGCCCTATGTCGTGCTGTATCCTGTGCTTTTTTTGTGGGACCATTTCATTCAGGAACAAAGAAGGCACCATAAATCCAGTCTGTGTACCCTTCTCCTGCTCCCTGAGGTTCGTGTATGTTGGATATTGTGGTGTTCTTAGGTCACTGTTTTGAGTGTACAGAGGAGAGACTTTAAGCAACAACATCTATCAATGCTGTTCGGTTTTGTTTGTGCAATTTGAGATGACAGATTTAAAAGAAAAAAATAAGTAAATGAAATAAAAATACTGAACTGTGGACATATTATACAAATACGAGTTTTGATTTGTGTCTTTAATTCCCACACACCTTCTTTTCAGTGAGTTTTATTGGATTTATTTCAACAAAATAATTATATGCAATGTGACTTGTAATACTGGAGACAGTGACATTAATCACTGGATATGCATATATTTAAAGACCTCTCCTGTTTTAGCAACTTCTTGCGTTCCCTGCATATTAGCAATTCTGGAGCATCTGTTATGACTACTGTGCCATTCCTTTATTATTCCTGCTGGAAGTTAGGAATGAATTGCTAGCAGTTTGCAGTGAAGGTCCAGCTGTGTCTTACTAGTCAGAGGCGTGTTCATATGTGCCCACATTGCTGGGAAAAATGAAGTTTTAATATATGTAAATGAGCCTCTAGGAGCAATGGAGGCATTGTTGTTGCACCCAGAGGCTCAGCTCTCTCTACAACTGCTGCACCCTCTCCACTTTGACAGGGCCAGACAGTGTTAAAGTGATCATGGCTGCCTGGCCCTGTCAAAGTGGAGAGGATGTGGAGGTTAGAGAGAGCGGAGCCTGTAGGTGTAATGGGAACGACCCAGTTGCTCCTAGAGGCTCATTTGCATATATTAAAACTTCATCTTTCTCAGTAATGCGGACACATATAAACATGGGACCAAGATAGATGCCTTCAGCTGCCAAGGGCCCATGTAACAGGTCAGCCAGTGTTGTAGGTACAAATCTGCTGACAGATGGCCTTTAAATGGTCTTAAATTACTGCCAAATAGCTGTACTGGAAACATAAAATATAGGATAGAAAAATACAACTGGGCAAACCACAACCAAGAAAAGGGGAAAGAGGTAACTGATGTGATATGAAAAGTTGAGTGTTGCAACACTACATTTACCTTTTATCATAGAGCGGGCAGATGCTATAATAGGAGGACGTTAAGTCGTTCTTAAAAATGTCAATAATTTAGGTGTTGTGAACTGACATCTATGAAAGGTAATCTGTTTTCCCCTCTGGGAAGACAGCATTCATTCACATAGACAATTAGAGGGCATTAACCCCTACAGGATCGGGACAGTTTCCATTCTTTCGTCTTGATTTTTATACTCCATGCTTTCTCACAGCCATAACCTTTTTATTTTTCACATCATTCACATAGCTGTATGAGGGCTTGTTTTTTTTTTGTTTTTGCGAGAATTCCGCCTCCGCTTTATGGGTTTTTGTAAAACTGACCTGCTGCCTTCATTTTCCAGGTCAGTACGATTACGATACCACGTTTATATACCATATTTTTCGCCCTATAAGGCACACCTGCCCATAAGACACACCTTGGTTTTAGAGGAGGAAAATAAGAAAAAATATTTAGTGTCAGTCCTCAGATCACACCCTCAGTCACCCCCCAGTGTTAATCAGACCTTAGCTCAGTGCTCCAATCAGACCCCCTAATGTTAATCAGACCTCAAATCAGACAAAAAAAAAATATCAACTCACCGATCCTATTCCGGCTGTCGCTCCTGAGATCCCGCGCTGCTCCTGCTGTGCTGTGCTATGATCCGACATCACACAGTGTGAGTTCACAGAGCGAGCCAATGTGCTCTCGCACTGTGTGCATGTCCCAGCACAGCATGCGGCATTGGCAGACGAAAACTAGGAAGTACTGCATTCGCCATTCCTCGGTCCTACTGTACTAATGACCACCTCTATAATGGAAGTGCATTAGCATTGGAGTCTATGGGCACATCACTTTGTTCCTATGGAGCCCTGTCAGTGAGAATTTAATTGCTACTTATTAGCCAGCTGAAATATAATCTGAGCTGCACTCAGTGAAAGTTACTATGTTCAGTTGAGGTATTTACTGATTGTGAGATATACAGAAAAATTCTTATTTGAATGCAATAAAGTTAGGGTCCAGCTGCCATCACTGACAACAGTAGTCTGAACTCCCTAATATTACAAATATAATCACTAACAAATTCTAGGGCCTTTAATAGGTTATCTAAATACCGTCTTCACTGGCCCAACTTATAGGGCTTTTATAAGCCATTACGCATGGTGATCTCTCACAGACCATTCATTAAGGGTGTTTGAAGACAATACACCAGTAAATGTAAAAAATCCAGTACCAGACCTACAAAAATACCCCAAACACTATATTGATTGATACAACCGTATAGTAGCGGAGTGGGTGTGTCTTTTTAAAGCACAACTATTTAGGGCACTGTAATTGCTACTTGTCATCTAAATACAAAGGTTGTTTTATTTAATAACTGGTGAAAAACAGTGTTTCTATAGCCCAAATGCTATTAGTTGTTTTTTTTTGTTTGTTTTTTTAAGCTAATAGAGGCATAACTGTGCGAGGGGAAACGGGAAGACAAGAATAGTAATTTTCTATGAGGTGTCGGCAATGTGCGTTCCGTGTTTTGCAGATCAGCAAAACACTTATGGACGTGCGAATGGCCCCCTATAGGCACGGCAGCCTGAAACACAGGGTTATGCCATAGACAATAAATGATAGGATCACCTTCTCCCCGCGGCTAAGGGTACTTTTACACTTGCGGCAGGACGGATCCGGCAGGCTATTCAGCCTGCTAGATCCGTCCTGCCGCTCCGTCCCCATTGACTATAATGGGGCGGCGGGCGGAGCTACGGCACTGCACGGCCAGAGATCGGCGGACGAAAAGTACTGCGTGTCCGACTTTCGTCGGCGATCTCTGGCCGTGCTGTGCCGTAGCTCTGCCCCATTATAGTCAATGGGGACGGAGCAGTGCACGGCCACTTGCGGCTGGCTGAATAGCCTGCCGAATCCGTCCTGCCGCAAGTGTAAAAGTACCCTAAGCAAATCACTGAACTTCTGTTCAGTTTCAAATCAGGCAAGATGGCTGCCCCACAAGACTAGGACTGCAGCTGCAGGTCCACCTCAATGTAATCTTTTGGACTGCAGCTCAGCAGTTAAAATCAATCAGTAGCACTGCACCATTTCTCTGTAGTCCTAGCTGATTGTGCACAGATGAAAAAGAATAAAAGTAATGAATTCCCTTTAAACATTGCCATACCCATTTTATAGGGTGTATAACTTGCAAATCAATACAAGTTTCGGTGCTTTTCCACCCCCTCCCCCCTTAGCATTATATGCATGGTAGCTTGCTGAGGTATACCAGTATACTTGTCTATTGGAACTGCCAAGCTTCTACCAATCTACAGTCGTGGCCAAAAGTTTTGAGAATTACATAAATATTGGAAAAGTTGCTGCTTAAGTTTTTATAATAGCAATTTGCATATACTCCAGAATGTTATAAAGAGTCATCAGATGAACTGCATAGTCCTTCTTTGCCATGAAAATTAACTTAATCCCAAAAAAACCTTTCTATTGCATTTCATTGCTGTCATTAAAGGACCTGCTGAGATCATTTCAGTAATCGTCTTCTTGTTAACTCAGGTGAGAATGTTGACGAGCACAAGGCTGGAGATCATTATGTCAGGCTGATTGGGTTAAAATGGCAGACTTGACATGTTAAAAGGAGGGTGATGCTTGAAATCATTGTTCTTCCATTGTTAACCATGGTGACCAGCAAAGAAACGCGTGCAGCCATCATTGCGTTGCATAAAAATGGCTTCACAGGCAAGGATATTGTGGCTACTAAGATTGCACCTCAATCAACAATTTATAGGGTTATCAAGAACTTTAAGGAAAGAGGTTCAATTCTTGTTAAGAAGGCTTCAGGGCGTCCAAGAAAGTCCAGCAAGCGCCAGGATCGTCTCCTAAAGAGGATTCAGCTGTGGGATCGGAGTGCCACCAGTGCAGAGCTTGCTCAGGAATGGCAGCAGGCAGGTGTGAGCGCATCTGCACGCACAGTGAGGCGAAGAATTTTGGAAGATGGCCTGGTGTCAAGAAGGTTAGCAAAGAAGCCACTTCTCTCCAAAAAAACCCATCAGGGACAGATTGATCCTCTGCAGAAAGTATGGTGAATGGACTGCTGAGGCCTGGGGCAAAGTCATATTCTCCGATGAAGCCTCTTTCCGATTGTTTGGGGCATCTGGAAAAAGGCTTGTCCGGGGAAGAAAAGGTGAGCGCTACCATCAGTCCTGTGTCATGCCAACAGTAAAGCATCCTGAGACCATTCATGTGTGGGGTTGCTTCTCATCCAAGGGAGTGAGCTCACTCACAATTTTGCCCAAAAACACAGCCATGAATAAAGAATGGTACCAAAACACCCTCCAACAGCAACTTCTTCCAACAATAGTTTGGTGAAGAACAATGCATTTTCCAGCACGATGGAGCACCGTGCCATAAGGCAAAAGTGATAACTAAGTGGCTCGGGGACCAAAACGTTGACATTTTGGGTCCATGGCCTGGAAACTCCCCAGATCTTAATCACAATGAGAACTTGTGGTCAATCCTCAAGAGGCGGGTGGACAAACAAAAACCCACTAATTCTGACAAACTCCAAGAAGTGATTATGAAAAAATGGGTTGCTATCAGTCAGGAATTGGCCCAGAAGTTTATTGAGAGCATGCCCAGTCGAATTGCAGAGCTCCTGAAAAAGAAGGGCCAACACTGCAAATACTGACTCTTTGCATAAATGTCATGTAATTGTCGATAAAAGCCTTTGAAACGTATGAAGTGGCGTGTAATTATATTTCACTACATCACAGAAACAACTGAAACAAAGATCTAAAAACAGTTTAGCAGCAAACTTTGTGAAAACTAATATTTGTGTCATTCTCAAAACTTTTGGCCACGACTGTACAGTCATGGCCAAATGTTTTAAGACTGACACAGATTTTGGTTTTCACAAAGTGGGCTCCTTCAGTTTTTAACAGATTGCCCCACAAAACATATTGATCACTAGAGATGAGCAAATCAATTCTAATTACGGTAATTAGATTTGTTCAAAACCAGCCTCCTAAGAGCTGATCCTACTGATCAAGAGGTTCCCCCCCTCCTCCTTGATTGACAGGGCCGAACATCTCTCCTGGCCCTGTTACTTGAACAAGCAGCGCAGAAGATTATCAGCACAAGTTCAAAGGATTTGCTATCGGTATAATTAGAATCGATTCGCTCATCCCTATTTACAATATACACTTCATTCTAGGGGACGGCTGAGTACAATGCTTAGCTATCTCCATCAGTTCCAGTGCAGTGAGTGTAATGATGGTCAAGCATGCACACTTCTGCACCATTCACAGAGGGGATGTTCTCATGAACATGATGGTCCTAAAAGTCAGAGCCTTCAGCTGTAAAACATGCTATGTGTTTTGAGCAGCAAAACCTCAGATGGCTGACCACTGCACTCTTTTTCCCCAGCAATAGTGCCAGGGGTTTCAGAAGCTGGTCCCATAGTGATTTGCTCAAACAAAGTTGTCATGTTTGTACAACTCCTAGAAGCTGTAAATGGGTACTATTTATTTATTTTTATTTTTCTTGAGCATCTACCAATCATAAAGTTGCAGTTAATTAAGATACCTTAAAAATTGCTGACTGCGCATAGACGGTAAATGTTCAGATGGCCCTCACCATCTCTGCAAGGACATTTTAAAACCTCCTACAGAATTTCAAAAATGCAGGTTATTTTTTTGCACTATACCAGTATATTATCATGAGAGAGATAGACAAAACTTTATAAGATCTGTCTATCAAGTAGTTCAGTCGACCTAACTAACAATATCTTACCAATCACTGGTAAGATATATTTGAAACCATAAGAACCTACAATGGCTATATAGCTGTCTTGTGTGTCTGCGACGGACACATCCTATCACATCAGTGGCTGATTTCAGAATGTTGTCTCTGCTTGGGACTTTACATAGTGCCTAGTAGATTAGTTAATATTCTCTATACTAGTTGACTGCAAGGCATTAGGGGCAAGCCCGCTGGCTGATGACCCTGCTCATGATCTCTGTCTTCATCTTTCCTGCCCTGTTTCCCTTAATGGTTTAGGGTACTTTCACACTAGCGTTAGTGTGATCTGGCAGGCCGTTCCGTTGTCGGAGCTGCCTGCCGGATCCGCCGATCAGTATGACAACTGACAGCATTTGTAGACTGTGCGGATCCATCTATAAATGCATTGCAAGAACGGATCCGTCTCTCCACTTGTCATGCGGATGGACGTATCCATCTTGCAGTCTTTTCACAGTTTTCCCGGTCTGCGAATGAAGACCAGAAGGGCGGATCCGTCCTTTAGTTGTTTCACAATGCCGGATCCGGCACTAATGCAAGTGAACCGTAATTTAATGCAGGATCCGGCATTCTGGCGACTGATCAGGCATTTTGGACAGACATAATATAATTATGTCTGCCCAAAACGCCTGACAGTGACTGAACGGAAGGCATACTGATGCAAACTGAACGGATTTCTATCCATTCAGATTGCATTGGTATATGCCTGATCAGTTCTTTTCCGGCATAGAGCCCTTTTGACGGAACTGTATGCCGGAAAAGAATAACGCAAATGTGAAAGTACCCTTACTGAATTTGAATAGGTAAAATGGCAGGCACTGCTTTGTGCGATTCTACACAATGGAATCCTCAAACCTTTTGGCTTCATTTGGAAGTGTAATTTATGGGAAATTCATAATGTATCAGTTTAGACTCAATTCACTCATCTCTAATCTGAGCCATTGTTACCTCAAGGATGGAGAGCAGGTAGAACAATTTCTTGATTTAAATTGGAACTTGAAGCAACTTTGGGTAGAAAACCAGGCAGGAGCCTAAGAAATGGTTCTGTACAAGACAAGGCATTCAGCTCTCCTGGGAAAGGTAGTGGCAACAAAGAAGAGAAATTTGTACAATAAAAATTTTAAGCCGGTATCCTGAAGGGGCTAAAGACAGAGATGTTTCAATATAATGAATAAGTCCCAGGACTGGCTCATGATTAGAAGGCCTCAATTTCACAGCAATAACAATTCTGCAGAGATACGACTCAACCTGTTCACTGTTCAGAGAATATAATGCGTAAGTTGAAAACCTCCACCGAGATTGGCAGAATGTCAAGGTGTGAGGTGATGTCATGTACACCATGCATATAGGTAGATATCATATTAACTATCTCAATTACGGGACTACAAGATTTATTGTAGAAAGCTCCTCCCTCAAGCAATCTCTCTGTAGCGCCGGAGACGCCAATCCTGGTACTGCGAAACATCCTTGCCATATTACAATGAATTCAGCTGGACATCTCCTTTTCATATAAGGCCTCAACTTTCTAACTGTTTTAAGAAATCTTATTTAGGGATGAGCGCAGGGGCAATATTGGAATTCATGATATTTCGCGAATATTCGCGAATTAGAAAATTCATTATCTCCAGTCATTATTTTCTTGATTGCAGAAATCAGCAATTAAAAAATTTGCATTCAACACTACTCCTAAAATCAAATATTGCAGCCTTCTCATTGGCCCACAAGCTAGAAGCAGGGAGGGATCATGTGTACTGTTCGTTATCTCCAGTCATTATTTTCTTGATTGCGTAAATTGGCAATTAAAAAACTCACATTACGAAAATTCACGTTCAACACTACTCCTAAAATCAGATATTGCAGCCTTCTCATTGGCCCACAAGCAAGAAGCAGGGAGGGGTCATGTGTAATGTTTAAAAAAAAATCTCGAATATTCAAAATTATGAATATATATCACTATATTTTAAATATTCGCAAATTCTCAAAGTGTTAATATTCGCGATAAAAATTCACAATTCGAATATTCGTGATCAACACTAATCTTATTATAAGAGGATGGTGAGCAAGAGCAGATTGGGAACTTAAAGTGGCCCTGGAAAAAATACTAAATGTGGCCCAGTTTTGTAGTCGGGTCCAAATTGATGTAAGGCAGGGCCAACATAAGTAGCCGGGGCCAGCAATACCATATTGCAGCACATTATACCACCCCAACAGATCCAAATACCACAGTCCCTCACACAATACTGCCCCCATCAGCACAAAATACATCCCCAAAAACTTCCACTGGACGGCCATGAGGAGGGCTCAGGCAGCCCCTTAGGAATCGGCCTACCGGAGAATTTCCCTGTAAGGTCTATGGCCAATCCGCCCCTGATGGTGAGAACATTTCCCTTCAATTTGAGCACTGATTGCAGTGAGATGGACCTCTAGAGTGTTAGAATTGTCATGTTGATGCCCTTCTTGTAGAAACTGAAGAACAATAAAAATCAGTGCCTGGAGCCATGTTATTTATACCAGCTGGAAAAAATGCACCAGACGGGAATCGACTATTTCCCCCCCAACAGAACTTTACTTATCAGGATTTGCTGCTCAGTCTCCAGGCAGTCAGATGGAGATGATACAGATCAGAGTGAAATAGACCTCCCTGATCAAATTAGTAAGTCTTTTTTAAGTGGAAGCTTCCAAAATGTTGTTTACCCCTGATTTTCCTCAGTACCTGAGGTATTAGAAGGCATAGGAGGGAAGACAGATGAATATCCCCCTACCAGGGGATGGAAAGTCTGTCTATTGCTAAATGGAGATCCAATTTGTCAAGGGAATAAAAGTTATTGGTTTTGGAGTTCTGGGCTGTTGCCATAACATCTAGGAAAAGTAAGCCCATCCTCATCTGAAGAAAGACTCAGATTGATACTCTACTTGCCAGGGAGCAGAAAAGTTTGAGTTACTAGGCAAGTAAAATTTAGATGGAGATTCTGGTCTTGCACTAGAATTATCTGAAGAAATCTCCTGTGTTTGTAGAAGCCAGGAATATGCAAATATGTATCCCTGAGATCTGTTGCTGCGAGATAATCATTTTGCTGGCTAATGTTTATGACTGGATGGACTCAATTTTTAATTTCTTTTTTATGAACAAGCAGTTGTAACTGAAGCGAATGTGGATCCACTGTGTCACAAAACCGATTTGGCTTGGGGCTCTTTAGTGGCCCCCTTGGTCTTCACCCTATAAACCCTATATAAGGATTTGCACTCTGCTGAAGAGGAACCACCAGGCCGTTATCGCTTGGAATTTCCTCTCTGTTTAGTGGCTGCTGACCCACAGGGGTTGAGAGACACTGGTGCACAGCACTAACATATAAGACAAAACCATAGTCGGGAACAAGCCAAGTTCAGGGCCGGCAGAGTTCACACAATCCAGTAAACAACCCATAGGTGCTGCTATAGGCTGGAGACAGATGGAGTCGTATGCGCTGGCCCTTTCAAAGGTTAAGAGGAATGCATGAGCAACCTAGAAGGAGAGACTGCAGAAAGGAAGTATAGGCGTACTGGAATGCAATTGGAGCAATAAATCGTTGAGTAACCCGGTGGCCATGGGAGTTACAGTACCTCCCCCTTTATGCAGCCTTTTCATTGGTCCAGATAATTGGCGGAACTCCATAAGACTAGCAAGTACCTTGATGTTTTCAGTTGGTTCTCAAGATCTCGCCTTTGGACCAAATTCCTTCCAGTTTACCAAATAAAGGCCCATATTTACTAATCCTAAAGATGGCATTAGCTTAGACAGGCTGTCTAGACCTGCACCAGATGTATCACAGTGGCTCAGGCTGGATGATAAATCTAGTGTAGGGATAGACACTGCACTGACTCTATACCAACTATTGATTGGCTTACTTTGAGACAGATTTTTATGCCAGAATTGTGCTGATATTTTGTCACAAAATGATGCCTCTTAGGCCTTTCCCACTTTCCAGTGAAGCTTGGTCAACTTTCTGTCAAGCATGTTGGGGAAAAAAGGAGAAACCCTAAATGCACCAAATCATGCCAATCTGCACAACTTTTTAGACAGATTTTTGGCAAAAACAGTAAATCTGGGCCAAAGAGTTTTACCTCTAACTTTCTTCACAACAGAATACTCTTGATCTTGTAGAGAGCCAAATGGAGTGGGGACAGAGAATAAAGAGCTTAGAGTAGTGGTTGAGCACAAATGGATGGGGAGAGCGATGTGGAGGAAATTAGAGATGCGTAAAAAGGGTGGAAGGTGCAACTTGTAACATGGTTAAACTGCTTTGACTTCAAAAGGACCAATGAATCAGTGTGTAAACTTGTATGACCTTGAGTTGGATATTCTTGGAGAACAGCCAGACCTTCGCCTCCTATCTGCAAACTTTTTCATGCAAATAGTCATCTGAACCAGAGATGATTTAGTCTCCTGCCAGATGTGGGGGCAAACACTGATGATTTAGTCTCCTGCTCACTGATAGTAGACTTGGCAGCAGGTACTTCAGAGGAGACTGGTACTTGAAGAGGAATCTGCAACTGACAACCATACATAATAAAGAATGGTGGACACAGATGGTAGGGTGGAGAAAAGTCCAACTTGACATCCAGCAGTCTATAGATAGAGCTCCAGAACTTAGATGTAAGCTGAAGTCCTTGATTAGAAATTTGATGTTATGGTAGGCTGTGCCGACGAAAAATGATTTTAATGAACAGATTGGAAAACTGATTTGCTGAGGAAAGGCCAGTTGGAAGAACAAAATGAGAATTGGTCAACAACCATCCATATCACTGTACAAACTTAGGATGGAGGCAGATTAGTAATAACGTCTATTCCTATGTATTGTTATGGAGCATTAGGTACAGGAAAAGCTCTGGATGCTTTTGTCTAGGGGACTTATTCTTGACACATTTGGCACAGAAGGTTAAAAAGTCTCAGATGTCTTGGGAAATCGTAGACCACCAGTAGTGTTAGGATGTGAAGTTCAAAGTCTTACAGAGTCCAGAGTGACCAGCTAGTTTAGACCTAGAGCCCCAAGCCAGTACTTGCCTTGTCCTGGCTACAGGAGCATATGTCTTATCAGGAGGTATGTCCTTAACTAGGACAGGAGCAACAGAGATAATTTAGGATAGGTCAATGATTTGTTAAGGCTCTATTATTTGGTAAATTGTTTTGAAGTATCAAGGGGGCCATCCATTTTAGTGTTATTTTACGTGGGACATAAATGCAAAGTTAAAACGGAAAATAACAGAGACCACTGGGCTTGATGGGGATTGAGACACTAGCCAGTCTGAAGATATAGGTCAGGTTCTTGTGGTCAGTATAAATAACAGGATGACTGGCACCTTCTAGAAGATGTCCTCACTCCTCCAGTGACATCTTGATAGCAGGCAGTTCTTGGTTTATGATGGAATAGTTCCGTTCAGATGAGTCAGTTATCACCTTATCACGGGAGTCAGTACTGCTCCAACTCCAACAGAAAAAGGAACCAACCTCCAAGAAGAACTGTTTGGTAAAATCTGAGCAGCGCAAGATGGATGCCATAGAGAAATCCTGTTTAATAGACTGTAATAAGTTCTCAGCCTCAGGAGACCATTCTTTGGCACTGGTTCCCTTTTTGGCAAGGGCAGAGATAGGCGCAGTGAGCACCAAGAAATTAGAAATAAATTGACTGTAGTAGTTAACGAATCCTAAGCTGGATAGCTCTCAGGCCTTGTGAACGAGGCCAATAGAGTACTGCAGACAAACTCTCAGGGTCCATTTGTAGACCATGGTTGGAAATTACATAGCCCAGAAATAGGAGGGATGTCTTTTCAAAAAGACACTTCTCATAGTTTTGTGCACCATACGCACATGTTTTCAATCAAGCCAGGAAAAGAAAAAAACAGGATGTCATCCATATAAATTACCACACAGGCATAGAGCAGGTCATGGAAAATGTTTTTCACAAATTCTTGAAAGACAGTGGGAGCATTACTAAGACCTAAGTTATTAACAAGATAATAGTAAGGGCCATCCTCAGTATTGAAAGCTGTCTTCCAGCCGCACCCCCCATAGAAATGCTTATTCTTGTCCGCAAGCTGCAGACAAGAATAGGACATGTTCTATCTTTTGCCGAGCTGCGGACCGGAAGTTTGGGTCCGCGCTCCGCAAATGCGGAAGCGGAGAGCACATAGTGTGCTCTCCGCACCTCGTCCAACCCCATAGAGAGTGAATGGGTCCGCACCCGTTCCGCAGAATTGCGGAACGGATGCGGACACATTCACGGTCGTGTGAATGTAGCCTAATAGTTTAGAAATCAATGGCAGAGGGTATTTATTTTTTACTGTAATCTTGTTTAGCCCTTGATAATCAATACAAAGTCATAGAGAATCATCCTGCTCCAGCTGGTGAGGAGCGCTTTCAGATGAATCTTTTCTTTAGATTTCCCTCTTTTCTTTAGATTCCCTTTGATGTAATTTGACATTGCTTGGTCTCTGGTAGAGACTATGGGTACACCTGACCTCGGGGAGGAGTGCTTCCGGGCATAAGATTGATGGAACAATCATATGCATAATGTGGTGGCAGAGTACTGGACTTTTTGTCAAATATGTCTGTAAAAATGACATAGGGCAAAGGCAGACTGTGAAGACTTTGCAGAGCCTGAGGTCTCTGAACAGATAGCACACAAGTCAATGTAAATGACATCTACCACCATCACAGAATAATCCATTCTCCATTGTCCCACTCAATCATGGGGGCATTGAGACAGAGTTATTGCATCCCCAGCAACATGGAGCTAGTGGGTTTTAGGAACACACAGAACAAAATCTCCATATGCAAAGCCTCTACCTGGAGATCCATGAGGACTGTAGTACAGTGATTCCTGTCCTCTGTATAGTACAGTAGTATATATTCTGTACTACCCTCTGTCTGTACCAGGAAGAGATGCTCCTTTGGATGTCAGGTTAGGGTAATTCCACTTTATTTTTCTGGTACACTGTGTAATATACAGGACCCTAAAGAAGCTACTGCCCTCATAATAGAAAGTGATTCATAGCTTCCAGTATTTATTCCTGACTGTTAAATAATATGACTTGCTTTATCTGTATTATTTATCTGCTTATTCTTCTTAAATCTTCATTCTTCAGGGTCAATGGAAGGATGGTACCAAAAGATAAGAGGGCTGCCTAAAGGCCCCTTTGCACAGCTCAGTTGAGAAGACACTTCCTTCCCGACAATCGCCTGCTCGTCAGTGAAGCAGACCGCTGCATTTACATGCTAGATAGATTGCTAATGCCATCACTCGTCCCCATACAGAATCATTGTTTGCTGGCAGCATAGTAGACCGCACGATCTGCTGCCAGCAAACAGTGATTTAGGCTAGGGCTAACACATGTTGCAGTGTAGTTGTGCCCTATGTGTCAAATGAGTTATTGTCGAGCAACACATGTCGTTATGTAGCCCTAGCCTTAGGTGACCGTATAAACTATCCTATTACCTAATGCACCTTTGCACAGGTAAATTATTGCTAACGAGTGTTCATACGAACACTTTTTAGTGATAATCTGTCCAACGTTCGGGCAGTGTAAAGGGGCCTTTACACACCCAAAGGAAGGCTGCCACAGATGGAGGGAATGAGCCACATAGGCCTAGAGCAGCGATCAGCAACCTCCGGCACTCCAGGTGTTGTGAAACTACATCTCCCATCATGCACACTTGCTTGGCTGTTGTCTGAACTCCCACAGAATTGAAAGGAGCATACTGGGAGTTGTAGTTTCGCAACAGCTGGAGTGCCGAAGGTTGCTGATCCCTGGCCTAGAGGAATGGCATTGCGACTCTGGCAGCTGTGCTCGCCAGGAAGGTGCAGGAGGACACTGGCGTGCAGCGGGCTTGGACGCTTAGAGCTGGAGCAACAAGTGGATGAGTAACCTGGTGGAAGTGCCCACCAGGAGCAGAGGGTCACTGGCAGCCACAGACCAACAGCATTGCAATTGTTCAGTTACTTTAAATTTATTATAAAGCGCAAGGAGCCTCCTGGTTTCAGACCTGCTTGTTTTTGCACTCTTGAGGAATTTCACAATGGTGATACAGACCCAGACGTCTGAAGATGTTTTTAGCCAGGTCAAGACAAAGGCTTTCAACCTTCCCCTCACTGAAGGTGATTTTGACTTGTTGTCCTATGTCCGAACTTTGTGAATTAGTGACATTTTTCTTCTGCTTGTCTGAAGTACGGCAATTACTCTGGAACTTTGGAGATCTGTATTTCTTTTTCTGGCTGGACTGGACCTGGGAAAGGATACTTTTTTAGTTTAATTCAGAGATTTAAGAATACCATCAAGCTGGGGCCCAAATAATGAAGAGGGGTGAAAATGTAGTGAACAATGAAGTGAATTTTTTTTTTTTTAAGGGAACCTCCCCCTCCTATTGCTTACTCCAAAGACCACAACATGCAGCATTAGAGAGTGCCATAGAACTGGAAGAAAATTTCAAAATGTCCAACTGCGTATTGCATAGCAGTTCAGCTGCTGACTTTGGAAGAGGTATGTTTTGTAGGGTGTTTTCCATAGGCACTCCCTCCTCAAGATTCTGAGTCAGTAGGCTGAAGAAAAATCCTCTGGAACTGAGGTTGCATTTTGCCTTTGAATTAGACACAGAAGAAAAATACACCCTTTGCAATAAATTATCAGCTTTGAAGTCCATAGGCTCGTTAAAGGGGATGTAGGAAATACAGTTTTTTTTTTTTAGATAGACAAGCTATCATTAGGTCTGCTTTTGGAGTGGAGTCCCAATCCATAGTTGTTTTGAGATCCTCTGACCCCTGGGTCCATTTTCTTCTCAGACTTGTTCCAATCTTTCTGAAACCACTTTTTGATTACAGAATGGGATGGTAGAACTTTTTCTTTCAGAACAGAAAAATAAAAAAGCTATTTTTATTTTTACTTTTGTCTGACGTCTTTTTCAGATTCTACAATCCCTTTGACAGCCTTAATAAGTACAGGGATCTTTTCTTTATTCAATACAGTGTGTGACTGGAGTTCCTTGAGCCCATTAGAGGAAATTATTCTCGAGGCCCAACGCCTATATTGTCAAAAATGTTTAACAGGTTTTGAATGACAGAAATAGACCCAAGTGGCAAGTGATTGACTCCAAAGGCAGCCTAATGAGCTTTTACTCCTGGACCTTTGGGGCCCTTTACAGTTTCAGCCTGGGCCAGTCCGATCCCAATTCAATAAGAACGAGCTGCATCATCTTCATCAGACTTGTCAGACACAATTTCACCCTCGGAGAAAGTTCTGCCTCCTTTTAGTATTAGCAGTAGTATCCACAAAAAAGAGAACAGCCTTTATCTCTAGAAAACTATCAGAGAGTTGGTGCTTGAACCATAAGATGAAGATTTTGGTCTCAAACTGCAGAGGAGACTAGGCATATATCCATAAGAACACAGGGAATGTTCCCAGTCCACGCGAAGAGGTTGTTGGCAACTAGCACACATAACATTGAAATTGGACTTCAGATTTCTCTTGCCGATATAAGAAAAGAGGCTGGACAATCTGCTTGCAAACAGATAGAGGCAAATTGTTGGTCTTGATGCTGTCGGCCACTAGGATGTCGCCATTTTTGAAGCAGGTGGCCAGCCAGTGCATCCTTGTCGTAGTGGATTTTTATGGCCTTCTTTAGCACGCTGTACCCTGGAAAGAGAATAGCAGCGGCAGGCTGTAGGCCATCAAAGTCCCCAAACTGATTCTGCAGGAGATCCTGGGCCTTGTTAATGCTGTCATCATCCAGCATGCCTTCCTGGCCGCTGCTCTTCAGGATGGATACGTGCTCTGGAGACAAGTTGTTCTGTGCTATCCAGGTATAGGCCATCTCCTCTTGTGGTGTTCCCAGCTCTGGGCAACCTACATCTTTGGTTGATGGAGTGGACAGGTATTCTGCCACAGCTCTTTTGGCTGGTGGAAATGTCCCAGAGTGACTGTCTTTGGAGGTTGGTGCTTTCCTTTTTTTTTCCAATATAATTTTTATTATAGCAATAAAGTATTACATTTACAATCATTCATCAAGTGTTTCCATGTTCAAACAGTTCTTACAGTGAAGTGTGAATGATTACAACATATTTCCACATGTTATCACACAGTTTCACAGATACCACAAGTTGCTACATTTTTACAATATCTCCAAAGTAATCCTTATTTGGGATGTAACATGAAAGGAATCCCTCCAGTAGGTCCATTCTTCTCCCCCCCTCCCTTTGAACACAAAAACACCCCTCCCCCTTTCCCCGTGTTCCACCTTTCCCTACCCACCTATGATGCATTGACATCTTAGTCGATTAACAATTTTCCCAGACTATTGGAATGTTTCTTTTTAAATACCACTCCGTTTGTGTAAAGGGTTTCATAACGTCCTTCATTTCTGATTCTGAAAAGACTACCGTAATAAACATTTCCCATCTTTTAAAGAAGGTGTGTACGAGTTTTCCTTTATACTGTTCTGCTTCATAACGCTCCATGTTGAAACATGTTTTAGTATGGTTGAATATATCCGTCATTGAGGGGACTCTAGGATGTAGCCAATTGCGTAGTAAACATCTCTTAGCTGCTAAGACCACTAGGTGAATCAGCGAGGGTATATGTGCTCCCTCTGGCTCCCCATGGAACAATATAAATTCTGGGGTTAAGGGAATGGAAATTTTCAGATGTGTTTTGATCTGGCCTTTAACAGATTTCCAATATCCCTGAGATTCGGGCATTGCCATAACCCGTGCACCATATCTGTGCCTGGTGTGTTGCATTTGGGGCACTGTGTCATCCTATCTTGTGCCTGCTGATGTTTGCTTAGAGTAAAGCCATATATAGCTTTGTGAATCATGCGTAGGTGAGTTTCACGCCAAACTTCATTAGGTGTTACTTTTCTTATTTTGTTCCAACCTTGTAGTATAATTTTGTCCACGTCTATTAACGGAAAGTCCGTTTTCCATCTTTTGAATATTGTCTCCTCCACACCCTTTAGGTATTTGTCCCTCACGTGATAATACAATTCGAAAGAGATTTCTTTTGGGAACCCTGGCCTATCAACGAGTCAAAATCATTATGTTGTATCTCCCTAGATAGGTTGAGAACTCTCTTTTTCAAAAAGCTTTTGACCTGAAGGAATGCCAGAGTGTTCTTGGGCACATTAAGATTATATTTATCACAGAATTCTGATAAAGAAAAATATCTGTTTTGTTGGGAATTCCATAGATCTCCTACTTTTGAGATTCCTAACGCTCTCCACTGATTAAAGAGGAGGATCCCACTCCTGCTGGAAATTCTGGGTGATTTCTAAATTCCATATATTTGGAAACGCTGAATGGTAGATTGAATAATTTCCTTGTGGCTTTCCAAGCCGCTATTGTATCTTTGATTATGAGGCTCTGTCTTAATGGATATGGAATATCACCAAATTTGGTGTGCAATAGTGAAGTCAGTCCCCATGGGCTAGTTAATTGAGCTTCTAAACTCCTATTTGAATAAAAACTAGATCCTTTCAGCCAGTCAATGCAGTGTCTCATGAGGCTGGCTAGGTTATAGCCTCGTAAATCTGGGAATGCCAGACCTCCCCTATGTTTTGGTAGTTTTAGCTTTTTAAGTGCTATTCTGGACTTTTTTCCTCTCCATAGAAATGACCTGAAAGCTGTCTCCAGTCTGGAGATGTCTGCGTGTTTCAATAGCAAAGGAATAGTTTGCATGAGATATAGGAGTTTGGGAATGCATACCATCTTTAATAATTGACTTCTTCCCCCCAAGGAGAGGTGCTTTCCTTTTAAGACTGGCTTTGGAAGCTTCACGAAATCCCTTCAAAAGGTCTTCTGCAGACTCAGCCATTTTCTTGTCCAATGTTTTAGGGTACTTTCACACTTGCGTTGGTGCGGATCCGTCTGTTTATTTGCACAGACAGATCCGTACGTATAATGCAAACGTTTGTATCCGTTCAGAACGGAACGTTTGCATTAGTTAAAAGAAAAATGACAAAGTCCAAAACGGATCCGTTTTTAATTACATTGAAAGTCAATGGGGAACGGATCCGTTCTCAAATGCACGATATTGTGTCATTGAAAACGGATCCGTCCCCATTGACTTACATTGTAATTAAAAACGGATCCGTTAGGCTCCGCCTCTTCAGACGGACACCAAAATGCTGCATGCTACGTTTTGGTGTCCGCCTCCAAAACAGAATAGATGCAGAACGGAGCCGAACTGATGCATTCTGAACGGATCCTTATCCATTCAGAATGCATTGGGGCTTAACTGATCCGTTTTGGATCGTTTGTGAGAGCCCTGAAACGGATCTCACAAGCGGACCCAGAAACGGCAGTGTGAAAGTAACCTTAGGCAGGGACGTGCACAGACATTTTGAAGGGCAGGGACTTAAAAAAAAAAAGGGCACTTGACATAATTTGAAAAAATGTTTGTACCACGAAGCTTAGTTTTCTAAAAGTCTTTCCTTGTTCTCCATTAATTTGTAGATACAGTAATGCATATTCCTTTATTTTTTTGTCAATTCTCTTTTTATTTGTTTTGTATATGCAAAAAGCAAAGGTACATACAGATATGAGATCACAATGTGCAGTCCAATACAATTGAGCTGAGTATGCAAATATCAAGATTCGAGCAAAGTAACAATATTATCAGGATCTGCTGATCTAACTCATCACGCCAAGAGAATCTTGTGTCCCAAATCTTGGGCAGGTCCTCTGGGTGTCGGATAACCCCCTGACCAAGGTCCACCGAACCGCGCGTTGGTGCCATCCTGGAGGGAGCACAGTATGGGTAATGGTCTGTAATTTTGTTCTATGTGTTTTGGCACTTTATATGTGATTCATATATGGAATGATCTGCTGTTGCCCACTGTGTTTTCCTCCCACGTTGAGTTCGCCTTTTCCTGTACCACTTCTTTTTCAATTTATTTTATGTATTGTTCTTGGTAAATAAAGTATTTATTTATGTGAGCGGTCTAGTACTTATTTTTTTTTTGTGTAAGGTGTGTCGGGTAACAAACTGACGGCCATTAATAGTGGTGATAATAAGTCCCAATAGTAAAAGCCACCTCATAGGTAGTCTTCTTGCTCTGAGTTCCCTCAGCGCACCGGTGTTCTGGTAAGATCTGCTGCCCATAAAGATGACATGCTCTCGTCAATTCCAGTCTGTCCGTCACACCTCTAATGGAGGTGTGTCTCCATGCTAGCTTACTCATCCACTGTGAGGAGAGGGTTTGGCAGTGGGTGTGGCCATAGACAAGGCAGTACGTCTTCACAGGCAGTGAGTGGCTGGCACGCGCGGGCAGCAGATTCAAATGGTCTCAAGAAGCGCTTCGGCCACAGACATCGCTCAGGTGTACGAGCAGCTGTATGTAAGCCACAGACATCGCTTAGGTGTACGCACAGCTATGTAGGAGGAGCAGATAGGACAGACTGTATGGGGCTACAAAGGGGATCGCATACAAGTGTATTGTCGGGGATATGGGGCTACACAGGGGATCGCATACAAGTGTATTGTCGGGGATATGGGGCTACACAGGGGATCGCATACAAGTGTATTGTTGGGGATATGGGGCTACAAAGGGGATCGCATACAACTGTATTGTCGGGGATTGCACTGGCTGTATGGGGCTAAAGGGGACGCGCAGGGGCAGCTCATGATAACGGGGATATATTAGCACTGGCTGTTAAAATGAGCTGCCCCTGCACGCCCCCTTCAGCCCCATACAGCCAGTGCTATCCCCGTTATGATGAGATGCCTGCATGGTTAAAACCAGGTACCAAACCACAAGATACAACACATTACCCAGATGTTGACAGTGTTACACCTGAGAGCACGGTAGAGATCCTTCAAGCAACAAATGAATTACAGGAGAAGTCTTTAGAGGCAACACCTGACAAAGATGATAATGAAGTCGCTGTCAGTGTTGAAGAGGAAGCATGTGGTGCTGAATGCTGATAGAACAGGTTACACAGTGTAGCGGTATACTGTATATACTGTATATTGTGCGGCTCTGTGTACGCTATATGTGTTTAACTAACATATTTCAGATGAAAACTTACAATTGCGTGGCTGGGCTGTTGGAGATCTCAGGCGGACACCACTTTTCCTGTGGGGTGACGGGCTCAATGGAGAAGCAAGCTGATGTGTTTTGTCCTAATGAGAGAGATTTCATAATGATCATTTGCAGGAGGGGCAGAGGGATAGCAGACCATGATGGGGCAGGCATGAACCCCACCATAAACCCGCCCACCTCACCCCCGTAGTAAAAATTCACATTATATTATTAGACAATACAAACAATACCCCTTTGTAATGCCCCCAGTTGAGCTAATGTCCTTATAGTGCCCCCATATTGTACCAGTATAAAATACCCCTATACGGCAACCCCAGTAAATGCCCCACAGTGCTCCTCTTTCCCCTTCCTCCTAGTGCCCCCATAATGTACCGGTATAAAATGCCCCTACATAGTGCCCCAGAAGATGCCCTCAGTGTCCCCTATAAGTTGCAAACATCAAATACACCTTCTTAGTGCCCCCGGTAGATGACCCCATTACTTCTCTCCCCCCTTCCCCATAGTACCAAGCATAGAGTGTCTCAGTATAAAATGCCATTGTACAAAACAGAACCCTCCATATAACGTACCCCTATTTTGTGGCCTCAGTAGATGCCCCTATATAGTGCCCACCAATAATGTGCCACTGTGCCAGCAAGAAGTGCCCCCATAGTGCCTGCCATCTAATAATGTGCCAGAAAAATATACCGTCCTTAATGTCACATTACTCCCCCTTCCCCATGGCACATTACTCCCCCTCCATTGGGCTGGCAGGGCAGCAGAACTCCCCCCATGGTACAATTTTCCCGAATGCGCATTATGGAAAAAAAAGTTCCAAAAAAAATGTCAGTGAGCTGAGGGCATTTAACCACCTCAACCCCCCTAGCTTAGGCTACTTTCACACTGGCGTTTTTGGATCCGCTTGTGAGATCCGTTTCAGGGCTCTCACAAGCGGTCCAAAACGGATCAGTTTTGCCCCAATGCATTCTTAATAGATAAGGATCCGTTCAGAATGCATCAGTTCGGCTCCGTTCAGTCTCCATTCCGCTCTGGAGGCGGACACCAAAACGCTGCTTGAACTGATGGAACTGAGCCAAACGGATCCGTCCTGACATACAATGTAAGTCAATGGGGACGGATCCGTTTTCAATGACACAATATGACACAACAGAAAACGGATCCATCCCCCATTGACTTTCAATGGTGTTCAAGACGGATCCGTTTTGTCTATGTTCATGATAATACAAACGGATCCGTTCTAAACGGATGCATGCGGATGTATTATCAGTGCGGATCCGTCTGTGCAGATACATGACGGATCCGCACAAGACGCCAGTGTGAAAGTAGCCTAAAACACCCTTAATGACCAGGTCACTTTTTACAATTCTGCACTACACTACTTTCACCGTTTATTGCTCCGTCATGCAACTTACCACCCAAATGAATTTTACCTCCTTTTCTTCTCACTAATAGAGCTTTCATTTGGTGCTATTTCATTGTTGCATTTTAACTTTTTTTGCTATTAATAAAAATGTAACGACATTTTTGCAAAAAAAATGACATTTTTCACTTTCTGTTGTAAATTTTTTTTTTTTTAAAACTACATTTCTATATAAATTTTTCTCTAAATTTATTGTTCTACATGTCTTTGAGAAAAAAAAATCCAATAAGTGTATATTTATTGGTTTGGGTAAAAGTTATAGCGTTTACAAACTATGGTGCAAAAAAGTGAATTTCCGCATTTTGAAGCAGCTCTGACTTTCTTAGCACCTGTCATGTTTCTTCAGGTGCTAGAATGTCAGGATAGTATAAATACCCCTCAAATGACACCATTTTAGAAAGAAGACACCCCAAAGTATTCGCGGAGGGGCATGGTGAGTTCATGTATGATTTCTTTTTTTTTCACAAGTTAGCGGAAAATGACAGTTTCTGAGGAAAATAAATAAATAAATAAAGTTTCCATTTCTGCTAACTTCTGGCAAAAAAAAAAAAAATCTCAGACGGACTCACTATGCCCCTCAGTGAATACCTTGGGGTGTCTACTTTCCAAAATGGGGTCATTTGTGGGGTGTGTTTACTGTTCTGGCATTTTGGGCGGGGCTAAATTGTGAGCAGCCATGTAAAACCTAAAGGTACTCGTTGGAATTTGGGCCCCTTTGCCACTGGCGTACTGCCAATATAGGCAGAGCACGCCATTGCTATGGGGCCCGCGGCACAGGGGGGCCCGGTGCGCATGAAAAGCTCCGCCCCCTACATCTACGTCATCTCTGACTCTGCTGCACAATTATTCGGGCATTGAGGCTGGCCCGCCCACTTGTGTTCTCCCGGCCCGGGCCCCGCCTTGGTTGACAACACTGGCGTACTGCCAATATAGGCAGAGCACGCCATTGCTATGGGGCCCGCGGCACAAGGGGGCCCGGTGCGCATGAAAAGCTCCGCCCCCTACATCTACGTCATCTCTGACTCTGCTGCACAATTATTCGGGCATTGAGGCTGGCCCGCCCACTTGTGTTCTCCCGGCCCGGGCCCCGCCTTGGTTGACAAGCACGCATCCCGTCCTGGCTCCCTCCCTGTCTGACCGCCGCTCCATCTAATCCGGGCTGCGGGCTCCCAGTCCCTAGTCCTGCATCTGCTCTGCATTTCACACTGGCCAATCAGCATTTAGCAGCGCAAAGATCCTGCTGCTGATTGGCCAGTGTATCGCTGGCAGGCAGCAGGAGCAGGCGCTGCTCAAGGCAAGCAGCACACACAGAGGTGCGCACCTGGTTTGACAGTTCTCGCCACTCACGTCCTGCCCGCCATCAGTTCACCTTCAGTCTTCAACTCATTAACCAGTGAGTGAGTGCAGCCTCCCAGCAGACTTCATAAAAAGTTAATATATGGTTGCTGGTTGGATATGGGTAGTATTTTTGATGGGGGAGGGCAGCAGCAAGCAGTGGGGTTGGGGGGCGCACTGTGCTCATAGAGGACTCAGGAGGACAGTGTGCTTCCTCCTACTCCTCCCACCTTAACCCCCTTACCCCACCAGAGGGGCGGGGTAAGCACACTGTACTCTGAGTTCTCTATGAGCCTACAGAGCCCCCATCAGTCACCTAGCGGGGACGGGGAATATGATTGGTGGCATCAGCAGCAGTGAGTTAAAGGGTTATCCAACCCCTATAATGCCCCCAAAATGCCCTGGCACAGCCACCACAGCCTCTGCCCCGTCACGCAGATGAAAACATCCAGCAACATGGGGGCAGTGAATAGCAGGCCACGATGAAAATGAGCCTCCCTAGCATCGTGGGTGACGCTAGGAGGTTCATTTCCGACGCGGCCTGCTATTGGCTGCACCCCTCATTGGGCATAAGTATTATCTGTATGCGGTGCCTGGGCATTTTGGGGGCATAATAGGGGTTAGATAGCCCTTTAACCCTTAGGATACCGGAGGTTTTTAGTTTTGCATTTTCTTTTTCTTCCCTATCTTCCTTAAGCCATAACTTTTTATTTTTCCTTTCACATAGATATATGATGGCGTATTTTTGCGGGAGAAGTTGTACTTTAATATGGCTAATATGGCATACAATGTAGTGGTAAGCGGGCAAAAAATTCCAAATAGGGTGAAATTTGAAAAAAACTAAACTATTTTTCCACTGTTTTACTGGGTTTTGTTACTACAGCATTCACTTTGCGGAAAAACTGACCTGTTTTTGTCTAAATAGTGTAAAAATAAATTTAAAATGTTTTATTAACTGTTTTACATCGCCATATTCTGACCCCATAACTTGTTTATAGTTATATCTACTGAGCTGTGTGGGGGCTTATTTTTTGTGGGGTGAACTGCAGTTTTTATTGTTACCATTTTGGAGTGTGTGTGACTTTTTGATCAAACTTTATTACATTTTTGAGGGTAAGAGAAGTGATGAAAAATGTCACTGGTAGCAAGGGGTTAGGATGTGGGCAATGGGCTATGTCAGGCTTTAGCACAGTGGACACAGGCAGGAGGAGCAATATGTATGCGGGCTCCTGCCCTGCACTCATTCAACTGTGCTCGCATACATATCGCACCCTGTGTCCACTGTCCTGTGCCCACTCTGCTAAAACCTGACACAGCACATCTATGCCCGGCTTTACCAAAGCAGACAGGCAGGAGCAGTGATGTGTGCAGTGCATCACTCACTGCAGTCCCAGTGAAGCCCTTACTCTCATACAGCACTGTCATATAAGCGGTGTATGAGAATACGGATTATAAGCGCTATAGGCACCTGAATTCAGCACCTCTTACCCTCAGTTCACACCTGAGCGTTTTACAGCGTTCAAACGCGCTGTAAAACGCTCAACACATGAAAACCAATGCTTCCCTATGGCCCTGGTTCTCACTTGAGCGTTTTACAGCGCGTTTGAACGCGCTGTAAACGCCCTACGCTCAAAAAGTTCTTGAGCTTCTTTGGGGCGTTTTGTCGCGCGTTTGCACCCATAGACTTCAATGGGAACGCCGCTTTACGCTGCGTTAAGTGTAGATATGCCTTTTTTAATTGGTCTCCAGAGTCACGAACGCGCGTATGACGGCGCTTCCTATTTCCAAACGCACTGTAATACGCGCGACAAAAACGCTGCGTATACGCGCGTATCAAATACGCTCAAGTGTGAACCCAGCGTTATAGGTTTCTAACGGTTTCAGTAGAACATGAATACATTTCTTTATTGGCAAATGGGGGTGTGGCAGGGGAGGAGCCACTAGGTGGGATGGACCAGGGGTGGGTAGTGGGCGGGGTTGGGGGGCCCAATTCAGATTCTTGCTATGGGGCCCAGTGATTTCTATGTACGCTGAACACCCAGGCTGCACAAAGACTCATGGTATGCAGTCAGTGCTCAGGAGCAAGGGTCTAGCAATGTGTTTTGGGGTGTATTTTTACATATACCCATGTTGGGTGAGAGAAATATCTCTGTAAATTGTCAACTTTGTATAAAACACATTTAAAAAGTTGTCGTTTAAAGAGATATTTCTCACACAAAGTATGGGTATATATAAAAATACACCCGTAAAACACATTGCCCTACTTCTCCTGAGTACGGCGATACCACATGAGTGACACTTTTTTGCAGCCTGGGTGCGCAAAGGGGCCCTAATTCCAATGAGTACCAGCTGGCAGACTGTAGATGCGAAATAAATCGCATCAAACAAGTATATCAGACGCTGTTTTGTTAACAGAGTCTGATATAGCTGCTACCTGGTCCTCTGGTGGTCCCATTTGCTGGGATCGACCACCAGAGGACCAGGTAGCTATGTAAAGTTGCACCAAACACTACACTAACCCCCCCCCCCCCACACACTTATTAACCCCTTGATCACCCCATCTAGATTCCCTGATCACCCCCCTGTCATTGATCACACCCCTTGTAAGGCTCCATTCAGACGTCCATATGTGTTTTGCTGATCCGTGGATCCGCGGATCTGCAGATCCTCAAAACACGGACACCGGCAATGTGCTTTCCACATTTTGCAGATCCGCACATTGCCAGAACTATATAGAAAATGCTTTTTCTTGTCCGCAATAGGACATGTTCTATATTTTTGCGGAACGGAAGTGCAGACCCGGAAGCGCGGATCCGTAATTCCGTAATATGACTTTATGTTGATATTCTGCTTCTACTTTATTCTTACAGATGTCTTCTGAGAATTGAGAACAAACGGTAACATGTTAAGTTTGTTTTGCTTATTGGATAGAGAAACAATGTTTTTGATTGGATGTCTTTGCTTGCTATTCATTGTTGGCATCTGACGTCACTTTGTCTATTTAAATGTATTGTGTAGTCATTCCTGTGACCTGCTGATAAAGGCTATTTGCCGAAACGCGTCCAGGATAACGTTGTATTTGATGATACTCGTGGAATAAACAGCAACATAAAGTAAGACGTTTGCTGGGATTTGATTTTTTGATGAACTGTGGAGAAGGCTCCTTCCCGCGCAGCATCAAGAGGATCGAGTGCTGACTAATTTTTAATTATTTTTACTTTGCCAACACTGATACATTGCCGGCCGTGATGCTGCACAGCGCGGTCTGCAATGTATCAGGGGGAAAGAGGAGGGGCCGGAGGCCGGCAACTTGTGTTGGAATCACAGCGGGGCCCGATGCAGTCACTGTACTCTATTACACCGGGCCCCGCTCACAGCAGTATTCATTAAGTAAAGTCATGGGTAAAGCTTTCTTAAGGTATAGCAATCCTCTACATCAGTAGTACTTGCTATTAAACTCCCGTAGCAGGCAGGCTAGCCGGTCACTCACTTCCTCACGCGCATGCTCCTCCCACTTTATGAATGAAGGAGGCGGAGCAGGCGCCGCGGATCGAGCAGCAACATTACGCTGCCGGCCGCCTGGCCAGCTACGGAGTCTTACCCTGGAACACTCTGATGAGTGCCAGCTGCTGCTCATACGCCGCTGAAAAACCCTCAACATGTGAAAAGCCATGCATCCCTATGTGCATGGTTCACGTGTCGGGCGCTTTCTTTTACTACAGCGCTGACGCACCAGCTTCTCTGTAAACGCCTCTACGCGATCGCTGCCGGGCCGCCAGCGACTATCGCTAAGTGTGGCAGCACGCGCGATCCAAACCCATAATTCTATTGCAGGAGCTGCCGCTGACGGCGCAAGACTTCCATAAAAACAGCCACTTCAAGGCGGTAGCGCGGCACAGCAGTGCGCGCCCCTGGGGAACTTCACTGGGGTGTGGCTCCCAGGGCAAAAGTAAGTACTATCTGCGCTACTGCTGCAGAGGATTGCTATACTTTAACAAAGCTTTACCCATGACTTCACTTAATAAATACTGCTGTGAGCGGGGCCCGGTGTAATAGAGAACAGTGACTGCACCGGCCCTGCCACGATTCAAACACAAGTTGCCGGCCTCCACCCCCTGTATTGGGGGGTCACTATTTACGCAGGGGCAGTGTTAGGAATTTGATGACACATATATAGCCTTAAGATGCTATATACGTGTCATCTACAGATCCCCCCATAGCAGTGTCATCCACAGATCCCCCCCTCATAACAGTGTCATCCACAGATCCTCCCATAACAGTGTTATCCACAGATCCCCCATAACAGTGTCATCCACAGATCCCCCATAACAGTGTCATCCACAGATCCCTATAACAGTGCGTCATCCACTGATCCCCTATAACAGTGCGTCAACCACAGATCCCCTTCTTTTCAAAATATTTTTTTTCTTATTTTCCTCCTCAAAAAACTAGGTGCGTCTTATTGACAGGTGCGTCTTATAGGGCGAAAAATAAGGTAACTTGTCGTCCTGTGTGATTTAGGACAGGTTTTGTGTCTACTAATAGAACGGTGGCCATTTTGTTGCTCCTAATGATTGTTCCCCAGACAAAACAAGCCATTATAACTAATGAAACATATTTGTGAATATATTTCTAATAAACTAATATTTAAATATTTTCATTTTCTTAATTCTCGGAGAACCCCTTTAATTGATGTATTCTAGGGTTTTTTGTTGCTGCTTGTGGACATATGGGAGGTTTATCCCAATTGGAGTATTTTTATATATGCAACAGCCACTAGAGGGAGTCTTGAAGCTTACTGCATAATACTTTTACTCCAATAAAGCAGTATTATTTATTTATTTTATGCACTTATATAGCGCTACTATATTCCACAGCGCTTTACAGACATTTACAGAGCATCCAACAGTCCCCAATGGGGCTCACAATCTAAGGTCCCTATCAGTATGTCTTTGGAGTGTATGTGGTCAACTTGCAAACAAAAAGGATGCAGTTTTTATATCTATGCATGGCATTTACAGCTTTGTAGCAAAAAAATAACAAAAAAAGAGAGATAAGCAGCAACTGATTTTGAACGTATTCCCTTAATGCACATGCCTGTTTGGCCTTTAATGACCAACTAGATTTTTTGTTTTTGCCTCTGCATTTCAGTAGCCATAACTTGATAAATATTTTCATAGAGGTGGGTGCACGAGGACTTGTTTAATGCGGGAGAGATACATTTTTCCTAAACTGTTTGGGGATACATATAAAATACAGTGCAGTTTACAAAATATTGCAGTGCAAATATAGAAAAAAAAGCTAATTTTGGGGGGGGGGGGGGTTAAAATACTGTTTCCATTTTACACTAATTAATTTGTTAAATGAATTCTTTGGGTTAGGCTACATGCACCCGACCCTATGTGTTTTGCGATCCGCAAAAAAAAAAAAAAACGCATGACGTCCGTATGGCTTTTGCGGATCCGTTTTTTTTCCCGGATCTATTGTAATAATGCCTAATCTTCAAAACGGACAATAGTAGGACATTCTCTATTTTTTTTTTCCTATCCGCAAAAAAAACGGAACCGACACGTAAACAAAATACGTTCGTGTGCATGTAGCCTTAGGCCTCTTGCACACGAAAGTTTTTTTTTCGTTTACGTTCCGTTTTTTTTTGCGGATAGGATGCGGACCCATTCATTTCAATGGGTCAGCAAAAAATACTGACAGCACACCCTGTACTATCTGCATCCATATGTCCGTTCCGTAGCCCTGCATATCTCGTTTACGTTCCGTTTTTTGCGTTCTGTATACGGAACCTTTCATTTCAATGGATCTGCAAAAAAAAACGGAAAGTACTCCATATCCCTTCCAATTCCGTATTTCCGTTCCGTTCAAAGATAGAACATGTCCTATTAGGCCTCCTGCACACAATGGTTTTGCAGTCCATTTTAAACAGATCCGTTTTTCCATTTATTTTGTTTCAGTAGTGTTTCCATTTCCATTCCGTTTTCCTGTTCCATTATTCCGTTTGGTTTCCGTTTGTGATAGTTTTATTGCGGATCGCAAACGGAAACGAAAGCATACAATAATGTTTAAACAGTAAGTACTGTGGGGAGTCGCTCTGGTAGATAGCGGTGCGGGTGCAGTACAGAGGCAAAAGGGAGTCCAGAAGGTGCAGCAAACAGTGTTTAATTCACACTTGCACAACATAAACAGCATACAGTCACTTGGGGTTAATTCACACCCAGCAGAAAAACGTGAGGCAAAACAAAAAGTCAAATACAGGTTCCAGTCACCTGGGAGGTTTAGGTGCGGATTCACACCTGGCTGTCAGTCCAGCCGCAAGACAGTCGACGTCAGGCTTCCAGGCCGTCTGCACTCCTCCTTGCTGGGCTCTTGCTTCCAACCCAGAGAACTCCCAAATTCAAATGATTCCACAGCCAACAGCAGCTCCAGGACAATCACCCCACCTGCTGGTGCTGGCTGTGTTTTTAAACCCAGCCCAAAACCAGGACTGGGTCGTGGGGAGCAGCCACCCACCCTACATTTTAGCTGCTCCCGGTAAGAGCCGGCCCGGATCGGCTTTGCAGCCATGCTATTTAACAACTATGTCAGTAGCACTAGCTGCTGCTGACATCAACAAAAACGGCTCTTACCTCACCGAGGCTATGAACCTCGGTGACACGTACCTGCCATTCACGACGGCACCCTGCACCTTACCACAGTACATAAAAAAATTGGGCTGGGCATAAAATTTTCAATAGATGATTCCGCAAAAACGGAACAGATACGGAAGACATGCGGATGCATTCCGTTTTTTTGCGGAACCAGTGACTTGAATGGAGCCATGGAACATGATTTGCGGGCAATAATAGGACATGTTCTATCTTTGAAAGGAACGGAAATAGGGAAACGGAATGCATACGGAGTACCTTCCGTTTTTTTTTTGAGGATCCATTGAAATGATTGGTTCCGTATACGGTCCGTATATGGAGCGCAAAAAACGAAACTTAAACGGAAAAAAAAAACCTTTGTGTGCAGGAGGCCTTATTGTCTGAATAACGGACAAGGATAGTACTGTTCTATCAGGGGCCAGCTGTTCTATTCCACAAAAAAACGGAATGCACGCAGACGTCATCCGTAATTTTTGCGGATCCGTTTTCTGCGGACTGCAAAATACTGAAAAAGCCATAAGGTCGTGTGCAAGAGGCCTTATTAGTAGGTTTTTACTTTTATGTAATGTGTGTGCAAAAAAAGAAACAAAATTAATACAAAATAATTGCATTTAAAAATAAAAAAATTGCAGACTTTTTACAATTTCTTTTAAAAATCCCATTAAGAGATTTATATTTTACATCTTTGTTTTAAACTATGTACACTGTATTAGAATACTTCTGTATCCAAATACATTGTGATCAATGTTACTATGACAAAGGCTGCTGTAAAAGGGGTTGTCTCATCTCAGACTTTAGGTGGGACCTGCACCTATCAGACATTGGGGTATATCCTAGTGATATGCCCCCAATGTGTGAGGGGAGACAAGCCCTGGCAGTCTTTCTAGGTCCCTAGGGCTACCTGCAGAGGGGTCCCCCAGACTCCGCTTGGATATTTGATCATACCACAGACATCGACTATGGTAATAAAAGTGTTAAGCTAGGATATGAGGTTCTTTCAACTTCATTTGTAGTGCAGGAAGGAATGCTAAGAAAATTAGCTGTTGGTGTGTTTTTAGAGCAGAAGGTCAGGTTCCTGCATAGTCGTCTGCCTGGCCCTGTCAATCCAGAAGGAGAAAGAGGGGGTAAAAGAGAAAGGAGGAGAAGAAAGGGTGCACAGAGTGGCTTGGCCTGTCTAGTGACAGATTTGGGTTGATCGGTTTCTAATACTGATGACCTATCCTCAGTATAGGTCATCAATATCAGATCGGCAGGGGGGTGACCGATCAGCTGTTTGAAGAGAAAGCAGAGCTCCTCACTGTTTACCTGCTTGCCGTCGACATCACAGCAGCGAGCAGGTGTAATTACAGCTCCCCCATCCCATTCACTTGCTGTAATTACACCTGTTGTCAATGGGAGCAGCACTGTAGTAATGAGCCCCCTCCACTCCGCTAAGGTTGACGGACCTGTGTAGTTCCGGTGCCAACTTCTGGCAATGGAGCTACACTCGAACACCTTATTGGCAGATGTGCAGGGTGTTGGACCCTTCCCGATCAGCTAGTAATGGTCTTTATTGAGGTCCGGCCTTCACTTAGTAAAGGCTGGAAATCCATATAAATGACGAGAGATTTTGATCTATATCTCTTTATTGTAATTGTTCTTTATATAAAGCAAACTGAAGATTTCCTTTGTAATGTTTAAGGATAGGATTTCTTGTAACCATGACATAAATGTATGCTCCTATACGAGTGTATCATCTGATGTATGCATATCTGATTTATTGATCATTATTTTTACTAGTTACGATAACTGCCCCACAAGTACCTAGGATTATCATGGTTGGTGTGTTCCACTGCCAACCTAAACTGACAAGTGCTTGCCCATTGGTGAAAGAATAAATCGCATTGCACATGTTGTGGCCTGCTTGTTGATGTATTCCGGCTCAGGGTTGGATTCAGGTTCCTTTTTACCATTCATTCTGCAACTAAAGGAAAATAAAACTTTATATTTCCTTGGAAAACTATCTCGGATCTCTTTCCTCAGTGACTGAACTAAAAGATACCTGTCTAGATAACCTCCCTGCGGGCAGCAATGGTGACCTCCAGGCCCAACTGTGCATTACACTTCGTTTGAGACATACATAATTGGCCATGTTTCTGCAATGATGAACACTGTATTTACTAGTTTAAGGATAAAGAACACTGGTACCAAAAATCATAGTAACACGACATGGTGCCTAGTAAAATATAGTGAAATAAATGAAAATGTTGTGCAATTTTCCTTAGTGTCCTATAATCTCAGGATATAAGAGCATTATGAGAACAGAATCGGAGAGCATAAATGACAAATGAACAGAAGAAGAATGACTTTGTCCACCAGACTCCTCATTTCATCACCTCATTTCAGGGTCCACATAACAGCGGTTATTGGCTATAGTCTGGGCAGCTGTGTCTCTGATGTACAGCTAATGGTTTTAATGCTATCATAACGAAAATTTACTCACAAAAACTTTTGTTTCCTGGAGTCTGTAGGCAGCACACACCAAAGGGTTAAGTCCCCTAGGTACTACCAGAAATAGAGACAAATAAACAAGCCATATATTTATTAATTAGCATGGTACCTCCCAGTATAAAGCCCCACAGAATACGCAGAGCCATGTATTGTATGCAGCAATAATTTATTTTAAGGGTGGGTATATTGTGCTGCCTACGGACTCCAGGAAACAAAAATTTTGGTAAGTAAATTTCCATTTTCCTGATCGTCCTTGGCAGCACACACCAAAAGGACTTTAAGGCCCCATTCACACGTCCGTAGTGTGTTGCGGATCCGCAACACACCTTGCCGCCAGCCCCATAGAGATGCCGCATGCTGCGGTATTATGTCCGGCCAAAACGCTTGACAGTGACTGAACGGAAGTAGAGATGAGCGAACTTCTATTTTTAGTTCGGCGTCCAAAGTTCGGGTTATCGTAGCATCCCGTTAAGGATTCCATAATGGCATTTGGAATCCATAAGGGGCTGCTTCATTGAACCCGAACCTTGGACAACCCTAAGGACCTGGGGTGACGTCACCGTCATGTGATCAGTGCAGGGGGCGTGGCTCAGCACTGGATTGGATAAGAGGTGATCCAGTGCTGAGCCACACCCCCTGCACTGATCACATGACGGTGACGTCACCCCAGGTCCTTAGGGTTGTCCAAGGTTCGGGTTCAAAGAAGCAGCCCCTTATGGATTCCAAATGCCGTTATGGAATCCATAACGGGATGCTACGATAACCCGAACCGAACTTTGGACGCCGAACTAAAAATAGAAGTTCGCTCATCTTTAGATGGAAGGCATACTGATGCAAACTGAACGGATTTCTATCCATTCAGATTGCATGGGAATATGCCTGATCACTTCTTTTCCGGCATAGAGCACTTTTGAGAGAACTCTATGGCGGAAAAGAATAACGCAAGTGTGAAAGTACCCTTAGACAAGAGGTCATCCAACTACTGCTTAATCCATAGGAATCTTCTGGCGGCAGTAATAATTGCTAATGAACGGGATGCAAATCTCAATGAATCTAGCGGAGAATCGCACAAAAATTCAGATGCATGTTTCATCACCGGGATACTTTTTAGAATTTCCTCCCTTGGGACCCCATCTTCTAGGTTATGGGATAATTGTGAAAGCCAGATCCTCAAAGATCTTGCAACTGGTACAGAAGCTAGGGCTGGTAAACAGGAAGATGAAGTGGATGCATATGCTTTTTTAAGGAGAGATTCTGCCTTTTTGTCAATCGGATCCTGATTAGGGAACCTCTTCAGCGGGAAAGAGCGCCCTTTTTGACAATCTGGCTACTGGAAGATCTACTTTAGGGACCGACATCCATTCTTTGCATGCATCGTTCGCTAACTTATACATATATTTGAATCTGGAACTTGGATCTGGTTTCTTGTCTGGTCTGTCCCAATCCTGCTTCAGTCAATCATTAAGCAGCGGGTGCCCTAGAAAGGCCTTGCCTCCCGTTTTAGAAAAATAAAACAATTTGTAACATTTTAATTTGTCAGAAACATCTCTGTCGGATTCAATAGTGTCTTTGACTGCTTTGAGAAGACCCCCTAGTTTCTCTTTATGGAACAGCATAGTGTCTTCCATATCCTCAGAACTTGAGTCTATTTCATCCTCAGATAAGGTGCTGTCAGAGATATACAGGGGCCCAGAATTTTTATGAGATGTTTTTACTTTCTTATTTGAGGCTCTGACTTCATCAAATATAGATGACAACCGATCTTTTAACCAGTCCAGAAACACATTATTCTGAGGAGACCCAGATTCCACAGAAGCGCAGTCCTGACATAAATCAGAAGGAGTATCATCCGGCATAGTTTGTTGGCAACTACTGCAGGAGCGGTGTCTGGACTTCCTTTTTCTCTTAAGAGATTACTCTTGAGAGGCAGACATCTGAATAATATTAATAACGAGTTTCAGTAAAGAGTTTCTAAACACCCCAACAACATCGAAGTGTGTGCTCAGAGGAAGACAGCCACATTCCAACCTATGCCAGATGTCGCCAATATGTTATCCCCATACACTATCCTTTTCTTACCTTGGCAAGCAGTGGGAGTAGCGTCCTGGCGAACGCACATGATCTCTGAGCTCCGGAGTTAAATACATCCTGGACGCGCCAGCGTGAGTGCGCACGCGCGAGACTTCTTGATTCCCCGGTATGAGCTGAGCGCGCACCTCCGCTACAGCGCGCATCTGCAGCATCAACCTCAACCCACATCTGTACAGAGGGAGGCAAGCAGAGAATTGAGCGAGGTGCTGCCTGAATGCACTGGGGAAAACACTCTTGCCTCCATCTTCAGGGTGAGGGACAAAAGTATCACACCTGGCAGGGGATAACTGTGAGTGATGGTCTCTACAAGTTATTCCTAGAGAAAATCGTTAATTTCTAACGATAATTTGTTTTCCCTTAGTCCTAACAGCAGCACAGATGGGGTTAACCACCCCCCGTGGACTGGCAGGACCGGCGGAATGTTTAATGAGCCCAAGACTAATAACTCAATTTAACAATTAAGTATCTCCTTAAAAGGAGGAAGTCAACCCCCAGCCCACTGTGTTTATAGCAAGAAAAAAACTAGACTTACTAGGGTGGGAAATTTGTGTGCTGCTGTTAGGACTAAGGGAAAACAAATTATCGTTAGAAATTAACGATTCCCTTACGTCCTACCAGCAGCACAGATGGGGAGATAGCAAGAAAAACCCCTAGGGAGGGCCTTCCTGCCTGGCAGAACTAAGAAAAGTCTGCCCAAAGGCCGAAAACTCAGCTAGACTGGCATCTAGTCTATAATGGGAGATGAATGTCGATTCAGAGCTCCAGGAGGCAGCTTTGCAAATCATGTTGAGAGGCAGAAGACTCCTCTCGGCAAAAGAAGTAGCCACAACTCTAGTAGAGTGGGCCTTCACGAATCCCGGAGGGTCCAGAGATTGTGGAAACAAAGGATTCCTTAATAGCCTCCTCAATCCACCGACTGATGGAAGGTTTGGATGCCTTATAGCCTTTAAACTTACCGGCAACAGGATTAGCAGATTCTCATCTTTCCTGAACTCCTTGATCTATCCACATAGATCCGGAGACATCTCGAGACGTCCAGAGGATGTCTAGCAGGTTCCTAGGAGGAGGTGGTAGATGTCGACAGAACCGGGAGGAATATCACCTGGTTGATGTTCTGGAAGGAAGGAACTTTAGGCCTACAATACGGGAGGAATCTAAGAAGGTCCCGGTCATGTAAGAATAGGGCTCATGTGCTGAGAGAGCTTGAAGCTCAGAGACCCTCTTGGCCAAAGTCACTGCAAGGAGAAACACAAACTTCCAAGTGACGAACTTGATGTCCACCTCCTCTAACGGTTCAAAGGGGGAGATGCTAACCCCTGAGAACTACTGAAAAACCCATTGAAAAAAAGGGGTCTCAGTACTGTAGGCTTTAATCTTTCAGCTCCTTTAAGGAACCGTTTGATCAGCGGGTCCTGAGAAAAAGCCTGTTAAGGCAAGCTGAGATGGCTGAAACTTGAATCTTCAGAGTAAAGGGCAAGGCCTCTATCAAGGCCGTTTTGCAGGAACTGAAGGATAGCGGAGAGGGGCGGATCTGCAGACGCCTCCTCAGTTGAGGTACAACAGGATGAGAATATCCTCATAATACAAGAGTAGGCTCTCTTGGTAGGGTCCGCTCTAGAATGAGACAGCGTTCTCAGGACCGACTCTGAAAGCCCTTCTATTCCGGGAAGGGACTGATCAACCTCCAGGCTGTCAGGTTGAATCTGTGCAGATCTGAGCAGAGGTGAGTGTCCCACGACACCAGGGTCTGCTGTGGGGGAGCCTCCAATATTGTCCTCGACTCAACTGGGTGAGCTAGGTAACCAGGATCTCTTCGGCCAAAACAGTATGATGGCTATCACCGAGGCCTGATCCTGACGGATTTTCATCAATACCCTCGGTATCATGGAAAAGGGAGGGAAGATGTAAGCCAGCCTGAACCTCCAGGATATTGACAGAGCGTCTAACGCCAGGGGTTGTCCTCCCTGTAGAGGGAGCAGAACCTCTCCACCTTGGCATTGAACCTTGTTGCCATGAGATCCACCTCTGGCATACCCACTTGAGGACTATCTGCTTGATTCTCCGGATGTAAAGACCACTCTACCGACGGAAGACCGCGGCTCAGCCGCTATCATATTGAGGGAGCCTTGGATGTGGATCGCAGATAAGTGGGAAGGTACAACTCTGTCTAATCCAGAATCACCCCGATCTCTGACAAGAGGGGAAGTGATCTTGTGCCTCCCTGCTGGTTGATGTAAAGTACCGCAGTCACATTGTCTGACTGGACTTTCACCGCTTTGCCCCGGATCTGAGGGGCTAAGTGAAGGAGGGCTAGCCGGATAGCCTGAATCTCGCGGAGATTGGATGAAAGAAGCCACTCCTGAGGAAACCAGGTCCCGTGAACTGGAGTGTCGTCTAGGTGAGCGTCCCAGCCTACTTAGGACGCATCCGTAGTCAATATGACCCAGACTGGCTGGGTCATAGACTTCCGTCTAAAAGATGGCACTACCATCTGAGGGAATACCGAGTTTGCCAAGTCAGGGAGCACAGGGAGTTTAGCCCAGCAGGGCTGCCATTCCATTAGGAGAGGACCTCCGACTGTAGAGGGCGGAGGTGCCATAGAGCCCAAGGGACTGCTTCCGCAGACGCTGACATGAGCCCCAACATCTTCATGAGAGTCCGGATTGGAACTCGCCGGGAAAGGAACTTGCCGTGTTCTGAACCCGGAATCTTCTTTCTGGAGTCAACTGGAGCGACATCCCAGCGGAGTCGGTTATGAAGCCTAGATATCTTACTGAAGTCGACGGGCTCACGTTCGACTTCTACCAGCTGATGATCCAACCTAGGTGGAACAGAAAGGAGATTGTTACCTGAAGAAGTTGGGTTAGGACCGCTAGAGCAGAGGCTTTCAAAGCCAGTCGTCCAGATAAGGAATGATGGTCAGTCCTTGAAGCCTCAAAGCCGCCACCACAGAACCACCACCTTGGTAAAAGTGTGAGGGGCAGAAGAAATGCCAAAGAGAAGGGCAACAGAAGATGCTTGACGACACCGGACACCTGGACCGTGATCCTGATATACTTCCTGGAACCAGGATGGATCGGGATGTGCAGATATGCATTCTTGAGGTCCAGGGTTGCCATCACGTCTCCAGGATTGACGACGTGAACTACTGACCTGATGGTTTCTACACGAAACTTCACCTTCCTTATAAATCGATTGAAATATCTCAGATCGATAATCATCCGGAGATCTCCTGAAGCCTTGGGAACCAGAAAAACTGGTGAATAAATCCCTAGGCCCTGTTCTCCTGCCGGAACCTCCTCCAGAGCCCTTTGCAAATGTAGTCCTGAATGTAGGCCTCTAGGATCGCCTCCTTGGCAGCTTGTAGAAGGTTGATCTTGACAAACCTGTCCAGTGGAATAGAGGTGTTGTTGACTAAATAACCGTTGAAAATGATATTCAGGACCCAGGGATCCGAGATCTCTTGGATCCATTCTTCTCAGAAGTGGGAGAGACGACTCCGACGGGTACATGAAGCTTATTGGCAGGACGGCAGGAGTAACGGGAATTAAGCAAGAGCCTCGAAGAGGCCCGTAGTCAGGAGGTGGATCTTCCATCCTTGGCTCCTCCAAATGGAATATGGGCCGCCGATCTCAGGGCCATGCTATATATAGGCCCCTGACATTATTTGATAGTATTGTTACAGGGTGCCAAAGGCACACTTGGTCTCCCATGAGCCACAGACCTGCTGCTTAGCTTCAAGAGCAAGGATCTGTGTTTGGCCTCATACCCAGGACTTGCTTTGCTAGCAGGAAGCTCCTCGCTAGCTTCAACTGGGGCTGTGCGGTATCGCACAAGAAGTCCGTAGCCAGGTTGATGGTCTTGAAAGCATCTGGTTCAAACCTCTGGTTCACATCAACTTGAATTTGATCCAGGCGAGATCGGAGGAACGTAGAGACTTCAAAAAGCCGCTATGGCTGTGGAAGCGGAAGCCGCAGCTGCCGTAACACCCCGTCTTAGTGTGCACTCTGCAAGGGGTCCTGCAGCTAGACCCATCGTCTGCAGGAACCAGAGTGCGCTTGGACAACTTAGCAATAGCCATGTCCACCTTGGGAATGGATCCCCACGAATCCACCAAGGGTTAAGCCATCGGGAACATGGATTTAAACTTCTTTGTTAAAACCGGACCTTTTCCAGGTTTTTTCCACTCTATATCATGACAGAGAGGAGGGTCTCATCCGCTTTGAAGACACGATGTGCCCGAGTAGCGGGAACGGGAGGCTCCCCCGAGTCAACATCATGGTCCCCCGACCTGATGGACTTGAGCAACTTCTGTGTCTTTCCAGGGAGAAAACACAATATCATGACAGAGAGGAGGGTCTCATCCGCTTTGAAGACACGATGTGCCCGAGTAGCGGGAACAGGAGACCCCCGAGTCAACATCATGGTCCCCCGACCTGATGGACTTGAGCAACTTCTGTATCTTTCCAGGGGAGAAAACACAACGTCAGCTCCTCCTCATCCGAGGAGGAAGAAACTAAGGAGACCAAGAAGGTCTCTCTACCGGGACAGAGGTCTCCATAGGGGCCTGGGCACGAATAGGAAGCCATTCCATCCAGCAGGCCTATGACTCCTTTAACAGAGCCATTGATACATATCCTGCAACATAGGTTCACTAGAGGTCAGAAACCTCTAACCGCAGCTGTAACCCCAGGTGTAGGTTAAGTCAACACACCCAGGGATTCCCAACCGGTCTCCCAAGCTGGTCTTAGCCCAGCCTAAAGCTGCTTAGCTTCTGCGATCTTACGAGTGCAGGTATGATCAGCTTACAATAACCGTTGACTGCTGCAATGGTAGCAGGATAGATGCTTCCTCTTGGAATCCACTTTCCTGCCTTCCGAATCCCGCGGAGGAGACATCACTGCGGGAAAAAAGGGACAAATAAAACATTTGTAAACCACCTATCTACGCAGGAAAGGAAGAAAAACAGACCGGAGGCAGCTGAGGAAAAAACACCACAAGTGGAACAACACCAATTTTAGGACTCTGGGAGCTAGCTGAAAAAGCATATGTAGCCAGAGACTGAACTGGAGCACACAGCCTCCCAAAATAGGGGAAGGGGAGGATAGCCAATCCACCCTTCCCCAGTAAATCCTCCACAGGAAGATGCATAAAAAAATCGCATCTATGAAAAAATCGTGCCCGTGAAAAAATCACGGCCGGATTACCCGGAGGTGATGCAAAAGGAGAGTCCCCGCGTCACCTCCGGAAGATGGCGGCGCACAGGGACCGGGAATCCTGGACCAAGGACGCCGCCAAAATACTCCCAGCCAGGCGCAACTGCGCGGGGCCGGCAGCAAATAAGCTGCCGGCCAAACTGACAAGGTACCTAGGAAAAAAGGCAACGCCGTTACCCAAACTAAAAGAAGGCTCCCCGCACTTTCCATAAGAAAGGGGGGAACAAACCGCCTAGTCCACCTGTCCAGGAGGACAGAAAAAAACACAGTGGGCTGGGGGTTGACTTCCTCCTTTTAAGGAGATACTTAATTGTTAAATTGAGTTATTAGTCTTGGGCTCATTAAACATTCCGCCGGGTCCTGCCAGTCCACGGGGGGTGGTTAACCCCATCTGTGCTGCTGGTAGGACGTAAGGGAATAAATACATAGCTCTGCGTGTTCTGTGGGGCTTTATACTGGGAGGTACCATGCTAATTAATCAAAATATGGCTTGTTAATTGGTCTCTATTTCTGGTTGTACCTAGGGAACTTAACCCTTTAGTGTGTGCTGCCAAGGACGATCAGGAAACCTGTATTTCCAAACTGAATATCCACTGGACTTTAAACTGGTACCCTAGATATGAAATTCTGCATATGGACCTTTAGGGAAATCACTGTCCCACAAAGTGATGTATAAAATGAATATGATTACATCTATATTGTGATAATACTATGCAGTGTCTATCCATTTATTAACCCCTTGGGCCCCTTTCACACGAGCGAGTTTTCCACGCGGGTGCAATGCGTGACGTGAACGCATAGCACCCTCACTGAATCCTGACCCATTAATTTGAATGGGTCTGTGTACATGAGCGTTTTTTTCACGTTTCAGTTCTGCGTTGCGTGAAAAATGCAGCGTGTTCTATATTCTGCTTTTTCATGCAGCCCTGGACCCATAGAAGTGAATGGGGCTTCAGTGAAAAACGCATTGCATCCAGAAGCAAGTGCGGATGCAATGAATTTTTGACTGATGGTTGCAAGGAGATGTTGTTTGTAAACCTTCGTTTTTTTTATCATGCGCTTGAAAAACGCATCAAAACTCATTGCACTCGCACGGAAAAAGCGGGACAACTGAACACAATCGCAGGCAAAACTGACTGAACTTGCTTGCAAAATCGTGCGAGTTTCACTGAACGCATCCGGACCAAATCAGTCACGCTCGTGTGAAAGGGGCCTTAAAGGGGTTTTCTCATCTCAGAAGTTAATGGCATACCGCTAGGATATACGATCAAGGTCAGATAGGTGTGGGTCCCAGGGGGCGAAGCCTGACTGCACAGCGTGATGGACGCTTGTTAGAGAGCTCCTTCAACACAGGCCTGTATTACTGCCATATAAGCTGCTCACCTCACCTCAAGATGGTAAAAATAGGCAAGGACAAAGCCAGAGACAAAAGAGAACCTGCAAGACCAGACTGCAGCGGGACCGACATGGAGAGATATCTCAAAAAAGCAGCTGCCTCTGCGGAGCTTGCGCACGCAAGATGGCGCCAGAGGGAAGAGAGTAAACTTGGCTGACCCTGATGCAGACAGTGGCCAGCGTGACAAGAGACCCCACGCAGGTTTTTCGGAGGTTCTTAAAACAAGCTTTGTCACAAGCCATAATGCCTGTCATAAGAGAGCTGGCAGAGATAAAAGGTGACCTCAACTTGGACACAGGGTGGAAGCCCTGGAGACGAGCTAGGCAGCCATAATATCTTTTAATACTGCCTTGGGAAAGAGCTGTGCCACACAAACGTACTCTCTCAACACAGCATTTGCCCTAATTGAAGACCAGGAAAACCGTAGCAGCCGAAAAGAACATTCGGATTCGCGTTGTGCCTGAAACCGCAGCTCATAACCAACTACTTCAATCGTAGTGAAGCGCATTTATAGATCGCTTAAGCCAGTACCGAAGCAGAATGAGCCCTCGAGAGACATAGTTTGGGGCCTACTCAACTACCTAGATCAGGGATCAGCAACCTTTGGCACTCCAGATGTTCTGAAACTACAACTCCCAGGATGCTTCATTCACTTCTATGGGAGCTGCGAGAACAGCCGAGCATGTTTGCATGCTGGGAGTTGTAGTTTCACAACAGCTGGAGTGCCGAAGGTTGCCTACCCCTGACGGTTGCCTATCCTACCTGATGCTAAAGATCTGCAATTCGAAGTTGAGCACATTCTTCTCTTTCAAGACATAGCTCCCTCGACTTTATACAAGAAATGGCTCCTACCTCCTCTAACAGACCACTTGAAAGCCAGCAATATAGCCTTCAGATGGGTTTTCCCTTTGGCCTCACCTTCACCAAAAGCGCGAAAAGGTGCACCATTAGAACGCCAGAAGATCTCCCTGCAGCATGGACTCTATTGCAAATACCTCCGCTGGACATTCCATCCTGGCTATCTGTAGCCACACAAGAGTCATTGCCAGCTTCACCAGACCCCGGTGCCTGGTCAGTAGTGGGAAAAAGAAGTCATCCAGCCCCAGGAAAGCCACCACATGAACTGCCCTACCCAGATTGGTTCACATAGTAGTAATGTATACCGCCATTACAGTGCTTGACCTTTAGATACATAAAAGGACGTCTACCATTTGTCTGTGGCCCTTTCTTTCCCAGGACGCTACCAAGTGCCTTTTACCGGAACTACTTGTTGTGACAGTTGTGGTTCTGCAGTTTATGTTAACTGTCTAATACTACCTGTTATTTCACAGTTGGCCAGTCAGCACAATTTAGTTTACCTCTAGTGACACAGGCCCTGTGCGCTCTTATGTCAGGACCTACATGTTTGTTAGGATTCAAACATACCCGTCACTCTCTCCCATTAGATGGGTACTTTTGCCTGTAAGTGGTATGTTGTACCTTATGGTACTTCTCATGCTAATAGAAACCGCATTGTACAAGGGGTTTAATGTACCACCATGCCTTCTTGTAGCTATTCTATGTAGATTTTTATTTTGTTCTTATTTCTATTCTCTTTTCTCCTGCCCCACCTTCCCTCATCCTTTCCACTCTCCCTCCTTCATGCATCACGTCCCTGGACCATATGCATTAAGGTGTTCAACAATGACTGCTCTCTATGGCCCAGGTTAAATGTACCACCTACAATGTAAGAGGCATGAAAACGCTGCAAAAAAGGTCTCAACTATGTCGTTTATTGCGTAAATCCAAGACAGATATATGTTTTTTTCAGGAAACACATTTTAAAAAGGGGCACATTTCGTCTCTGCCACAAGCGCACTTTAAGATGTGGTTCCATAGCTCTTATGTTAGCTCCTCTAGAGGAGTGAGTGTTGCTATCTCTAAAAATGCACCCTTTACCCATACCCTTACACAATCTGACGCTATATTTTCTTTAAGGGTAAAATAGGAGTGGATGTTGTCATGCTTTCAAGTCTATATGCACCTAATAGAGGCCAACAACAATGGCTCAAACTCACTTTGGCCAAGTTTCATCAGTTCACAGAAGGTATCCGTATAGTAGGAGGAGACATCAATGTCGCCTTATTATCTACTCTTGATGCCTCCACAGGCGCTTCCACACACTCTCAGGTATCTCTGGGGCGAATACGCAGAACGCTAAAGTATGCTTGCTTAACTGATTCATGGCGACTCTTATACCCAATTACCAAGGATTATACCTTTTTCTCTAATGTGCACAACACGTTCCAGAGACTGGATTACATCTTTGTCTCAGAGCCGCATATCGACTTACTGCACGCAGCCAATATAGAGCCGATTACTGTATCTGATCATGCACCAGTAAATGTATCCCTATGCCTTAAAGAGGACCTTTGATGGGTCCAGACATTATGAAATAACTAGCAGGATATGTAGGGCACTGTGCACGGATGTAATATTGCCCGCTGTACCCCCCTGCAGTTTTCCCGGCTGGTATGCTAATGAATAGCATCGGTACAGGGAGGAGGAGACTGCCCCGTTTCTCAATGGGCGTCTCCTTCTCCCTGGCTGTTGCGCGGTCCAATCACAGAAGAGAGCATCACAGCCAGGGAGAAGGTGAGTTTTTTTTTCTCCCTGGCTGTGACACTCTCCGCTGTGATTGGACTGCGCTACAGGGAGAAGGAGACGCCCATTGAGAAGCAGGGCAGTCTCCTCCTAATTTGATTACCTTAGCTAATATTAAGCCAACTCCGGAGTCAATCCTATTGTGAATCCCAAACGAGACTTGGTGCCCAGCTAAGAATGACTTAGCCACTTATCTATTACAAGCCACAAGGCTATTGATTTCTCTCAAATGGCTTAGTAAAGAATCCCCCACTTTAAAGAGATGGGTCGATAAAGTGGATCTCATATGTCGCCTTGAAGAACTGGCAAGGTGGGAAAACAGGAATCACCAGAGATATATGAAACTTTGGGGACCCTGGAAACAATACTGTGCTTTAAGACCTAACAGGGTACCATAGACACTACACTACATCCTTTTGTCAGCCCTATCTATATCGAGCATATAGATCCCACCTTGTAACTTTTGGTATACTGAGGCAGTTCGAGAGGAGCAATAATCTGAGCTACCACCCTGTCCTTGTCATGGACCCGTATGGCTATCTAGTGGAGAATAGCTGGCCGCACGGACTCCTCCCCTTCCCCTATTTGACCCTTCCATATTCCTCTTTCTTATCTCATTTATTATTTTGGTGTTCATATATCTTCTTAGTTTGTTCATATTGCGTTCTACAAACTAAACTCAGTGATAATAGTCTGACTTTCACTCTTTATATCAGAGAAAATGCTGACAACATCCCCTTAAAATGGGGTCAGATGCTTTACCTTTATTTGCATTTATGAATTGAGATATTTGTGAATTACAATGTATATTGTTAAATTCAATTGTACAATCTTGCTGATCAATAAAAAGAAATTTGAAAGATAGGTGTGGGTCCCAGAGCCTAGGCATACTCGCCCAGTTATTGTCACAACACCCATAGAAGTGAATGGAGAGAACACAATGTGCTCTTCTTCACTTCGGGGACCCATTCTGGAGATAGGAGCGCCTATCCGACATTGATGGCATATCCTAGCGTTATACCATTAATATCTAGTCACACTCAGTTCATTTGAGCTGAGCTGCGATAGCAAAGAGAACCCATGCATGGCCATACGTTTCTGGAAAAAAAAAAAAACAGCCTTGTATTTTTAATCTTGTACAAGCTTTTTAACCCCTTAACGCATAATGCCGTACATGTAGGGCAGTATGCGCAAGGACTTGTATGGACATACAAAGCGGCTGCCGGCCGTCTAAGGGTGGGTCCACAACGCGTTTTATGCCTCCGTTTGACGTGTACGTTAGAAACAAAAAAACAGCATACCATGTTCCTATATCCTCCAGAGTCCGGTGAAAAATAACTATGTTTTTTTTTTTTTTTTTTTACAATGGAACTCTATGATGAATGAATACCACTGTATGGCATCAGTCTGAGACATCCGTTTAACGTATAAGTTTTTTGCATATGTTAAACGGATGGGAAAAACGTGATGTGAACCCACCCTAATACTTATTCAAAACTGAGATGACAACTGACAGAAAGAAAGAGGGTCAGGGAGAGGGAGAAAGAAGATGGCCACAACATACATGCCATAGCAAATAAACGGAGATTCTTTTAATGTAAAATTCAACAAAGTAGCTGGTCTGCCAGACACTATATTCATCAAAGAACGTATAGTAACATCAATAGAGTTTTAAATGCCCAGTCACTTGATCAATCAAGTTGCCAGGACCTGGTCCCACACCTAGGACTGTTCGAGATCCAGGTGCAATCTGTGTACGACCAGCATCCTGAATCAAACTAATGGTTAATCCAAGTTGTTTTGCCTGAGAGAGAAGTTCAACGAGCGCGCCCTCGTCTGGAGCCTTCACCACTACTTTTGGTTGTCCGCAGTATTCCCATTGCCTGAGTAATTCTGGGTTTCTTTTTTGGAGCTGCTTGTAGGCAGATACTGCAGCATGTGAACACTGTGCCGCCACTTTTCCTTTTCCCATTTTCAAATCGTTACGGACTACTAACACCATCTTGAACTCGCCACTCTCTCCCATAACGCTTGCTTCACTGCCCAAGTCATTTCCTGCAATGCTTGTGAGGTTTCGGGACCGTCCATAGCGGCCACGCAGACTCCAGCCTAGAAAGATGCCGCATGCTATACCCGCTGCCAATGTCAGAGTCCCAGGATGTGAAATGTAATCCATTGTCAATCTACAATAAGAAAGGAGATGTATTAATACTGTTAGACCTATACAGGAGACGTAACAAGGAAAGACCTCAGAGTAAGGCTGCACGATATGGGAATTTTGTGCAATTGCAATTAGGGCCCTAAAAATTGCGATAACGATATGCGATGCGATATTTGAATGGAATTGTGCTAGAGGTCTATCTGCTTGGATTGTCAAGGTAAAAGCACACACAGATGACTGATAACGTGAAATGTAGTTATGCTGAACTCAAGAACTGAAATGCACAGTGTTTTTCAAAATAAAACATCTTTTACTAAATTAAATAACATATTTGCATTACTGCAAAAGTACAAAATACAAAACTTGCTATTTTCTTAATACACTGCACAGAACAGATAAATAAAATAGATATAAGAACGTGTGTTCATTAAAATAACGACTTTCCACCAGCCTATCCTCCCTCCCCGCACTGTAAATGATGTATCGCCGGCCGCGCTGTGCAACATAGCGACCGGCGATACATCAGTGTCAGCCACGTAAAAAGTCAACTATCTCTTTAGCCGCACTGCCTTTTCCCCCCCACTTTTGGGGGGGAAAAAGTGCGTCTAATAAAGCAAAAAATACGGTAATATAATTGCAGCGTTTTTGGGTTGGCCAATTTGCGATTGCGATATGGCGATTTATCGCGATACCGATTGCTTTTGAGATATATTGTGCAGGCCTACCTCAGAGCAAGAAGCATGTGACTTGTGGGAATCACGCTCCGTGTGTGAGCATGATCCTCCGTTCTGGACTTGCAGGAACGCACGGCCTTATACTGATTTATAATGCTGTGTCTCTGCTTGACCTTACTTCTACAGAATCATACTGACATAATACTGTCTATATCATTCTGTAGCAGTAAGGTCATGCAGAGGCACACAGCATTAAAAATGCTGTGTGTTCCTGCAAGTCCAGAACGAAGGATCATGCTCACACACGGAGCGTGATTACCGCAATGGACAATGGACACGCTCATGTGAACGGCCCTTAGATAGTAGGATAAACCTCCACATGTGGCACATCACTGTCAGGCTGGGTTTACATGTTCAGGTATTTAGATGCAGTTAAGGCTGATTAAATCGAGTATTTCGACACAAAAAAATCATTGATGCAAATTTTTTGCATTGATGATTTGTTTGTGTCACGTGACCACGGAGCGGGAGTGAAGCGCTTGCTATTACTCCTGCTCCGTGGTCTCCCGCTGGCTCACCTTTCCAGCAGGGGGCCTCCGCAAGCTCCACAGCATGTCAATGGTCCCGCGCTGCTCTGCGCCTGACATCACACAGACCATAGACATGCTGTGTAGTGTCCGGAGGCCCCCTGCCGGAAAGCTAAGTTGGTGAAACTGAGGGGGTGGGGGCGCGACTAAAGCCAGGCGCCTGGAGTGCACAGCGCTATACAACCAATGACGCTGTGCACTCCCGGTGTCAGGAGAAGCAGGGCAGCAGAGGATGCAGTTGGCTCTCCCCCCCCCTGAAGGCACTGGGGGAATGGAGCTGATCGCACAGGGGGGAACGAAGGGTGTTAGGGACTGATGGCAGGGGGTCTGATGAGTTTTTATAAAGGAAAACAGTCTTAATTCATTTTTTCTTATTAGATTACTTAATAGTAAAAAATAATCGATAGAATACTCGATTACTTAAATAATCGTTTACTGCAGCCCTAGATGCAGTTTTTAAAGCCAAAACCAGGAGTGGATTAGAAAGGGAAGAGAAGAGGTAATATCTGTCATTTACAAGTTTTCTACCTTTATGATCCACACCTGGCTTTGGCACCAAAAATTGTACTCAAAAACCTGAACGTGTAAACGTTGCCTGTAAAGCCCATAAAAACTCATCTAACGGCTATGGACACCTTGGGGGCAATTTCTTTTTATAATTGCATTGTACTCATTTTGAGCTAAAAATCTTTTTTTTTTTATTGGCCTTCATTAAAAATGTTGAGCCACTTTCTCTGTACAGCCTTGAGATTCTCCAGTAGCAAGGTCTGTGTTTTTACTGTGTTCCATGAGGCAGCTCAGCTGACAGCTCCTTATCTCTGACCTTATAAACACTCATTATAACTCAATTCTTATCTTACTGATAAGAATGTGGCTAAAGGTTACTTTGATGACAGAGAAGCAGATTGTTCTGAAGGAAGCATTCCTTCCTGACAATATGCTGCTCGCTTGAGGAGGAAACTGGTACATTTACATGCAGCAATCTCCTCCAGAGTATGGGGAGGAGCGATCGCTAATGCCATAATTTGTCCCCATACTGGCTTTCCAACAGCAGAACGTGTTAACACAGCACGATCTGCTGCCGGCAAACAACTATTTTTGTGTGTGCACAATCGGATAACCTGCGGAAAAAGCATTTCGCTCATTCATTTACCCCGCCAGATAATTGCTAATGACCGTTCCTATGAACACACATTAGCGATTATCTTCAGAGTCTCGTCTCCTTTTTAAACAAGTATTTTTGAGCTATTAGTAATTTAGAGATAAGGGTTATTAGACGACCAGCACAAAGTGAAAACACGATTCTCACAGACAAAAATTAACCCTTCATGACAAAGATGTAAAATATTTTTAATAAAGACCAATTGAAGAAATGTGTAAAATGCAGTCATAAAAAAATTGCCCCAGAAAGTAGACATAGCATTTAAGCTAAATTCTAATGAAACTGATAACAACTGACCTACAAGGAGTATTTATGAGCTGTCAGGAGTTCAGAGATAAAGGCTACAAGTCAAGCTGTCAGAGCAGTTCTCTGACAGATTCATTGTGAAGCAGAGAGCTGCTAGCTTGCTAATGCACTTAAATTGAAAGCTGTAGAAGAAACATTTTTGATAGTTTTTAATAAAGACCAATTGAAAATTTTTTTTTTTAGCTAAACGTGAGTGGAATAAATATAATAATGCCTCGAAAGGTGTCCATAACCTTAAAACTTTATCAAAACCTGACTATGTACAGGTATACTTGTTGTCTCATCTCAGACTTGATAGCATATCAGAGTCAGATAGGTGTGGGTCCCACCTCTGGTACCCACACCTGTCTCCAGAACGCCCCCCTCTGAAGTGGAGTGTGCACCATGCAAGCGCGCCCAGCGTCCTTTCACTGCTATAAGAGTTCTGAAAACAGCCAAACTAGAATTTCCAGCAGTCCCATAGCAGTGAATTGAGAAATGGCCTGTTCCAAAGGTGGGACCCGCACCTATCTGACTTTGATGGCATTTCTTAGCGATATGCCATCAATGCCTGAGATGAGCCAACCCTTTTAAATCTTGACCAGTACCATGATTGCAATCTCCCCTTTTAAGAATTATTACTAACTGACTTTGATCACAACGTCATTAACATGCCCCCATGATGTGTGAAGCAAGCCTGTGCGGTTTTTAAGTGTTTTTTTTTTTTTAATCCAAAAGTAGTAATGAATTTTAAAAAAATTAAAAGCCCAATGTCTGCTATAGAATTCCTTTTTATGATACATTCTTGATATTGGCATCAAAATAGCACATGTGACATCCCCCCTAGGCTGGGTTAAAGGGGTTATCCGACACTAACGAATGATCCCCCATATGCCGGGCCCCTCACGCTGATTCTACTTACCTGGCTTCCCACACCGCCACCGCTTCACCCCCTGCGCGGATGAAAACACCAGATGTTTTAATCTGTGCACAGGGAGGAGCAGCAGCAGTGACCGTGCGGGGACCAGGAGCGGCGCAGGGAGCCAGGTAAATACAATTAGTGTAAGGGGCCCAGCATATGGGGGATCATTCGTTAGTGTCGCATAATCCCTTTAAGGCTACTTTCACACTAGCGTTTCTATTTTCCGGTATTGAGATCCGTCATGGGGTCTCAATACCGAAAAAAACCCGCTTCCATTTTGTCCCCAATCATTGTCAATGGGGACAAAACGTAACTGAACAGAACGGAATGCCCCAAAATGCATTACGTTCTCATACCGGACAGCACACCGCAGCATGCTGCAGCTTTCTTTCCGTCATGGGATGCAGAGTAAGGCCTCCTTCACACAACCGTATGGCTTTTTCAGTGTTTTGCGGGCCGTTTTTATCGGATCCGTTTTTTGTTTCCGTTGTGTTACGTTTCTCCGTTCCGTTTTCCCGTATGGCATATACAGTAATTACATAGAAAAAATTGGGCTGGGCTTCAAATTTCCAATAGATGGTTCCGCAAAAAACGGAATGGATACGGAAGACATACGGATGCATTTCCGTATGCTTTCCATTTTTTTTTGCAGACCCATTGACTTGAATGGAGCCACGGATCGTAAGTTGCGGGCAATAATAGGACATGTTCTATCTTTGCACAGAACTGAAAAACGGAAATGGAATGCACACGGAAACACTTCCGTTTTTTTTTTTTTTTTTGCAGAACCATTGAAATGAATGGTTGCGTATACGAAACGCAAAAAATATGGTCCGTACACTCGCAAAAAAAACGTTCTTGTGAAAGAGGCCCAAGACGGATCTGTCATGACCCACAATGCAAGTCAAAGGGGACGGATCCGTTTAACTCGGACACAATAGAAAACGGATCCGTCCTCCATTGACTTTCAATGGAGTTCATGACGATCCGTCTTGGGTATGATAAATATAATACAACCAGATCCGTTCAGAACGGATGCAGACGGTTGGATTATCAGTAACATACGCGTTTTTGCTGAGCTCTGCGGGATCCAGTAAAAACCCTAGTGTGAAAGTAGCCTAACACACCTGTAGTAAAGCCGCATTGTTCCCCACTGTAAGACCTGATGAAGTATTGATTAGATTTGCCATCAGTCTCTTACTGTTGGGGTTCTGACCCCCTGGAACCCCCACTGATGCCTACAACAAAGATGGCATTGCTTATTTCCAAAACTTTTGTTTTTGGTTTTCAAAGGTCTGTATGGGGTCAGGGGGTAAGAGCCTGATGCCAAATCTAATACATCATCGATGTTGACTACTTTCTGCAAATTGTATCGTAAACTGCAAGGTAAGTTGCAGAAATTGCACTGTACTATACTGCACTGAGGGATCTGGAAACAGCAAAAAATTATATACATTACTAAGAAAATAAATCGCACCAGCCACGGCGGCAAGGTTAGATGCAGACTGCAGCAGGAAAATGCAGCCATGCGAGAAACATTTCTTGGGAGAGTTTTTAAGCTGGTGTAAAGTAGAACTGGCTTAGTCGCCCACAGCAACCAATCAGATTCCACCTTTCATTTTCCAAAGGAGCTGTCAAAAATGAAAGGTGGAATCTTATTGGTAAATCTCCTCCTTTGACTATTGGTCAGCAATGCTTCCCTGAGGATGCCCATAACAACCATCTGGGTTGCAGATTTCATTTTAAAGCACATTATGGTCAGCTGCTTTCCTTTGCACCCGGTTTGTCTAGTGTGGTGAGGAGCCCATATCTATAAGCGCACCACGATCATAGTGACACCTGCACTATGCTTGCCCACCATTCAATAAATGTACGCGTCAAGACGGCAGCAGTAGGGTGTGAAGAGCGGAGCCCTCACCCGGCGCCCTGATCCTCCCACGTTGTGTTCTGTTAGTCACTTCCTTACGTGTCGCACACATATGACGTCACCGCCGCTTTTACGTGACGTGTTTTCCTCCTCTCCTGCCGCTATTTACTATAGGACGAGGGCAGAAACTCGCGAGGAGGCGGAAACACACCAGAAACCAAGACGGCCTCAGTTTCCTCGCCTGGTATGTCTCGCGTTGATGACGCGAGAGGCCAGTAGGGGGCGCTGACTCGGAGCTGACGCCACTTCCGGTGGATTGACCCGGCGAGTGTGACAGATCTCAAGTAGGAGACAGAGGAGGAGGTGAGTGGTCTCCGGCTATTTGGGGGCGACGTGTAGTGAGCGCTGTGTGGTGGCAGCTGATTGTGGAGGGGCCGGTAGTAGCAGGCTGTGCAGATTTCGGTAAGACCCCCTGGTTATTAGTGACGTTATTCTATTCATCGCTGATAAACGTGGGGGAGATCACAGTGGTCAGTGCAGGAACCGGCTGCGCCATTGTGCTGGGGACTGTCATTGTGCTCTGCTACTCTACAGCCCATATACAGCACTGCTACCTCATAAGAGCCACCATGTCCAGTGATAATGGTGCTGAGCAGGTTATGTGCCTTCATCTACAGGGGTTCATAGACCACCATGCTGTATTATAGTGGTGTCTCATGAGCTCCAGCCACAGACAGTGATTACTGGTTCTGATCAGGTTATGTGCCTTCATCTATAGGGGTTCATAGACCACCATGCTGTATTATAGTGATGTCTCATGAGCTCCAGCCACAGACAGTGATTACTGGCTCTGATCAGGTTATGCGCCTTCATCTATAGGGGTTCATAGACCACCATGCTGTATTATAGTGATGTCTCATGACCTCCAGCCACAGACAGTGATTACTGGCTCTGATCACGTTATGTGCAGTCATCTACAGGGGTTCATAGACCACCATGCTGTATTATAGTGATGTCTCATGAGCTCCAGCCACAGACAGTGATTACTGGCTCTGATCAGGTTATGCGCCTTCATCTATAGGGGTTCATAGACCACCATGCTGTATTATAGTGATGTCTCATGACCTCCAGCCACAGACAGTGATTACTGGCTCTGATCAGGTTATGTGCAGTCATCTACAGGGGTTCATAGACCACCATGCTGTATTATAGTGATGTCTCATGAGCTCCAGCCACAGACAGTGATTACTGGCTCTGATCAGGTTATGCGCCTTCATCTATAGGGGTTCATAGACCACCATGCTGTATTATAGTGATGTCTCATGACCTCCAGCCACAGACAGTGATTACTGGCTCTGATCAGGTTATGCGCCTTCATCTATAGGGGTTCATAGACCACCATGCTGTATTATAGTGATGTCTCATGAGCTCCAGCCACAGACAGTGATTACTGGTTCTGATCAGGTTATGTGCAGTCATCTATAGGGGTTCATAGACCACCATGCTGTATTATAGTGATGTCTCATGAGCTCCAGCCACGGACAGTGATTACTGGTTCTGATCAGGTTATGCGCCTTCATCTATAGGGGTTCATAGACCACCATGCTGTATTATAGTGGTGTCTCATGACCTCCAGCCACAGACAGTGATTACTGGCTCTGATCAGGTTATGAGCCTTCATCTATAGGGGTTCATAGACCACCATGCTGTATTATAGTGATGTCTCATGAGCTCCAGCCACGGACAGTGATTACTGGCTCTGATCAGGTTATGAGCCTTCATCTACAGGGGTTCATAGACCACCATGCTGTATTATAGTGATGTCTCATGAGCTCCAGCCACAGACAGTGATTACTGGCTCTGATCAGGTTATGCGCCTTCATCTACAGGGGTTCATAGACCACCATGCTGTATTATAGTGATGTCTCATGAGCTCCAGCCATGGACAGTGATTACTGGCTCTGATCACGTTATGTGCAGTCATCTACAGGGGTTCATAGACCACCATGCTGTATTATAGTGATGTCTCATGACCTCCAGCCACAGACAGTGATTACTGGCTCTGATCAGGTTATGCGCCTTCATCTATAGGGGTTCATAGACCACCATGCTGTATTATAGTGATGTCTCATGACCTCCAGCCACAGACAGTGATTACTGGCTCTGATCAGGTTATATGCCTTCATCTATAGGGGTTCATAGACCACCATGCTGTATTATAGTGATGTCTCATGAGCTCCAGCCACAGACAGTGATTACTGGCTCTGATCAGGTTATGTGCAGTCATCTACAGGGGTTCATAGACCACCATGCTGTATTATAGTGGTGTCTCATGAGCTCCAGCCACAGACAGTGATTACTGGTTCTGATCAGGTTATGTGCAGTCATCTATAGGGGTTCATAGACCACCATGCTGTATTATAGTGGTGTCTCATGAGCTCCAGCCACAGACAGTGATTACTGGCTCTGATCAGGTTATGTGCAGTCATCTATAGGGGTTCATAGACCACCATGCTGTATTATAGTGATGTCTCATGAGATCCAGCCACAGACAGTGATTACTGGCTCTGATCAGGTTATGAGCCTTCATCTACAGGGGTTCATAGACCACCATGCTGTATTATAGTGGTGTCTCATGAGCTCCAGCCACGGACAGTGATTACTGGCTCTGATCAGGTTATGTGCCTTCATCTACAGGGGTTCATAGACCACCATGCTGTATTATAGTGATGTCTCATGAGCTCCAGCTACGGACAGTGATTACTGGCTCTGATCAGGTTATGTGCCTTCACCTATAGGGGTTCATAGACCACCATGCTGTATTATAGTGATGTCTCATGAGCTCCAGCCACGGACAGTGATTGGTTATGATATATTTAATGGACATCTATAGGCTTTGAGCGTCATGGCGTATTAGTGATGTGCAGCACATGATCCAGTATGTGCAGAATAATTTGCATCCTCGGAGGCCTGTTATGGAAAAATCTGTACAGAATGTGGTTCCTGTTGTCATATTCTAATAGTTTTGCCCCTGGAGAGCTTTATGCATTGTTGTGCTATATAGAACAATCTTTTTTTTAAATCCCTTTAAAGAGTACCTCTCTGCAGGATCAGTTTTATGAAATCAGGTGTACTGCCTGATAGGGTTGATCCTGCTGGTTAAAATGGTACTTGTCTTGTGCAAATCAGTTGTTGCATTCTCAGGAAAAAAAAGACTTTTATTCTATATGCAAATGTGGACTGAGAGGGAGGACCTAACCACTCGGTGCACCTCACCTTTCCAGTGTTGGCCCTGCCCCTCATTACACAAAGGCCCTAATTTGCATAAATAATTTATTCTGAATACCTTACCTTATTTTTCACAGGTATAATTTTAATCAGCAGGATCAACCCTATAGATCAGCATACCTGATTTAATAGTCGATCCTGCTGAAAAGTCCTCTTTAGGTCTGAAGTGGAAGTACATTAAAAGTATAAGTTGAGTATTCATTTATATTCATTGAAACAGTTTGACAAAGGCAGATTGTATGCCGAAACGCGTCACTGGAATGTGACAATAAATCAGAGCAAGATTATCTAAAAGCGAGTGCCGGTCTCTTCTCTTCTTATATTCATTGAAGTCATTAAAAGCTAAGTCGAAGGGTAAAAAAAGTCTAACAGCATCCGTGTCGCGTCTGCTTAGAAAAAACAGTGCTCTTCTCAATGCTACGGATAGAGCACTGATACGGTATGAAGTATGTGCCCCCAACACCAGCCATAACAGAAGAAGGGCATTTAGCAGGAAGTTAGCCTACTTGCTGATGGTCTCCACAGGCCTAGAGAAAGAGATGAGCTAATGGATAATGAAGGTACTTTCCTGTATGGTAGAGACAGTAATACCTGGAGTGATACAAGTCTTCAGGATAGACCATCAGTATCTGATTGGTGGGGGTCCGACATCGGGGACCCCACAAACCAGCTGTTTTTGAAAAGGCAGTGGCTCACACAGCTGATAGCCAAGTTTCCGGGTCACGGGGCCCCACCGATCAAATACTGATAACCTTTCCTCGGAAAACCCCTTTAAGTATTTCCCAGCCCCATGTGAATGTTGGGATGAAGACACCACACAGACGCTATCAGAAACCTCCATAGAAAATGCAGGGTTAAACCCTGAGCAAGGTGCCTAAAGTAGAGGGAACCTGTCACCATGAAAATGCAGGCAGCATGTTATAGAGGAGGAGCTGAGCAGAGCAGTATAGCTTTGTGGGGAAAAGATTCAGTCTCACTTGTAATTTAATCATGTGAATAGGATGTGTCATCAGGATCAACCCTATTAAACCATGCCTGGTTCATGCGTAAAACACTACCCTATTTGTGTGTGTCTGTTGTACTGTTCCCAAGATATGACTTTTTGGTAATAAACCAATTAGGTCTTTGGGGCCAAGCCCCCTGTAGCACCAGCGCTTCTCCACCTTGCAGCTTGGCTCAGGCATCTCGTGTCTGCGCCATAGTCCGCACTGTTGGTGCGTCTGAGTCTGCTTTCCCAGCAGCGCAGCAATATACTGAGCATGCGCAGATGGCTTCATCCTCCACCCTAACGAAGCGGGTGGACCACTGTGCATATGCAGGACTACATTACATTACATGATTACCAAGATTGCATCTCGCCTGGCCCTGTCAATGCAGGGATTTGGGGAAATGATGAGAGATCTCTTGTCCTGAGGGTCTCAGACCCACGCATTAGGCCTTATTCACACGTCCGTAGTGTGTTGCGGATCCGCAACACACCTTGCCGCCAGCCCCGTAGAGATACCTATACTTGTCCGCAATTGCGGGCAAGAATAGGACATGCTCTACATTATTGCAGAGCCGCCGCCCGGAAGATCGGCGGTGCGCTCCGCAAATGCAGATGCGGAGAGCACAGTGTGTGCTCTCCGCATCCATCACGTCCCCATATAAAATGAATGGGTCCGCACCCGTTCCGCAGATTTGCGGAACGGATGCTGACGAACATTGCGGACGTGTGAATAGGGCCTTAGTGTGCTGAAGACCTAGAGAGTGATATATCTTGGGAGTGGTGCAAAGGAGTTACATTGAAAAGGTATTGTTTTACTCATCAGGATCAACCCTACCAGGCATTATGCCTGGTTCAATAGGGGTGATTCTGAAGACAGATGCTCATTAAATGAATAACTAAGTTATCCAGAATCTTTTGCCCATAAAACGGTATACAACCTGCTCAGCTCCTCCTGCTCTACAACATGCCGCCTGCAGATTGCACTGCATTTTCCTAGTGACCAGGCCAAGCCTGTCTTCTGGGCAGCTCTGCATACAAGGTCAGCGTCAGGACCTCGTTTGTGCCACTTCACATGCCGTCTGTCAGCTCCTACTTTACGCTGGGTTCAGACCTGAGCGTTTGAGACCCGCGTTTTCCGCGCGTTTTTGTGCACGTTTTTGGCAATAGTAAACGCGCGTTTTACGCGCGTTTGTGTGATTGACTGCAGTGTTGTCCAATGACCAAATATCCCTGTCTATATGAAGTTTGGCCTTTCCAGCATGTTGCAAATTCATAAACGCGCGTTCGAACGCGCGTTTTCAGTTTCAAAAACGCACAAAATACAAGCGTTGCGCGTTCCCATTGAAGTCTATGGGCCAAAACGCGCGACAAACGCCCCAAAAAAGCTCAAGTACTTGTTTATGCGTCGGGCGTTTTACAGCGTGTTCGAACGCGCTGTAAAACGCGAAAATGTGAACCAGTCCCATAGGGAAGCATTGGTTTGCATCGGTTATGCGTTTTACATCGCGTTCGAACGCGCTGTAAAACGCGCAAGTGTGAACTGAGGGTTATGGAGCCTTATTGCGAGTGTGACCGGCTACATCAGTGGGAGTACTCCATTAATGTCAACGTGGCATAATTTATGTCAAAACGACATTAGTTGCTGGAGGGGTTCTCCTATTACTTCCCCGACAGATCCCCCGCCGTCGCCCTGGTTCTCCCGGCTGAGCTCTTTTTACCAGATATCACGTCGACTAGATGTGACCACTGCGGCCAATCACTGGCCTCTTCGGTGCGCTGCTGAAGCCAGTGATTGACGGCAGTGATGTCAGCACTGCAGCCGATCAGCCCTGCCAGGACAACCGGACTAATGGTGTGGGATCTGTTGGGTAAGTGATGATCTATTCTTGATTACAGGTGGATCACATGTGGTGTTCAGTTTTCTGCCCGAAACTGGACAAGCCCTTTAAGTAGGTTGTGCAGAGGCTTCTGTCCATGTTTGCTTTTCTCTGCAGTTTTGCATAATTGCCTTTTGGAACAGAAGACATTTGGTTACCTGAACATCATGGCACTGCTGGGGTAGATGAGACTTCTTGCTGACCTATGAAGAGGTGTTTTTTCTGTGCAGCTTATTTTGGGTGTAGTTCTTCTGTAGTTTAGCCAGTAATAGCTGTGACATGTACAAAGTACAGGTTTTGTGAACACGTTTCACAGGTCAAACCAGTCAATCTTTAATGCCTCGCATTAGGCAATTGAGCGATAGCGGTTCCTAAAGAAGTGGCTTTCCTGAGGTAAAGGATTAGAGAGATGTACTGGGTACTGCCAGTGCTTTATAATATGTGATGTTATGTCTCATGTGATAGTATATTAGAAAAAATCATCCCTCTATGAAGGGTAAGGTCAGACAAGGATTTCTTCCACAGCATGTGAACAGGTTCATCAGCATCGTACTGCTTGCTGTTGCGTCACGTGTGACTTTGTTTGATGCTGGCAATCCTATATGTCACGGACATCATGCATCTCCAATACACAGGATAGATAACTGTATGATCACTGATACCCCACCCATCACTAGAATTGGCTTCCTGAGGCTGCCATTTTGGAGTAAGTTGGATGGAACGGTGGTGCCTTCTGCGCCATTCAGTCAGTAATAGTCAAGTGGAATACTCGGCTTTCTCCGCCAGTCCTCTAGACCAGTGTTCCTCAACTCCAGTCCTCAGGGCCCACTTGCCGGTCATGTTTTCAGGATTTCTTTAGTATTGAGCAGGTGATATAATTCGTGTCAGTGCACCAGAACTTACCTCAGGTATTCATTCTGTGGGATATTCTCAAATCATGACTGGTAGGTGGGCCCTGAGGACTGGAGTTGAGGAACACTGCTCTAGACTTCGAATGGTGTGGCACTGCGCATGCTTGACTGCTGCTCCATTCAAGTTCCTCTAGAACGGGTGCTCAGCATTCCCATTCTAGTGACTGGTGGGCGTTGCAGCAGTAATGTGGATAAGCGATAAATGGCTGTACGGTAGCCATTTTAAGGGGCTGCCCTCATCACGCTTGTACCTGCTTCTTTGCAGAATACAATAGAGTGGTAAAAACGGTATTACGGTATTTTGTCCTCCAAAAAGGAAGGTAGATCGTCTCGCCGCTACTTACCGTTCCGCTGCTTCTCTGATTCCGCAATCTGAGCTGTGACCACCTGATCCACCACAGTTTCTTCTACCGATGTCTCGACCTGATCTGTTCCTGTATCTTCCTGTTCAGCTGCATGAACATTATGCAGCTGAACAGGAAGGAAACAGGAGACGATCTGATCGAGACGCATGCAGATGAGCCTGAGGCAAGTCAAGCGGTCATGTGATCACTGCTCCTGATTGCGGAATCGGCAGAGCAGCGGAATGATAATTAGTGGTAAAACGATCTCCTTTAATGTTTTTGACTTTGTTGGCTTCATATAAATTTTTTATTTTTTTTTCCAAATCTGAATATTGTTTTGTCATTATATCAATAAGCAAATACCATTCAGCATAACCGGTAACACGGCAGTATATACTTAGAGGTACAGACATCGGTGCACAAGAATGTCAAAAACAATGTCCCTAATAATGTTTTGACTTCCAGATTTGGAAAGTCGTTAAACCATTTCCTCAGACCTGTGGTGACCACATCCCAATCTATTAGTGGACTGAGAAATCTGTAGATGGTACCGCTGATGATGAACGCAAACTCCATGACCGGAGTTCAGATTAGGCAAACTATTAACTTTACACCAAGAGTCACATGTGACCCCGCATTCAATTAGGTGCGGTAGGAGAGGATGGTGTAGCCCGCCCTGAAGTATGAAGATGGGCTAGAGCCTTCTGGGGGTCGTTGAATACTCACATTTTGTCGCCCATGGAGAAACGGAGGGTGGCAGGATATTGAAGATTAAATCGGATTGATTTGTCCAGTAGAAGCTTGCAGACAGGGTTGAAGGCTCTGCGTTTTTCCGCCACTGTTGAGAAATCCTGGAATAATAGGAGCTTGGAATTCTTGTAGCGGACTACAGATGCTTGACGAAAGGCTGTCACGATTCTGATTTTATCCTGATAGTTGAGGCTCCGAAAAATAACAGGTCTCGGTTTTGAGGAGCTGTCAGCATGTGGGGGGCCCACTGGGCATTCCACCGGTATTTTATATTTTAGTTCCTCAGGTAGCCATTCAAATGTGGACCATAAGAGTTCATTGGGACGGACAGATTCTGGAACTCCAATAAGTCATTACGCCGGGATCGATTTTCTAAGTCGTCCACCTAGTTTTGCAAAGTGACAAGCAATTGTTCCTTTTCTTCCAATTGTTCCCAGCATGCGTGGACCATGTCCTCTGGATCAGAAACTCTCTGCTCGACCTCAGATAGGCGGGTGTTGGGAGCCGTTATCTGGTATCAATAGTTGGCATTAGTAGATCAGAGATAGCCTGGGCTGTCGCCTTTGAAGTATCCATAATAGGGTCCGAAGGACTGTGTACCGGAGAGGATTTGACTGCGGGTTAGGGTTCGAGGACCCTTAGTAGCAGCTGTACTTTTTCCCATGGTGGCACAAAATAGCAGGTATTCGCTGTATAGGTCGAGCTTCAATGTAAAGAAACCAGCGGAGTCACAGTATCAGACAGAAAATATAAAGCAGAGACCAACGCTGCAGCACCGCTGTAAATACAGTCCTCCCAGACCCCGCTCTGATAATAATGGCGCAAAAATGGAGGTTTGCCTGCCAGTATGTCCGTTCAGGTAGTGGAGTGGTTATTTGTCCCTGCGACCCTCTCAATCTCACCCGGTCCAGCAGCTCTAGATGATGAAAGCTTGGCTGCTGACGATCGCTGCCACCACGGGTAATGGTGGTCTCCGGGGCTTCCAGGGATGTAGGAGAGTCGGGATAGCTATCTTTCCACCCTTGTCCTACCCTTATCCGGACAGTGGCCTCCTTCGGTGCCCGACAAGGAGTACGTGGGGCAGCCTTCTCTGAGCTGTGGGTCCGGAGCTCAGTTAAGATGCGGCCATTGCGGAGCGCCGCCTCCCGGAAGTCCAAAGCTTCATATAATTGAATGGATCTGCTGAGGAATACAGCAGGATGCTGATATTGGGTATTGAAACATATCCCCCTGGGAGAAAGCTTGGCGGAGATCAAAATGTTAATAAGTCGCCAATACTAAAGTCTGAGAAAATCGGTTAATTAGCGATATCCAGCAATTTGAATCCTCAGATTTTCCACAAATTGAAATTAAGAAAAAATTGTGCTCCTTATTATTATTGTAGCATAAACGGGAAAAAGACATGTATTTCCTGTTAGGCTACTTTCACACTTGCGGAAGAGGGATCCGGCAAGCAGTTCCGTCGCCGGAACTGCCTGCCGGATCCAGCAATCTGTGTTGAAACGAACAGCATTTGTAGACGGATCCGGATGCGGATCCGTCTCACAAATGCATTGCAAGAACGGATCCGTCTCTCCGCTTGTCATCCGGAGAAACTGATCCATTATGGGTTTTTTTTGTCACATATTTAAATGTCTGCGCATGCGCAGACCGGAAGAACGGATCCGTCAATGCGGTACTTTTAATGCCGGTCTCGGCACTAATACATTCCATATGGAAATTAATGCCGGGTCCGGCATTACCGCAAGTGTTCCGGCATTCTGGATGTAGATAAAACCGCAGCATGCTGCGGTATTTTCTCCGTCCAAAACGCCGTACAGTGACTGAACTGAAGACAACCTGATGCATCCTGAACGGATTTCTCTCCATTCAGAATGCATTAGGATATAACTGATCAGTATTCTTTCCGCCCCGATGACGGAACTCGATGCCGGAAAAGAAAAACGCTAGTGTGAAAGTATCCTTTCTCGATTGTAGTAAACTGCTGGAGTTACCTTGATTTGACTACCTTGGTCCTGGGATTGTTTCCAACTTGAGGACATTCATTCCCAACTGGTTTATCGTCTTTCTTGTATCTCTGAGCTTAAAAAAATGTTTGCATTGTAGTTTAGTGATGAATGATGAAAGGACACATGACACGGCAGTCAGACCAGGATCATCTCACATTTCTCAGGGAGGTGGTGGCACTGTGTACTAAATATTAGCTGACCAGCGTAGCAGGATGTTCCCGTTCCTGTGCATGCTATATGTCTTCTCTGGTTACAGCTTGTGTACTGTTACTTCATAGATTACAGGGATCAAGACTAAGTCCAGCTACTATATTATACATCCTATTTTCAGACGTGTCTGCTATGGGATGAGTGAGAGAAGCTCTTCTAAAGTGCATGTGCTTACATTTTACACTCATCAGCCCTACTTTCTTAATCTTGTGACGGTCCCCCTCGTGCTGACAAAACAGCCGTGACCCATCCAGGCGTAGATTCCACAAAACATCCATTGGCAGTACCAAAAAGTTAGCAGCCGCAGCCGCAGCCTCTTCATAACTTTCTTGGATTATCCGGCATCTTTAGTCTTAATAAATGTGCCCCATTTGTCTCTAACCTTTCAACAGACTTTGCAAAATCAAGTGAAAATAATAGTTTGCGATATATCCTATCTGAGAAAAATGTCTCTTTCTCCACTTATCAGCTCTAGCATTGTCCGCTAAGGGCCCATTTATATCGGCTGATGCACAGGGCAATGATCAGGAATTAACCGTTTGTTACCACTCATTGCCCATTGGCTTAACTACATTTCCATGCAGCAGTCATCCCTCTGTATAGGGATGAACAAGCACTACTGTGATTGTTCATCCCCGCAGAGATTCATTGTTTATCAGCGGCACATCTCTGATTATACGGGGCACCCATTAAATCAGGCATCCTCAAACTGTGGCCCTCCAGCTGTTGCAAAACTACAACTCCCAGCATTCCCGAACAGCCTACAGGTATCAGCCTACAGCAGGGCATTGTGGGAGTTGTAGTTTTACAACAGCTGGAGGGCTGCAGTTTGAGGATGCCTGCATTAAATGATTGGGTCACCCAACAAATGGGCGTTTCTTGTTATTTACGTGGAGCAGTTATTGAGAATGAGCATTTGTAGGCGCTTTTTCACTGATAATTGGCCCGATACTTTTCATGTTTCTAAAACTGTTCCTGAACACAGTGCAGTGTGACCGGGCACATTATTCTGGTAACTTGCTCATGGCAATGGAACAGGGGTCACCATGGGCGCTCTGACCAGTTAGCAGATGTACGGCCCTTCACACGCCAAGCTGTGATGTACTTTGTGTTCTCATACATGTCTTTTATATCCAGATATTTGGGTTACTGTAGCTCTTTGGTGGGATTTGACCAGACTGGTATCACTGAACCTTTGGTATTGATGACCCCGTTACCATTTCACTGGTTGTCCTTCCATGGACCACTTTTACTAAATACTAATCCCTGCCATATGATGCCCTGAACCCACCATGTAGCCACCACAATTTGGGCATGTGCATAGACATAGACACACTGTCATGTACCTGCAGCCAGCACTCTAGTTGTACTGTATATATGTACAGCTCATTATAATGAGTTTATGACTTTGGAAGGAAGTTGTTCACGTTTGCAAGTAAATGACTTGAATGAGTATTTGACCTAGAAGTGTATTTTAAGAAAGGACTGAATGACCTAGAATATATATAATTTATTGGTAATATTTCATTCAGTTTCAGATGTAGAGGCTACTTTAAAAATGCATCCCCTTTATTGATTGCCATTTAGACCTATTATTACAATCTAGATCAGCGATTCTCAACATGCATGGAACCCCTGGAAAATATCTCCGCTCCTGTGGAACTCATAATGCCATTCCTGCCTCAGAGGAGCTTGGCATAGGGGCTACTAAAGCATTATATCAATCTTGTCTAGCGCTATAATTTAGTTTAGTTAAGTTTCCTACTTTGCAAAGCGTCTTCTAGCAGGTATTGGGGGGTACTATCTCACCTTGAGGTGAGAGCGCCTTAATCGGCATGAGGTGCTGGCTTATTTAATATCTGACTCATGTCTCGAGGCCTATTATAAAGGGTCGAGCATTGACTTACAGGATAGCTGCCTTACATCTGGTGGCATTAGAGGCAGAGCTTGCTAAGAGCTCATTGGCATCTCTTTCTTTCTAGCCGTAGAAATCTGTTGACCTTCCCTATTGTTAATGTACCAATCCTTTTTGTGGTCTGGAGCCACTGATCAGGGCTTGGGGAACCCTATTGAGAAGCGTTGATCTAGATGTTTGCACATGGGCGGGCCATTTATTTTCAGAATCTGCTTTTCACTGGTTGTACTGTGGTTGTACTGTCAGAAATTTTGATTGATAAGGGTCTGGGTGCTGAAACCCCCAAGATCACTGAGACAAAGGGACAGAAATGCTCAGGCGAGCACTTTGCCTCTTCATCTGTAATTTGCTGTTCTCGAAGAGGGGGACAGATAACTGAAGGTGGGCTCATGGACTAAGGTTACCAAGGCATAGGTGGGAAAAAAACGTCAGATAGGGCTCATGCACACGAACGTATTTTCTTTCCTTGTCCGTTCCGTTTTTTGTTTTTTCTTGCGGACCGTATGCGGAACCATTCATTTCAATAAGTCCGCAAGAAAAACGGAAATTACTCTGTGTGCATTCCGTTTCCATGTGTCCGTATTTACATTCCGCAAAGAAATAGAACATGTCCTATTATTGTCCGTATTACAGACAAGGATAGTACTGTTCTATTGGGCTCCGGCTGTTCCGTTCCACAGAATACGGAATGCACACGGATGTCGTCCGTATTTTTTGCGGACCGCAAAATACATACGGTTGTGTGCATAAGCCCTTAAAAACAGACCATTTTGCTGTATTCAACTGTCGTGTGAATGTAGCCTAACACAGGCTTTTTTCTTCGACCATTATACTGTAGCAGCATGTTTAGTATCTGACCTACATTAAGCTGTGTAAATGTAATGTATAATTGCTATTATACTTTTCCCCCCTCAATAAAGGACTGAAGAGGACCTGTCCTTGCGGTGTTTCATTTAATGTCGCAGAAGTGAAGGGCAGATTATAACTGTGTCCAGCTGGAAGGCATCTTTGAAGAAACTGGTTGGAGTTTGTGAGGTAAATTCTGTACATTGTATTTCCACATATTCAGCACAGTTTAAAGTGGTTTTTCTGGGAGTTAAATATTGGTGACATATCCAAGACAGGTCAACAATATCAGCAGGCAGTCAGACTCCCTGCTCCCACATGGGATGAGCACTGTGGCCTCCTCATACTGTACATTGTATAGTGGCAGTTGCAGCTCGGTCCAATTCACTTATATGGGACTGAGCTTCTGAAAGGCCATGTGATAAATGGATCTCATGTGACAGGCCGAGGAAGAGGCCTCCGTGCCTGCTTGCCCCCTTCAAATAACTGATAGCAGGGATGCCAGGATAACTCATGAATACTTAAAAATGTTCCTTGGGGGGGGGGGGGGGAAGTTATTATAATCAGATTTCGAAACAACATTAATTAATAGAACAAGCTTGCTTTATCTAGAGAGTAATCAGTTTAGTAAATGAAAATGGCCACCGTCCAGTTAAACAGAAAGAAACCTGTCCTTAAATGTAACTTAGATGGGGCTGGAGACTTGTGTGTATTGGAAGGAGGACTGTTCTGTGATCAGCCGTGGTGGAGTAAGCTGTAATATATCATTCATGGTCATGCTTCCTGGACATGAACTACCGGTATGTGCTCAGTCAGGTAGACAGGATTGTGGAGACATGGACCTGCGGCTTTAGAATCCGTTAGCCGACTGAGGAATGGCCGAGAAGAGGTTTAGCGCTGTTCCTCCTGGTGGTTGGCTGTAGTGAACAGGTATAGATAACTCTTCTGTTTAGGGTAGGGTTTCGTGTTTTCAGACTAATGTATTTTTCTTACACGTTGCTTGTAACTCTTCATTTATTAAATATGGATAAGTATTGCGTGTGCCTGTACTGGAATTACCGTATGCATGTTTTTGTACGTTTCTTTCATAGTTCCTCACGTTCAGCTGACCTATGAAATGGCAGAGAATGGCACTGATTGTGAACAGAGGCGTCTTGGGATGGCTAAAGAGCAACACAACGGGAGCTTCACAGGTATGCTACTTTTGTAGTAAAAAAAATTATTTTATTTGACTTGTATGAAAACTGGAGCAAAGATAGAAAGAAAGAAATCCTATTGTGCCTGCCTGGGCTTTACTACCTCCAAATTTGTTTCTACAGTAGCTTTCATAGACTATGCTCATTTGAAGCATGAGGTTGAATTTGGTGGATTTTATCAGTTTACAGCTTTTTGCATTCAACTTTAGCATTCAGCAAAGCTGTGCTCAGGTCCATACATTTCCCTCTTCCACTGTCTGTGTAGTTTGCAAGACATCCAGACATTGCATAGTACAGAGAGTGTGTCCGCAACACAGGTGGTTGTCCAGAATTTTTATACTAATGTCCTATCATCGGGGTAGGTCATTGGTATCTGATTGATGACAATACAACTCCCAGCATCCCTGCTGATCAGCTGTTTGAAGATACTTTGGTGCTCCAATGAGCTCTTCAGCCTCCTAAGAGCTTACCAAGCACAGTGCCTTAATTGTATAGTGGCTATGCTTGGTATGGCAGCTCAGGCCAATTCACTTGAGTAGGACTCAGCTGCTCCTAGCCCATATGACTGATGTACGGTGACGTCACTGGACTGGTGGTCTCTTCAAATAGCTTATTGGTGGGGGAGCACTCTGCAGCTGTGCATGTGACGCTAACCATGCACAATACAGACGGTTTAAGTGGGCAGCATGTAATTATGCTTCTCTTCGCAGGTCTGGTGGGGTAGATTGAAAGAAAAAAATCAGTCCTGGACAACCTCAAAGGTTTCTTGTGACCTATTCGGGCATACATTGTGTGATAAATCTGTATAGTCGTAAAAGACGTAAAATCAAAAATCAAACCACCACCGCTAACCCAGACTGTAATTATAGTCCACAATCAAGTGAAATGAGACATATCATACATCCATCAGAAAAAGGGAACTTATTATACTTTATTTGGGATTTGCTTGGGCTTTCAAAGTAAGAACAATCACCGAACCGGACAAGGTAGTGGTAACTCAGATGCTCTACGTGGCCCTGAAATAAATGGCACAGCATTGGCTGGATGAGAGCAGCCCTTCTCGGAGGGAATACGTGGCCAAAATATACAGGCCGTTGATTTTGGAACAGGGGGTTTACCATGGCTAAATTTGAAAACATTGTGGCCATTTTGGATGGTTATTTCTGGTTTAGCATCAGGAGAGCTGATGAGATATCGTTTAGGTTTAATATTACACACACACAACTGCAGTTGGGTATACTGTTTTAGGCTAAGTGGTCAGAGGGTGTATCTTTTTTTAGAATGTGCCATAGTACATTATATATCAGTTGAGAACAGCATTTCCTCTTTAATGACTACATTGTATGTTCTAAGACTAGTTTCACTCTAGTGCTAGAGATCCGGCAGGGAACAGCCTGCCAGATCTCTCTGCAGTCCAGCATTGCCAGAAGCTTGAAAGTCCCCGCACCGGCCCCGTTAGCTATAAGCCTGCTAGATCTCTAGCACTAGGGTGAAACCGCTGCATGTAAATGCGCGATCTCCTACTCTGAGCGAGCAGCCGAAAGTTCCTTCCCGACAATTGGCTGCTCCTCAGCCCTTGTAATCCTGCCTTTAGTGCCACTTCTTGGCTGGAGAGCAGAAGGAGCATATGCTGTTAATGTGTTGGAAATCAGCATCCCTATTTAAGTCTGTAGAGCGGGGGCACTGAATGGAAACAATCATTTTCTGCCACATTTTTGTACATTACATGTATTTACTTAAATCAGTCAATGCTCCCAGTGGAGTTCATCTCAGTAAGCCAGTTGATGAATGTATTTTATGAGCGGAGAAAACGCTCCACCCAACCAGGGGCGGAAAAACCACATTTTTTGCTAATGTTGTACTGATTGGACTTGAGCCTGTGGCTTCAGTGTTTTTAGGCATCACAGCTTGCTACTGAGTATCGGACCATAATGTCCTATACCTTACATTTTGCTTGCATATTCGTTAAGTGTAAATTGCGATAGTACTATCTACATGTAACATGATCTTCTGTAAACGTTTTATGAATTTTTGCTCATGATATTGTTTGATAATCTGACTCTGGTTCCACAGTTTTTGTAATGTGTGCCTTGCTCTTTTTGTGTACTCTGGCTGTAGATGACAAATTTTCATTCTTTTCTGCTCACGTTGTTTTTGTGAGTAGATCCGGGTTGAGTTTACATAAAGGAAAGCTTGTTTTTACATAGTTAATACAGTTTAAAAAAGACATAAGTCCATCAAGTTCAACCAAGGGATAGGTGGAGATGCGAACCCCAGAAGGAAGTGAGACAGATTTCTACGCATTTTCATAAGCATTAATGTTGTTTACTTTTAAGAATTCATCTAAACCTTTTTAAAACTGTCCACTGTTCTTGCTGTGACCACGTCCTGAGGAAGTCTATTCCACAGATTAACAGTTCTTACAGTAAAGAAGCTTTGACGCTTCTGGAGACTGAACTTTTTCTTCTCCAGTCGGAGGCAGTGCCTCCTTGTCTTTTGAGGGCATTTTACATGGATCAGTTTTTCACCGTATTTTTTGTATGGCCCATTTATATATTTGTATAGGTTAATCATGTCCCCCCTTAGACGTCTCTTCTCAAGACTAAATAAATTTAATTCTTTAATCTCTACATAACTAAGACTCTCCATGCCCCTTATCAGTTTAGTCACTCTCCTCTGTACTTTTTCCAGCTGTAGTGCATCCTTTCTGTGGACTGATGCCCAGAACTGAACTGCATATTCCAGATGAAGGTCGCACCAATGCTTTGTAAAGTGATAGTATTACATCCCGGCCCCGCAAGTCCATGCCTCGTTTAATGCATGACAATATCCTGGTGGCCTTAGAAGCAGCTGATTGACATTGTATGCTGTTATTTAATCTACCATGGACAAGGACATCCAAATCCTTCTCTATAAGTGACTCCCCCAGTGTTACATCCCCTAGGACATATGAAGCACAGAGATTATTACTACCAAAATGCATAACTTTACATTTATCCACATTGAACCTCATTTGCCAAGTTGATGCCCAATCAAGAGTGTTCAAGTCAGCTTGTATTTTATGGAAATCTTCCATAGACTACACAGTACTACATAGCTTAGTGTCATCTGCAAAAATAGTTATATTGCTAATATGGTAAAACATACTGAGACTTATTTACTAGTCCTGTAGATGAAGGGTGCACAACCTGTGTCCGGGGGGCACTTGGGGCCCGCGATACCATTCCGTGCGGCCCCTAACTAGCAACTACATTGCCCATCCGTTATGAACGGATCCGGTTGTATTATATTTATCATACCCAAGACGGATCGTCATGAACTCCATTGAAAGTCAATGGGGGATGGGACCCCTTTTCTATTGTATCAGAGAAAACGGATCCGTCCCCATTGCCTTGCACTGTGGGGCACGCTGCGGTTTGCTCTCCGGTATGAGAACGGAACAGAATGCATTTTGTTCTGTTCAGTTACGTTTTTTCCCTATTAGCAATAAATGTGGACAAAACGGAAGCGTTATTTTCCGATATTGAGACCCTATGACGGATCTCAATACCGGAAAATATTAACGCTAGTGTGAAAATAGCCTTAGCAAGCTTATCATTAAAGTGGTTTTGTCACTTCAGCAAATGGCATTTTTATTAGAGTTCTGCAACTCTGCAAAAGAGAGAGAGCATATTCCTGTCCGTTTTGCACACAATAATAGGCATTTTTATCATAGGGCAGGACGTTCCGATCTGCAAAATGTGAAACGAACACGGCCGGTATCTGTGTTTTCTGGATCCGCAATTTGTGTTCCGCAAAAATTGATACATTTGTTTGAATGCATCCTAAAGGTCTAACAGTGTCCGTTTCCGGTTTGTTTTTGGGTAGCCAACTACTGCTCATGGTACCAGGGATTTGTGCGTGCTTGTATTCATGGTTTTGAATCTGTGAGATGAAAGAGGAAGAAGATAACATACTGTACTGACTCATTGAACTGTTCCTTGGAACTACTGCAGAGAACTTTTCGGTATTTCATCAGTGATCAGCTCGGCAGTCGGCTCTGGCTTTTCCATTCTGTCTGTGAACTTATGTTTTTCTGAAAGCTGTAGGTCAGGGTCCTGTCATCACCTAATCAGCCACTGCTTGACGCTATATTCTTTTCCAATGCCACGTCTGACACTAGGTCTATATAATGTCCTAGATCAGTATCGTAACATGCACACTAACCGGTTCCTAAGATTTTGAACTTTCTCGTTGATCCAAGGACCTGGGTTAGAGAAGCCACAGTGTGCTCTGCTGCTGATGACTGATGGCCCCTTTTGTATCACTGCACTTGTACATCATTTATTTCCTCTGTGGTAGTCCATTGATGAAACCGTGAAGCTGTAGGGCACGCTTCAGCAGCCCTCTGAATCATAAACTGTGTACAAATTGCACATTCAGGCACAAAAAAAATTGAAGCTTTTTTTCTGACATTATGTTACAGATTCCAGTTTCCTGAACGAGAAGAAAAGGAGAGACCGTGAAGAGCGACAGAGTATTGTTCTCTGGAGGAAGCCATTCATTACCTTGCAGTATTTTTTCCTTGAAACCTTGATAAACTTGAAGGAGTGGAGCTTAAAGTAAGAGTTCACCTCATTACTAATATTGATTCACATGTGATACTATGACAATAGGCCTTTTATTGCATTTTTTAATAGTTGTGATTATAGTGGGTCTCTTCTGATGTAGTTTCTTTAAAGGGGTTCTCATGGCTTTTTAATATTGATGACCTATCCTCACCATAGGTAATCAATATCAGATCGGTGGGGGTCCAACACCTGGCACCCCCCGCCAGTTGTCTGTATGAATGGAAGGCGCACGCAGTGTGCACGTGCCGTCTCCCGTCTCTATTCCTGCTGCTGCTATGTCTATAACAAGGCAGCAGCAAGCAGGAAGAGAGACGGCACGTGTACACTGCGTGCTTTATGTCCTCATACAGCTGATAGGTGGGGGTGCAGAGTTTCAGACCCTGAGGATAGGTCATTTATATTAAAAGCCCGGAGAATCCTTTTAAATATATGAGAGTGGCAAAATCAGCACCTGCCTAACCCATCTCTCCACAGTATTTAAAGGACACTTCCATTATAAAATGGTATTTATTTATTTTTTAACACTGAGTGCTGCTTTTTTTTTTTTTTTTTTTTTTTTTAACTCCAAGCCATAGATTTCTGTTTAGGCACACAGACTGCTGCAGATAGGCCTAATTTATGATGAGGCTCCTTGTCATAAATTAGGTGCACCTACCGGCAGTGCAGGGGAGATCGTAGACTACCTTAAAAGTGCTGGTATGTGATAAATCAGCTCCATTGCATTAGTGTAATGTACTACTAGTGGTACCTGCTTCAAAAACTGCCTAGAACAGATCTGCAGACCGCCCATTTGTGCCCGGTGACCTCATCGGACAGAAGTCTCCACCTAGCATAGTGAGGAGAAGCCCGGTACGTCACTGCCAGTAAACAAACAGACCGGCAAGGTCTATGCAGTGCAAGGCAAAGGAGAGCAAGGAAATCGGCGGTGTCTGCGCTTGGAATAGCAGCTCAGCCCAATTGACTTGAATGGGGTTGAGCTGCAACTAGGCCATGTGACCGATATACAGTGACATGACATGGCCAAAGAAGAGGCCACAGCCTCACGTCCCGGGTGTTGGACCCCCACCGATCTGATATTGATAACCTATCAATATAAACCCCTTTAAGACCAGACCCTTCTCTGTGAGCTAGAACAGAAATCTGCTGTGTAAAGAGTGCTGATGGGACTAATGTGATGGGGAGATACTGTACATTTAATATAGCTTTCATATTGTTAGACATATGGTAAGTGAGCAAACAGCGCTAATTCCTTCAAAGTGTAACTTGGCACCTTTATCGAGTTACAGTTTCATGCTTGCTGCTTAAAAAATAGATTTATATGTCTTTTTACCTTTTAATACTTGATCGTGGTAATGTAAGACTTATAAATGTATTTGTTTGGCATTGACTTTATAGATACAGCATTTTAGTGCAGTTCTTATGTTCACTTTGTTCTGTCTATTAAGAAAGCAGCGATTGAGGTGTTCAGGGATTATAACTGGTTTATGTTGAGTGATAGGTGCAATAAATAGGCTTGGCATTGGTGCTTTGTAATTCAATACCTTATTACTTATTAAGTGACGGGGCACACTTAAAAAATAAGCCTCACTGTTTCAGGTTTGTTTGATTTTTAAAGGTCACTTAGATAGTGTGAAATTTTCAAGTGATTTCCTGTAATAACTTCTAACCTGAGATGGAGTATTACCCAATACTAGATAGTTTTCAATTTGTGAGCATACCTGTAATGTAGATGGGAGAGTCAGGGTACTTTCACACTAGCGTTAGTGTGATCCGGCAGGCAGTTCCGTTGTCGGAGCTGCCAGCCGGATCCGCCGTTTAGTGTGACAACTGACAGCATTTGTAGGCGGATCCGTCTACAAATGCATTGCAAGAACAGATCCGTGTCTCCGCTTGTCATGCGGATGGACGGATCCGTCCTGCAGTCTTTTTCACAGTTTTCCCAGTCTGCGCATGCGCAGACCGGAAGGACGGATTTGTCCTTCAGTTGTTTCGCAATGCCGGATCCGGCACTAATACAAGTCAATGTAAATTAATGCAGGATCCGGCATTCCGGCGACTGATCAGGCGTTTTGGACGGACCTAATACCGCAGCATGCTGTGGTATTATGTCAGCCGAAAACGCCTGACAGTGACTGAACGGAAGGCATACTGATGCAAACTGAATGGATTTCTATCCATTCAGATTGCATTGGTATATGCCTGATCAGTTCTTTTCCGGCATAGAGCCCTTTTGATGGAACTCTATGCTGGGAAAGAATAACGCAAGTGTGAAAGTACCCTCACTAGTTGAGAAGGATTTGGGTGTACTTGTAGATTATAGACTAAGTAACAGCATGTGATGCCAATTAGCTGCTTCTAAGGCAGGTAGAACAATGTTGTGAATGAAAAGAGGCATGGACTAACATGGACTCCTAAGGCCTCTCACACTAGCGTTGTGAGGATCCGTCACAACGCAACACACCTGAAAGCATTTTAAGACTGATCAGTCTCTCCGGTGTCATCTGGAAAAACGTATCAGGTATTTAATATTTTTACATTTTTAACTGGAAAACCGGAACCGTCAATGCGGCAATTTCTTGAACACTTGGTACCGGTTCAGGCATAATTACATTTCAGTGGAAATTAATTCCGGATCTGGCAATCCGGCAAGTGTTCCGGAATTTTGCCCAGAGAAAACGGGACGGATCCGTTTTGCAGCTCATAGACTTCTATTATGATGGAATGCCTCTTAAAGGCATTCCTTTATGCATTCCGTCATAGAATTGCTTTATGGTCCGGGGTAATGGGAATCCATAACGCAATTCTGCTTTTACCACCAAACGAAGGGTGAACGAATTTCGAAATATGAAGTTGGTTCATCTCTAATTATGGGTTCCCGACCTTCCTCAGAAGCTTCGATGGAAACTGTTTTTTAATATTTAGCCATACCCCATCCATTTACTTCTTCTCTCATTCCCATTGAACTTGATGGACATTTGAATTTTCAACTGTGCTATGTAACATGACTCTCTTTCATTTTTGAAGTATATAACAATAACTGTATCCTGCTTAACGTGACATAAGCAATGCTATTGTTAGCATCATATAGACTTAGAGCAGGGGTGCACAACCTGCGGCCCGGGGGCCACATGCGGCCCTTGATACCATTCTGTGCGGCCCCCAACCATATGGTAACAGACATGTATGTCTATGTCTTGTTGCTGCTCACATGTATTTTTCATGTATTTCTCCCATTAGATGGGAGTCCTGGAACTGTAACTAGACATTAATGGTATATACTGTGTGTTCAATATGCCATAAATACAGTATTTCAGTTGTTAATACCCCTTTAAATTTTAATTTCGGACCTCGTCTTGGTTCGGTCTGGCAATGTGGCCCCCAACCAGGAAACGTTGTGCACCCCTGACTTAGAGGGTCCTGACTGGCGCTCACAGCAGAAGACTTTTCTCAAATTTCTATTATATGGTCAACCATTAATTTGATTACTACACTGTGTGCACAACTAAGGAGATCAATACCCTTTATCAAGATGTGCATAATTGTTAGGCAAAATGGGCCAAAAAAACCTCAGGTTGCCAGAAGAGAAAGAATGGGGCTATCTGCAGAGCTGTATTGAAGGAAGCTTCTGGATAAGCATACCAGAAGACTTTATTTGTTGTAAAACGACATGTTTCGGGGTTGAACCAACCCCTTCATCAAGTAAGGCCAAAAAGGGATTTAACTGACGCTAAAAAGTCATAAATTGTTAAGTCTTTCAGAGCGATGCAGCACTCTTGAATTGATAAGATATTGGGGCGTGATCACAGAACCATCAAACATTTTAAAGGGACTCAAATTAACTGCCAAAAATTTGAGAAGAACCAAACATGAGTTGACCATGAACCGGTTATCCTCTAGTGCTGTCATATTCCAGAACTGCCACCTCCCTGGAGTTCCCAGAAGTACAAGGTGTTCAGTGCTCAGAGACATGGCTAAGTTGAGGAAGCCTGAAACCCAACCACCACTGTAGCACCCAGGAACGGTCCCTGCCTTCTCCCTAGGGTGCCCTGCTGTCACCGACTTAGCGCCCAGCTGCCATCTATGAAAGGACGCTCAAAAACGTCCGATCAGAGATAAACCCGACCGACCAGGACGTTTATAGTCAATAGGTGAAATATTCAGAATTGAAGTTTATTAACATTTTGGATTGACTGACAGCACTGTAGTTGTTCAATAATAGAATGAATCCTCAAAAACACAACTTGTCTAATAATTGTTCACACAGTGTACTGCTTACTAGGAGTTTGAGCTTCCAGATTTCACTTCATAGGAGCATCTTTGTGGTTGGACTTTGGATCCTTCAGAGGGCCCTAGACTGCCATAGCAACCGAACGGCTCCCTTAATCTTAGCCCGGGAGCACAGCACTCATAGTGAATAACCTCTCAAGTGCTTTGGTCACAATTGACCACAGCATCTGAGCAGTTAAGTGTGTGATTGGAATTATTGCCAATCGTGGACTTTTCCTCAGGGTGTCTGCTGTATAACCTCTGAACTTTGAGAATGGTTGCAAGACCTTTTTTTTTTTTTATTTCACTTTGATTTAAAAAAAAAAGCAGTAACTCTACATGATTTCCTTCTCTCCCATAGATTATGGTACCGTCGTGGGATGGTAGGCTCACTATTGCTCCTGCTTTCAGTTCTTACAGTAGCGTATTATATTGAAGGAGAACATCAACAGGTAGGCTCTTTGCTTCTTTTCCTGTTCGTCACTAGAGTTGTAGTATCAAAGAGGCATACATTACCGAATGTTGTTACTTGTCTCAGGTTTTTTTATTTGTACTATATCTTAGTTACATCATGCTTTCTTATGCATACAAATTTAAAGGGAGTCTGTCAGTAGTTTTGACCATCGCAATCTGCTGACAGGACTAGGTAGGGGCTGGGGAAAACAGTACAAAAATATCTTTTATGGAGCTTTTATTATCAGGAGTATACTGAATATGAAATTTTATTCTGCCACTGTTCCTGCAAGTGCTCTTGAGGCGGTGCTTCATTGTGACATGATCTCTGCATTGAGCTGCTTCCGGAGTCCCTCCCCACTGTTCTTCACAGTGACACACTCGAGAGTATAAGATGACAGAGTAAACCCTCATATTCTAGCTACTCTTGATGAGAAAAGCTCAACAAAAGGTATTTTTTTTGTATTTCTCTCCCCAAAACCCTACCTATTGCGGTCTTCTGTCACAATTTCTTTTTAAAATTTGCTTCCATCATTTTATTTAATTTTTTTTTAAATTTCCCATCTGTTTCCATTACATATTTTTTGTTACTAATTGGGATTAGCGGCTGGGAGGTGTCACTACATTCTCTGACCGTGTCCAACCAGTGCTGTCAATGGTAGGCTGTGTAGAGGCACACCCTTTAATAAGGGGAATGATGACATCCAATTGTAAATTTATTCTTAAAATAAGAAGAGGAATAACAAAGGAACAGTTAGAAAAAGAAATAACTCAAAGATTTACTAAAACAGGCATATCTGGAGAGAGAAAAAAAAAATGGGGATTGCAGTCCGCACAACCCAATACGCAGGTGCACGTTGCTATGGTGAAATACACATACAAACGTAAAAACAAAGGTGCAATGGCACACTGCAGCTAGAGCTCCGTCCTGCCACTATGCTGGATGTTAGATGAGGCATTAGTTTATATTTTGGCCAAATTATGTAAGCCACCCACCACTTCACGGTTGCCTCTCGAGTGGTCCCTAACATTAATTCTTACCTTTTTTGGGCCATATCAGCCACACAAAATCCAGGGAGTGTTAGGGACCACTCGAGAGGCAACCGTGAAGTGGTGGGTGGCTTACATAATTTGGCCAAAATATAAACTAATGCCTCATCTAACATCCAGCATAGTGGCAGGACGGAGCTCTAGCTGCAGTGTGCCATTGCACCTTTGTTTTTACGTTTATATCTGGAGAGAGGACCGGTCCTATGTAAAGAGAAACTGTTACCAGGTGGTACATGATCCGAGGGCAGCATAAAATAGTGACAGAGAACCTGATTCAATCAATGTATAGCTTACTAGATGTCTTAGGTCTCTTTCACATGAACGTGTCCCTTGCGGGAATCGCGCTCTGTGTGAAAGAGAGATCATGCAGTCTGGACTACAGAAGCACACGGCGTTATCATCATTGATAATAAAATGTTCCTCTGCCTGACCTTTCTGTAATGAAATTATACCAACAGCTTTATGTTGGTATGGTTCCATCACAGAAAGGTCACACAGATGCACCCAGCATTATCAGTCATGATAATGCCGTGCGCTTCTGTAGTCCAGAACGCATGATCCCTCTCTCTCACGGATCTTGATTCCCGCATGTGAAAAAGACCTTAGTCAGCCATAGCGGGAGAAGAGAATGTAGTCCTCGATAGTCATGAGCCCAGATGCCACTCACTGACAACTTTCTACCCATACTGTGCATACAGAGCAAGTTGTTCATTGGAATTGGAATATCGAGGTCTACCCTGCATGCCCACAACAGTACATGGATTTACATCCTCTGATATGTTATTAAAACTACACCAAGTCCGTAAATTATACAAGTGGAATCGGGGTTTCTGTCATCCGTGGATCAGGCAGCATGAACCTGGTGATAGATTTGCACTTATAATATTGAACCTAAATTTGTACATTATCTTAATTGTTCAATAAATATGGTAAAAAATTTAATAAACCAAGGGAACATCTGAGGGCGTGACATAAAAAGCCCAGTGGTCCATGTTTATAATTGTTAAAATACTTACAAAATGTCTTTCTCTTGCAGTATGTACAGTATGTTGAAAAGAAATTTTTATGGTGTGCCTACTGGGTAGGCTTAGGCATTCTGTCCTCTGTGGGACTAGGAACAGGTCTACACACCTTCCTTCTATATCTGGTAAGCTATGCATGTATGATCGTATTATTTTACTGTTTGCTTATTCTTGTGGTATATAAACACACCACAGAAAAGTTTTTCTTTATAGGGGAAATCTTCCATACTGGTGTTTATTTATAAAAAGAGGTAACCATATACCAGATGTACACCATTAGCACTGACTTTTGCTAGGTGGTCTAAGGGTGTTTTCACACTTGCGTTCTGAGGATCCGGCAGGCACTTCCGTCCCGCCGGATCCATCAGAACACAAGACGTCTTAAAGCATTTAAAGACTGATCAGGATCCTGATCAGTCTTCGAAACGCTTTCAGGTTACCATGGCAGCCAGGACACTACTGAAGTCCTGGCTGCCATGGTACTCCGCAGCAGTGTACTTACCTGCGCTGCGGCCGCCGGGCGCTCCTTTATGACGTCACAGGTCCCCGCGGAGCATAGACCCTGTGGCCGCAGCGCAGGTTAGTTCACTGCTGCAGAGTACTTACCATGGCAACCAAGACTTCAGTAGCATCCTGGCTGCCATGGTAACCGATCGGAGCCCTAGCTTACACCGGGGCCCCAATCGGAACTGCTGCTGCGTATGCGCAGAGCTAAACGTCGGATCCGGTGGTGCGCCAAAACGACGTTTAGCTTAATTCCGGATCCGGATTAATGCACTTCAATGGGCATTAATTCCGGATCCGGCGTTACGGCAAGTCTTCCGGATTTTTGGACTGAGACAAATCCGCAGCATGCTGGGGTTTTGTCAACGTCCAAAAGACATTCATATACTGAACGGAAGACATCCAGAATGCATTAGAATAATCCTGATCAGTTTATTTCGGACGTAGAGACTCGACGACGGATCTTTACGCAGGAAAGTAAAAACGCTAGTGTGAAAGCACCCTTACTCAAACCATGAAAAAATAGTCTGTCTTGTACATTAGCACTACATATTAGAGCAGGGAGCCTCTGCCAAACCCAGATTCACCACTCTGAGTGTGAGATGATGGAGTAGAGGAATCATATGCTTTATGCTACAAGTTCAACATTTCATTTAGAATGATTTTATTGGATTTTTCAATTATAACAGACATGAAATTTAGAAAATAATAAAAATAAAATTAATGATAATGTAGTTGAATCAATAACAGTATATCTGAGTCCTGAGGTCGCATTTCTTTTGTTGCGATTCTGGACTTATATTCGGTAATAGGAGCTCTTTCTGATTTTGTAAATTCATTTTCTTAGACAAACTGCGCCATTTAAAGGTTATGGACACCTTTTGGGTTTATTATTGCATTCTACTCATTTTGGCATAAAATCATTTTTTTCAATGGGTCTTTATTAGAAATGTTCAACAGTTTTTGTTCTACAGCTTTCAGTTTCAGTGTATTTACAGACTAGCAGGCTCCCTGCTTCATACTGAATTTGTCAGATAACTGCCCTGTAGTCCTTATCTCTGAACTCTGGGAGCTCAAACACTCATTAGTTAAGTTAATTTCGTATAAAACTGATAAGAATTTAGCTGTATCGAGTGTTTGAGGTGTCTAGAGTTCAGAGATAATGGTTTCTTAGTTGGCAAATAAACTAGAACTGAAAGCTGTAGAACAAAAACTGTTCAAAATGTTTAATAAAGACCAATTGAGTAGAATGCAATAATAAAACTTTGCCCCCAAAGGTGTCCATAGCCTTTAAATGGGGTATTCTCCCACTACCAGTTTCAAAGAAGCTTCTCTTATAACAAATGGAAAAAAAAAATGGTGCTACTTTGTTATGGTGCAGAACATCTTGAGTCACACATACTGTACTGTATGACTATGATAAGGGATAGCATCAAATTTATGGATAAACACGACTTTGATGCAGAGTTAGCTCAGTACATTTTTTTTATTTTTGAAAGGTCTCAAAAATACAATAAAAACAATATGAAAAAGACAAAAATGAAACAACTACCAATGTTCAATAGCAAAGTTTCTTAATTTCCCTTGGCATTACATATCAACTAGTAGAGATCTTAAAAAAAAGAAATAGTTCTCTTGCATAAGACTGAATAACCCTTGGGAAGAGCTTTTTGTTTCCCTTTATTGTGTAAAGATGCATTTTTGTTATGAGTTTCAGAGAGTGCTGCTTTTATACAATCTGCCTGGTGAAACATTATGAAAAGCATTTGGACTTTGATAATGTTTCTAGATTAACTGGACCTCCAGAAAATACCAGCTCACTGCCTGGCAGCGTGGAGGCAACTCCCAGTGGAGCTATGTCAGTCCTGTTGCATCATGAAGATTTCCTGCAGAATAAACTATAAATAATCTGCTCTTGTTAAACATGGATTTGATGAGAGCTCACATTAGCTACCTCTTACATGTCCCATCTCTGACACGTATATTTAAATCTGGATGGCTGTTATGGAGTGGAGTGCTATTTTCCAATGGAGCAGTCTTCAGGGACCTTCTAAGTACTGTATACATAAACCATTTTATCTGAGGTATGATTTAGGGATCAACCGATATTGATTTGGGGATCAACCGATATTGACTTTTTAGAGCCGATAATCTGTGAACGTTCACGGCGATAGCCGATAATTTATACAGATATTCTGTGCATTTTTATTTTAGAAAAAAAAAAAAAACTACACAAGTCTGCTGTTAAATGAAGAGATGCTATATATATATATATATATATATATACTGTTAAATATATAGATTAGATTAAATATTTATACTTAATATGTTGGTGTTTTTTTTTTTTTTACTTTTTTTTTTATTTATTTAATAACTATTTCCCCCCCTTAGGGGCTAGAATCTGGTATCTTTAAATCCCTTGTCCCTTGGTTAACTGCCGTGGATCGCAGCTACCTCTTATAGAGGTCGGGTGCGGCTATATGATTAAACTGCCTACTGTATTTGAATTAATAACTGAGTAAACTTCATTGGTGGCGCAGTGGCCACAGCCCCTCCTCTTCTCCTCTCTCCATTGGCAGCGGCACAGGGGGAGGGAGACACTGCTTCCTTCTCCCCGTGCTGCTGAGGAAACATGGATCGCGCTGACAGCAGTGCGATCCATGTTCACGATTCGTTATTGGCAAGGTTAGATGCCGATAACGTTAAAAATCCTGAATATCTGCCGATAATATCGGTAAATCCGATAATCGGTCGATTCCTAGTTTAATTGTTTCCATGTTATATTGTAGCAGGCTATTTTGCCATATTTTTAGTCTGTATACAGTGGGGATTTACCTTTCTCATCGCCAGTTTTTGTCTTTTATAGCCTCATCATTTTTTCAATGTTTTGCATACTAAAGTACAAGTTTAGGTTCAGTCACTCAGTGCCCAGGACAGCACCAATTATCTCAACCTTGTCTGTTTCACAGTAAAAATATAAATCTAATATGGTACAGAAAATGATTTGCATGCTGTCCTGTTCCGTCCTCGGGTCTCTATGCTGGAAAAATCCTGATCAGGATCATCCCCATGCATTCTGAATGGAGAGAAATCCGTTCAGGATGCATCAGGATGTCTTCAGTTCAGGACCGGAACGTTTTTTGGACGCAGCAAATACCGCAGCATGCTGCGCTTTTTGCTCCGTCCAAAAATCCGGAACACTTGCCGCAAGGCCGGATCCGGAATTAATGCCCATTGAAAGGCATTAATCTGGATCCGGCCTTAAGCTAAACGTCATTTCGGCGCATCGCCGGATCCGACGTTTAGGTTTTTCTCAATGGTTACCATGGCAGCCAGGACGCTAAAGTCCTGGTTGCCATGGTAAAGTGTAGTGAGGAGCGGGAGCAGTATACTTACCATCCGTGCGGCTCCGGGCGCTCAGAGTGACGTCAGGGCGCCCTACACGCATGGATCACATGATCCATGCGCATGGGGCGCTCTGACGTCATTCTGGAGCGCCCCGGGAGCCGCACGGACTGTAAGTATACCGCTCCCCACTACTACTATGGCAACCAGGACTTTAATAGCGTCCTAGCTGCCATAGTAACCTGAAAGCATTTCGAAGACTGATCAGGATCCTGATCAGTCTTCTATGCTTTCAGGCGACTTGCGTTCTGACGGATCCGGCGGGACGGAAGGGCCTGCCGGATCCTCAGAACGCAAGTGTGAAAGAGGCCTTAGCTAGCACCTGTATGAACTTGTAAAATATAAATCTGTAGATAGCTTGGTATATTAATGCAACAGTGCCACCTAATGAGCTGTACTGGCACTGCTTATTATGTTTTTATTTCAAGAACATAAAATGAAGTTGGGGCGGGGATCAACTCATTATCCCTATTAGGGCTTTAGATTCCCATCATCCATTCCCCCAGCAGTCGGCTGTGGGAAGCTTTTCATAGTTATATATTCTCCCTACAGTGGCCACTGAAAGGAAAACATGGCTGGATCCAGTACCAGGGGCGGATTGGCCATAGACCTTACAGGGAAATCTCCCGGTGGGCCGATGCCCAAGGGGCCTCCTTGGCCTTCCTCATAGCCGGCCAGTGGAATTTTTTGGGGATGTATTTTGTGCTGCTAGGGGCAGGATTTTGTGCTAGACTGTGGTATTTGGCTCTGTTGGGATGGTGTAATGTGCCACAATATGGTATTGTTGGCCCTACCTTCCATCAATTTGGACCTAACTACAAAATTGGGCCACTTTTAGTATTTTTTCCAGGGCCACTTTAAGTTCCCAGTCCGCTCCTGTCCGATACATTTAAAAAGTAACCACCGGCTACCCACAGAAGTCTAATGGGTGGGAAAATAGACCAGTAATCCAAACAATTTTAAATGTTGGTGGAAACTACGTTAAAATATGACCTTTTATTAAAAAATAAAATAAAACAATAAATTCAACCATTCTATTGATGGTGATTATCCTCAATGGTGCCAAATCCCTATGATAATTGGGAGATCATGACTGGCACCCGGAAATCAGCAAAAGGGTACTTGGCGGGACCCACAACCAGCAGATAAGGAAATAAAACCAGTACTATCCTACTGCATCTTGTGTGGTGGTGAGGTGTCCTGGTGGTTCTGAGCACATCTGTAAGGGGTTAAAACATGCAGGTTAAAAGGGTTCTCCAGGAATTATTTCAGATGGCTACAAATAACCTGTCCTAGAATATCAGTAGGACTGGTTGCCTTCACTTGTACATCTGCCTAAGGACCTTACTACACATTACGATCTAACACTTGCATATACTACACATTAGTGAGTGTTCCTGTCAGGCTGCTCAGCAATAATCACATATCGTAGGCAGGATCGCATCATTACCATCTATTGTAGAGCAGTGTCGATTATAGTGAAGCCTCTTTAGGCAGTGCTGCAAGTGGAATCAGCCAGTCTTGCTCACATTCTAGGACGAGGTGCTTGTGGGCATTTTAAATAATTTCCGAAGAACCACTTTAATGGGCAAAATCTAACTGTATTATGCCCTCTGTGGGTGCTACTCTGGCACTAATCAGCCTAACCAAAGAGCACTCTCCCTGAGAAGGATGACCCCGTCTGAAACCTGACGCTTATGCTACAAACCCTACAATGTCCCTAGCCTATAATTTCAAAATGTAATTTTTCACTTGCGACTCATCAGAGGATGTAAATAGGCAAAAGAGGCTGTCAAAACTACTTCTAAGTAAAGACTATTGTGTCTAAAATAAGGCAGGAGCCAATGACACAGTGTATGGCAGACTGCCGATGGTGGATGGTGCCAAGTACCCTTTTGCTGATTTCTGGCTGTAAGTTATGAACTCGAAATTATTATAGGGGTTCGGCATCACTGAGAATAGTCATTGTCTCGATAGTATGGTTAAATTCTTATTGGTTTACTTAACCTTTTTTCTACCACTGCACGACTAATGCCTGCAATTGGCAATAACAGTTTGTAGACATTTGACCCCTTAGACCATGGCAACTAAGAGGTGAAAACCCTGGGAGCATGCGCCCCTGGGGCTGGACCAGCCCCTCTGTGCTGTGATTAGGGGGAACTGTTGGTTGAAATTAGGGCTGCAGCTAACGATTATTAAAATAATCGATTAGTTGTCGATAATTTCATCGATTAATCGGGGGAAAAAACACCAAAATGACAAAAAAAGGGGTTTATATGAATTTACTTGAAAAAGTATGTTCAAAGGCCATATTAAAAAATTTTAGGAGTTGCATAATTATAAAAATTTTGCATAACAATGTAAAAAAGACAACATGTCCACATGGTCAGGGCTGAGGCTAGCTCTCTTCTTACACGCTATGTCAGGGCTCGACAAATGCCAGGCGCCAAGTCGCCATGGCAACCAAGAATTTGGTCCTGGCGCCTGTGTATTTGTCAGCCTGTTTGCAAAGGTGGCCGGGCGCAGGATCGACGTGTCCTAGGAGCGCCGGCCCCCGTCATGCTGCAGCCGCCCGAGCGCTCTATAGAGAGCCTCAGGTGGCTGCAGCACTGCCCGGGCTGGCACGTCCATGAGGGTGCACCTCCCGGGTGCAGCATGAAGAGAGGGACTGATAGAAGGGAAGCGCTTAGTGCTCCCTCCTGTCAGTCCCTCATTGTAGTGTGGCCGAGCCCTGTATGGTCCAGCATCTGTCTCCTGTACCCGTGAGACCATACAGAGCTTGGGGGGGAAAGGGAATGACAAGAGGGGAAAGAGAATGACAAGGGGGGGGGGAGAATGACAAGAGGGGGAAAGTGAATGACAAGAGGGGGAAAGAGCTGGGCGTTGGTAGTGATGCGGGGACTGCAGAGGCTGAGCGCTATCTGGGGGTTGTAGGGCTCAGTAAAATGTCATGGTGCCCACTGTGTTTGTGCCCTCCGGACCCCTCTGCCCTCCCCTCCGGACCCCTCTGACCTCCCCTCCGGACCCCTCAATCCTTGTAAGGGTTTCCACATGTCATGGCGGACGCAAGTGGCGATGTGTCATATAACCTATTGAAGAGGGGAAGCATTATGGGGGGCCCTATATACTCGCACATTATGGGGGGCACTATGGAGAACAGGGGAAGGAACACTATAGGGGCATCTACTGGGGGCCCTATGTACTGGCATGCATTATTGGGGGGCTCTATGGAGAAGTGGGGGAGGAGCACTATGGGGGCATCTATTGGGGGCTTTATGACGCGGCTCCGCCTGGCTCCTAACTTTTTTAGCTGGCTCCTAGATTCCAAGGAAATTTGTCAAGCCCTGCACTATGTTATGGGGAGGGGGATCTGTGGATGGCACTGTTATGGGGAGGGGGATCTGTGGATGGCACTGTTATGAGGGGGATCTGTGGATGGCACTGTTATGAGGGGGATCTGTGGATGGCACTGTTATGGGGAGGGGGATCTGTGGATGGCACTGTTATGGGGAGGGGGATTTGTGGATGGCACTGTTATGGGGAGGGGGATTTGTGGATGGCACTGTTATGGGGGGAATCTGTGGATGGCACTGTTATGAGGGGGTCTGTGGATGGCACTGTTATGGGAGGGGATCTGTGGATGGCACTGTTATGGGGAGGGGGATTTGTGGATGGCACTGTTATGGGGAGGGGGATTTGTGGATGGCACTGTTATGGGGGGAATCTGTGGATGGCACTGTTATGGGGGGGATCTGTGGATGGCACTGTTATGGGGGGGATCTGTGGATGGCACTGTTATGGGGGGATCTGTGGATGGCACTGTTATGGGGGATCTGTGGATGGCACTGTTATGGGAGGGGATCAGTGGATGACACTATATAGCATCTTATGCTATATGTGTCAACCACAGATCTCACCCATTAGTGTCCCCCAAATACACCAGTAGTATAATATTCTTAGTAGTATTCTTAGTAGTATTCTTTAACCGGCAGTAACTTTTCCTTAAACTTCATTTTTATTACCTTGAAGCTCCGGTAACAGGCAGAGGCGGCGTGCCGTCACTCAGTCAAGTGACGCACTAGCTCCGCCCACTTTATGAATGAAGCAGGCGGAGCTGGCGCATCACGTGACTGAGTGACGTTATACCGCCTCTGCCTGTTACCGGAGCTTCAAGGGAATAAAAATGAAGTTTAAGGAAAAGTTACTGCTGGTTTAAGAATACTAGATATTATACTGCTCGCTGTGAGCGGCGGGGCCGGGTAAGGGCCTCCAGCCCCTCCTCCCTCCCGGCTGATACATCGCTGCGCTGTGAAGCATTGCGGCCAGCGATGTATCAGGGACTTAACTTCAGCCGTGCGGCGAATAATCCGGCTGATTATTCGATGACGGGATTCGTCGACAACGAATCCTGTTATCGAATATTATCGACAACATCGATTAATCGTTGCACTCCTAGTGGAAATTAAAAAACCCTGGTCTCTCTGAAGAAACTAGGGCTTTCAGAGTTGTAGTTCCTGTGGAGCCCTCCAGGTGGCAGGGCTCCATAAGAACATAGCAATAGAGTATTGAATTGCTTTACCAATTCAATGCAATCTATTGCAGAATCAATTTATTGATTGCTTCTTAAAGTCATCTAGAGTGACTTAAAAAAAGGTTAAAAAAAAAAGGTTTTAAAAATATATAATAATTCAAGTTACCTCCTCTTTTACCGCACAGGGAACACCATAAAAACAAAACCCATAAAACTGTGGCTGAATTGTATTCATTTTTTTATTCCATCCCATTTGGAATTTTTCTCCAGCTTTCCACTATGTTGTATGCAATATTAAATGGCGCCACTAAAAAGTACAACTTGTCCCACAAAAAATAAGCTCTCATATGGCTAGATGAAAGGAAAAAAAAAAAGTTATTGCTGGCCGTGGCTGTATTGCGGCCCACAAACAGTGGGTCCGCAATACACAGACACCGACCATGTGCACACTGCATCACAGAAGGTTGGTGCCGAACGGAGGCACGGAACCCCAAGGAAGCACCACAATCCGGGCCGTCTGATGAGGATCGCGGTGCCCGTGCATTGCGGACTGCAGCATGGCCCGGCCACACATGTTTGTGTGCATTAGGCCTAAGAAAGCAGTTAATAAAAGTTCTGGATCCAGTACAGCAGGTCCTGATGTTAGTAGCCTTCAGGCTAAGTTCACACAGCAAAATCTGCGGCAGAAAAACCAGCAGGTCAGTAGCAGATTAGAACCAGATTACTAGCTGAAAATAGGTTATTTTTAGTGGCAGATTTGTAATTTGGTGGAGGTTTTAGGGCTCTTTCACACTAGCGTTTTTTTAGAGATCCGTCGTCGGGGCTCTATGCCGGAAAAATCCTGATCAAGATTATCCCAATGCATTCTGAATGGAGAGAAATCCGTTCAGGATGCATCAGGATATCTTCAGTTCAGGACCGGAACGTTTTTTGGCCGGAGAAAATACCGCAGCATGCTGCGCTTTTTGCTCCAGCCAAAAATCCTGAACACTTGTCGCAAGGCCGGATCCGGAATTAATGCCCATTGAAAGGCATTAATCCGGATCCGGCCTTAAGCTAAACGTCGTTTCAGCGCATCGCCGGATCCGACGTTTAGCTTTTTCTGAATGGTTACCATGGCAGCCAGGACGCTAAAGTCCTGGTTGCCATGGTAAAGTGTAGTGGGGAGCGGGGGAGCAGTATACTTACCGTCCGTGCGGCTCCCGGGATTATCCCCATGCATCCTGAATGGAGAGAAATCAGGATGTCTTTCGTTCAGTATGTGAACGTTTTTTGGACGTTGACAAAAGCGCAGCATGCTGCGGATTTGTCTCCGTCCAAAAATCCGGAAGACATGCCGTAACGCCGGATCCGGAATTAATGCCCATTGAAGTGCATTAATCCTGATCCGGCCTTAAGCTAAACGTTGTTTCAGCGCATCGCCGGACCCGACGTTTAGCTTTTTCTCAATTGTTATCTTGGCAGCCAGGACGCTAAAGTCCTGGTTGCCATTGTAAAATGTAGTGGGGAGCGGGAAAGCAGTATACTTACCATCCGTGCGGCTCGGGCGCTCAGAGTGGCGTCAGGGCGCCCCACACGCATGGATCATGTGATCGCATCGATCACATGATCCATGCGCATGGGGCGCTCTGACGTCATTCTGGAGCGCCCCGGGAGCCGCACGGACTGTAAGTATACTGCTCCCCACTACTACTATGGCAACCAGGACTTTAATAGTGTCCTGGCTGCCATAGTAACCTCAAAGCATTTCGAAGACTGATCAGGATCCTGATCAGTCTTCTAATGCTTTCAGGCGACTTGCGTTCTGACGGATCCGGCGGGAGGGAAGTGCCTGCCGGATCCTCAGAATGCAAGTGTGAAAGAGGCCTTAGAGGAGTTTTTACAAGAATATTAGAAGAATATTTGGTTGAGGTTTCTCTGCTTCCCCATTGACTTCTATGAAATCCACAATCAAATCTGCTTCAAAGAAGTAACATGTCACTTCTGAAGCGTTTTTCAAATCTGCTACCTTTGTAGTCCACATTCACATGTCCGTTGTTGCAGTCTGCAAAGTTGACACAGCTGTCACACAGACACCGGCCGTGTGCACACTGTATGGCGGTGCGGACTCATTGACTTGTCCTATTTTTTGCAGCACGGACCCGGAAGCATGTCTTGTTAAAACAAATCATCATTATTTTGTAGGTTTTTATTTTTTATTTTTTTCTTGTTTGTGCCTTCTGATTAAGGCCTTCTGCACACAAAGTTTTTTTTTTTTCGTTTATGTTCCGTTTTTTGCGGTCTGTATACGGAACCGTTCATTTCAATGGGTCTTCAAAAAAAACGGAATCTACTCCGTATACATTCCATTTCCGTTCCGTTCAAAGATAGAACATGTCCTATTATTGCCCGCAAATCACGTTCCGTGGCTCCATTCAAGTCAATGGGGCTGTAAAAAAAAACTGAACGGATACGCAATGCATCCGTATGTATTCTGTATCCATTCCGTTTTTTGCGGAACCATCTATTGTAAGTTTTCTGACCAGCCCAATTTTTCAATGTAATTACTATATACTGTATATGCCATGCTTCCGTTTGCGAGCCGCAAAAAACGGATCACAAACGGAACGGAAATACTACTGAAACAAAAAACGGAACAATGGATCCGTGAAAAACGGACCGCAAAATACTGAAAAAGCCATACGGTCGTGTGCAAGAGGCCTACATCAGTGATTCTAATTTGATTAGACTTTCTAAACATTTTAAGCAGCGCGTTAGAGGTAATGTAGGCCTGAAAAGACCTTGCTGAGCTAGGTTCACACATTGGGTATTTGTGGCAGAATTGACAAAATCTGCAATAAAGCACATAAAAGCAATAAAAGTGAGTTGGGTTTTAACAAATACCATTGACTCACAGGATAATAAAACTGTAGCAAATGTAGGTATGATGTGGTTTTTCAAATCCCCAGCATGCTCCATCTGTTACGGAAATCTGTTGCTGGCTGTCTCTGCAACAGAATCTACCTGTAACCCATGCAGATTTTGGTGCCTGTTTTTAGGCTGGTTTCACAGTGTTACATTTGGCAGTGTATTTGAACCTTGCCTAAGACATCCTGGAACATTTCATTTTATCGCCATGACATAATTACCTCACTAGAAGGCTAGAGGGCAGCACAGTACTGTTTTTGATCTGACAGTGCTAGGTCCACTACTCGCTTCACCTTACGTTATTTCAAGTAACGGCATAAAGGGTTGATCGTTCATATCATATAATATTACTGTGAATAACAACTAGAGTGTTAACTTAAAGAGGACCTGTCACCTCTCCTGACATATCTGATCTAATAGCTTCATGCATTCCCCACGTAATAACCATCCTGGAACATCTATTCTTATGTCTGTATGTTGTGCCGTTCCTCTATTGTTTCTACTAGAAGTTATGAATGAATTACTAGCAGTCTGCAGTAAGGGTATAGAGGGTGGTCCCTGCACAGTCTGACTCTATCCAGTCAGTGCTGCCATTGTCAGACTGTGTAGGTACATCCCCCCCCCCACCCAACTAGTTATACCCCTCTGTACCCTTACTACAGACTGCTAGCAATTCATTCAACTTGACATAATAAAGCAATGGCAACATGGAGCCATAAGAATAGATGTTCCAGAATTGGCGTTACATGGGGAATGCATTAAGCTATTAAAACAGGCATGTCAGGAGTGGTGACAGGTCCTCTGTAATATCCAGCTGTTGTGGATAATATGGTATATGATATAGCATGTTGTGCCATATTTTCAGTAACAAGTCTTCATAGGCCACTCTTCTGTAGGAATTAATTTCAGTACTCAAGGAAATGGATGTATTAATTTATGATGGCATGTATTCGAAAAGCTGATCCTTCTCAAAACTTTGGCAGTGCAAGCTTACGCTCACCATACACAATGCCAGGTGTCGGCTGGAGTGGTGTAAAGCATGCCGTCACCGGACTCTGGGGCAGCGGAAACATGTTCTTTGAAGTGACAAATCACATTTCACTGGTGGTTACATGGACAAATTTGGGTTTGGCAATAGTTTGCGGAAGGTCCTTTCCTGTTCCAGTGTGGGGCTTTGTGAACAAAGCGAGGTCCATAAAGACATGATTTGATAGGTTAGCATAGAAACCCGACCTCCACTCCATCAGACACCTTCGGAATGAATCGGTAAGGCCCGACCTTACAAATGTGCTTGTGTCTGAATAGGCACCAGTTCCTAAACATTCCAAAATATTATAGAAATCCTTCCCAATAAGGACTATTATAGCTGCTTAAGGGGGCCCAATGACCTGGTTTTGGAATAGAATGACATAAAAGTTAATGTAATGCTCAGGTGTTCATTGTGCATCTTGCGAACATTGACTTGCGGGAATGATGACATGAATGAAATCTGAAAAGTGCACTGGAGTTCCTTCTCTGTCTGACAGCAGTATATAAATGTATTTATTCTAAATGTGGATGTTGGCAGTATAAGGTGCTGCAGTGTAACTTTTTCATATATAAATGGGACCTGTCAGCAGTTCCCTTATTCTTTTATCATGTGGTTTATATTCAGGCTTTGATGCCCTGCCTAAAAATATTAGTGCATAAATAAGTGATATATCATTTACCTATTGCTGTCTCCCAGTTGTCCCTGCAGAGACATACAGGGATGTGGCCGCCTGGAATCTAGTGTAGCTGATAGATGCCGGGCTCAACATAGGATTTCCTGATTTATGGTTAAAGGGTTTGTCCAGGCTACAGATATGAGGATAGGCCATCAATGTCATATGAGAGGGGGGGTTTTGACACCTGGCTCCCCCACCATTCAGCTGTTTCAGGCAGCCACAGCGGAGTGGAGTGGAGACAGACGGCTCCTTACACTCCATAGTTTCCAGCTCACTTGAATGGGAACACAGCTGCAGTACCCCAGCATGGCCCCTACACAGCGTACAGAGCCATCTGCCCCCCCCCCCCCATCTGGCACCTGCCTGAAACTACTAAATGGTGGAGGTGCCAGGTGTCAGAACCCCAGGATAGGTCATCAATATCTGGAGCTCAGACAACCCCTTTAAATATCTTTGTATAGAAGAAATGATACCTTTTATACACAAACCTAAAACAGCTTCTAAGAACTGTAATAAACACGTAGATCAAAGGAGTATTTTGTACGAATTTCCCTCGAGCCAATTGAAAGGATGCAAGAATAAATAATATATGCCGTAAATCTGATACTTAACCCCGGTCTTTGGGACTTGCAAGTAATTAAGGATATTAATAAAACAGCTTTGTTAGGTACTTTCCTGTCTGATTTCATAACTGCAGTGCTGTATCACATGATGAAGAACTTGATTACAGAAGAGCATTTTCTCATGATGGAGTCTTGTGAATCATCATAATGGATTAAACATCTGTTTTGGTCAAGTGGAAAATTAGCTTGTGTAGGGTTTTTACTTTATTTATTTTTTATATTTTCTGTCTGCAATTTGCAAATGTGACGGACGCACATGAGTAAACCAATTACAGTGGGATTGGTACCGGAAGTGAATGTGTCATGAGGCAAAAATAACCACACAGTATGGGGGAAAGCATAGCCTCGTCTGCATCTAATGCAGCTCCTGGTTTTTGTTCTATTTCATGGCACGTCTCCGGACACAGCCCATTGTGAAGAGTCATGTTGTCATTATGTTTTTGAGTGAACTTGGGTAGAAGAGCAGGCTAGGCGGCTGATCGTACATTGCATGTACAATTGCCCTCTTTTCTCTCCAATCACATTTCTTCAGTAGCTACAATATACTGTATATTACATAGGTCAGAGGCTTTCCTTGTCTCCTTCCATTATCAGGAATGCTGTTTGTCTTCTAGAAAGGAAAATAATTTTCCTATTTAGAAATAGAGAGAACCTCAGTCAAAATAAGGCTACCTTCACACAACCGTATTTTTGGCCCCCGTCGGTCTGCATTTTTTTGCGTATGGCACACGGATCCATTCGTTTCAATGGGTCTGCGAAAAATGCGGACAGGACACGGGTGTCAGCTGTCTGTATCTGTGTGGTCGGGATTTTGGATTTCAACATCGTTGATCAGCTGTTTAGTCGTAGTCCGGTGGCGGTACTACACAGCCCCATCCATTATGTAGTAGACAGAGCAGTTAAATGCAGCGCTGCTCCCATTCACTTCAGTGGGAGCAGCTCTTCAGTTACCAGCTCCATTCACTACACAGTGGACGGAACAGCTGAGCAATGTGGGTGTGAGATGTCAGACCCTCATCAATCTGATATTAAAGGGGTTTTCTGAGACTTTAATACTGATCGGTGAGCGTCCTACACCCAGGACCCTCGCTGATCAGCTGCTCGAGAAGGCAGCAGCGCTTGCATTAGCATCGCAGCCTTCTTGACGCAGCTCGGCTCCATAGAATGGGGCTGAGCTGTGATACCAAGCACATACGCTATACAATGTACAGCGCTGTGCTTGGTGACTACTGACACTGGCTTTGACGAGTCAACTGCGCATGTGCCGGCTCTCACATTCTGCTGCCTGCGAGAGCTGGCGCATGCGCAGTTGATTCATCAAAGCCAATGCCAGTAGTCCGCACGGGCGCAGACTACAGTGTCCACTGCGCCTGCGCGAGACTACAGCACTGAGAAGAATTGACGTCAGGGCAAGTGAAGTGAATAAATTAAGTGGTAGGCGGTGCTGGGCTCCGGATCGGTGGGCGCGGTTGGGCTCCAACAGATCGTGTGACAACCCCTTGGGCACCTTACCAAGGTAATTTACATATCAAAAACATCGATTTTTTTTTTTTATAAAAATCTAAGACACAAAGAGCAGTAACAGTGGGATCATTTTAAACACAACAAGGAGACGGATGGGCATATATAAATATCGCTATAGCGTTAATCCTAGTGACAAAATCTCTTAAATATTGATGCCCTATCATCAGGATAGATTATCAGATCGGCAGGGGTCCGACACCTGACTCCCCCCTGCCGATCAGCTGGTTGAAGAACAGCATTCCTTATGAGCTCAGCCTTCCCTTCACTGTTCCTCTTCTTGATGTTGCGCAGCGGTGAGCAGGTGTAATTACAAGAAGCCATCCCATTCGTTTTAATGGGACGGCTCAATCCTGTTCAAGTCTATAGGAAGGAGCTGTCCCATAGAAGTGAA